>JAOYFF010000042.1:3461725-3502292 GCA_025773925.1 Cryptomyrus ogoouensis
TCCCCAGAGAGACCTGTCTCCTCGTTATGTCCCCAGAGAGATCTGTCTTCTCATTGCGTCGCCAGAGAGACCT
Source organism: Cryptomyrus ogoouensis (assembly GCA_025773925.1). NCBI lineage: Eukaryota > Metazoa > Chordata > Actinopteri > Osteoglossiformes > Mormyridae > Cryptomyrus > Cryptomyrus ogoouensis. The sequence goes on from JAOYFF010000042.1 coordinate 3,461,799, forward strand.
GTCTCCTCGTTGCGTCCCCAGAGAGACCTGTCTCCTTGTTATGTCCCCAGAGAGACCTGTCTCCTCGTTGCGTCCCCAGAGAGACCTGTCTCCTCGTTATGTCCCCAGAGAGACCTGTCTTCTCATTGCGTCCCCAGAGAGATCTGTCTTCTCATTGCGTCCCCAGAGAGATCTGTCTTCTCATTGTATCCCCAGAGAGACCTGTCTCCTTGTTATGTCCCCAGAGAGACCTGTCTCCTCGTGATGTCCCCAGAGAGACCTGTCTTCTCGTTGCATCCCCGGCAGCCTCCTTGCCCTTTGGAGGTCAGGTGACTCGCACAAAGCTTGAGGGGTTCGGGGTCGTGGAAGGGTTAGGTCATACTGTAGTCATGGCGGAGCTGTTCCCGACATTCCATCGGAATAATCCGGAAAAACCAGCAGCCATCTTCAGCAGCAAGTCCATTGTTCTTTTTCTTTTTTCACACCATCGTGATGTGCCCTGCTGTCGTGTAGACGCCTTCGTCACTTTTTGTCTCAATGGCCGTTACCAGCCTGTTGTTCACCCATTCAATCAGTCGATTGATCTAGCACGGTAAAGTATGAGTGAGCGGTTACGTGATTGTTTAGCAGTGCCAATCCCACCCCCAGTGATAGTTATATATGACACAACCCACAGGAATGTCTTCCAAGACATTCACACTCAGTTTCCTGCATAATATACCCTTAACTGTTGTTTAGGGTTAACTGATTTCAAACTCTATATGTGCTCCTCTAAAGCATAAGAAACGTTGTGTTATATGACCAGAGAATGGCTTTTAGGACCAATAAGGGTCCATGGGTATGCACATCCATCAAGCGTCACAATGAAGTGGTGAGAAGATGGACAGCCGGACAGATCTGTGAGATGTCGAGGTCCGGCCCAGACAGCCGGACAGGTCTGCAAGACGTCGAGGTCAAGCTTAGACAGCTGGACGGATCTGCAAGATGTCGAGGTCCAGCCCAGACAGCCGGAAGGATCTGCAAGACTTCGAGGTCCAGCCCAGACAGCCGGACAGATCTGCAAGACGTCAAGGTCCAGCCCAGACAGCCGGAAGGATCTGCAAGACGTCGAGGTCCAGCGTAGACAGCCGGACAGATCTGCAAGACATCGAGGTCCAGCCCAGACAGCCGGAATGATCTGCAAGACGTCGAGGTCCAGCGTAGACAGCCGGACAGATCTGCCAGACATGGAAGATTGGCACTAACGAGGCAGCCGCTCTGCTGAAGGCCCCCTACCGGAGTGGACATCTCAGCTGTGTGACTTTCACAGTACGTGTCCAAAAGAGCTCTGTCCATTCTGTAAATGTTACGACCTGTGATCATGTTAATTATAGGGTGTGTGTTGTTGGTGCTGCTTTTCCACACAGGCCGCATTTCCCATGTCGGGGCTTTTACTTACTGAAGACTGCAACCTGTGCTGGATCTATTAGCCTGTGCTCCCCATGTTTTCCTATACATGCTGTAGGTCTCAGTTAGCACTGAAGCTAAAATTACCAATGTCCCATTCAGTGTCTTATGGTCACTTATGAGCAGGCAGGGTTTTTGTGGTGCCTAGATCAAAGATGGCGCTGAGGAAGGCTCTGGATTTTATTTTGATCTTGGAGTTGGGTGATAGGCGTCAATGGCGGCCATTTTGCTGAACGCCAATGGAAGTCGCCCCTTTCCTTGGCGCCTCCAGCTTTCCCAAATGGGACCAAGTGACCCGTAGGGTGAAAAGAAAGCTGCCGGCTCGCCAGAGGATGTTTCAGAGCCACGTTAAACTATCCGACTGAAGGGAGGGGGGAAAAGTGATCTTGAAGGACGCTATATAAATTAGAAAAGTATTCATTGAATAATTTAATTGTCTTACAGCCTTTGTTCATTTGAGAAATGAATGGAGGTTAATTGATGTATTTCAGCTACACCACACAGCCTTGCGACCGCTTATATATGACGGGATACAGCTAGCGGCCCATAATCTGCATCACATTCCTCGCTTCTATGGTAGGAGAAGTTCTCTGTCTACATGTCCATGGCCGATGCCTTTGGTCCACAGCTCAGCCCAGAATTTGGCTGTAACACGGTTTATTTTAAGCACGCACTCTCGCAGGGTGTCCCCGAAAAAAGGCGACGCGATCGACAGTGTCTTACGCCGGACGGTCACACCAGCCGGTGGCGGGAGAAGCTGCAGCCATTGGGCGTCAGTGAAATATGGACGTGTGAAACAGACACTTCCCCGCTCTGCAGACGCATCGCCAGCCCGCTGAGCTGCCGAGATACCCGCCGTCTCCTAACGCGAGTGATGAATCGCTTTCCGATTGGCTGCTCACAGCTTGGCAGAAATGATCATCCACAAGAGGGGCAGTTCCCTGTAGGACCTTTTCTGATGGACTCCGCCAGCCGCAGCCATAAGCGATTGACTTTGTTGTCTTCACAGGACTGCCCTTATTACTTGCTGGCATGTTTTGGATCCATATGTTTCTCACCAGTCCTGACAGTGATCAGATTTTCTTTCAATGATTTCATGTTGACAAGTGAGTTCATTATGCAAACAATCTAACCTTCCTTCATAACAGCAATGGCTCAAGCTGTATTTGTAAGAAAATACCTCTTGTGTGGCCACCCACAGATAAACAATTGAAATAACAAGAAATTACTTCCATTTTCATTGATTTAATGAAATAAACACAATCATCTAGATATAAAAACAATGAGATGTCTAATATTCTAATCATTGTCTTTTATCATGAGTAACAAAATAACAGTTTTATCAAAAAAATAACAAAGATTAGTGTCATTGCAATGTAGCTGGCCACCCAGCACACAATTCTTTCAGCGTTGCTAACCATTCTAGTCATTCTGTTTCTATGACAACCAAAACCATTGAAATCAACAGTTTGGGATACACAATGTTGCCATTCTTCAGCTTCCCCAGGTATAAACGTAGGAAGATCAGGGCAGCAGGAGTAACATATTAAATGGCTCCGATCATTCCAAAACGTCCTCGCAGCGTTTGCACAGCATAACTGGATTACCAGAGACACAGTCCTAGGGCCCAAGACTGACATGAGAATGTGAATTATACCTGAGCTGTGACTGACACCTGATGGGACATATTTGGGGATGTTACATGATAGAGGATAAGGTTGAGAATGGAATCTCCAGGAGTGGAAGGCAGTGAGGCTTCGAAGTAGGAGTCAGGCACTAAACCAGCAGCTTTCTACCAGAAATTAGTGAAAAGTCTTCCATGGCACATTGAGGGCCAAAGGCAGGGTGAGGCGGTCCTCATTTCTCTACATGACCACATGTGCTGCTTGACCCTCGGTAGGTTAGTATTTCGCTCCACTCCCGTCTTTATTAGAGGGGTTCAGGTTCCATAGTGTGGAACCGGAGTTTAGAAACCTGAGAAACCCGAGAACATGGACCAGTTGGCCCATTTCTTGCTTATTTTTCAAAGCACTTAAACCTAGTAAGGGGTAGTGGCAATTTGGGGGGGTGTCTTGTTGGTATTAGAGGTGCTGGGCTTCCAGTAATAGGGATGGGGGGGGGGGGTCTTCGGTGACATGCACCATTTCATAGTTATTGTGTCATAGGGTGTCATTCTGGTGACTTCTGTTCTTCTGGAGGGGAATGGAGATCTTTCACCGAAGACTTCGTTGCATTAGATCAGTGTTTCCCAATCCTGTCCTCAGGAACTCCCAGACGGTTCACGTTTTTTAAAAATGTCTGGCAGGGAGCTGGGAGGGAGCTAAAACCTGGACTGTCCGTGGTTCCTCGAGGGCCGGGTTTGGAAGCGTTACACTAGATGACTGTAGTTTCTGGCCCCTGTAGGTCACTCTTTCTCTTCTCGCATGCCGTATGTCTCAATGACTCCTGATAACCGTTGTTATTTCCTGTGTGTCTAGTTGACTGGCCGTCACTGACTGCTTCGCCTTTGAATGTGTGTATGATTTTGTACAGAAGACAATAATAATAATTAAAAAAAATCACTGTTGCTATGCAACAATGTGTGTCTGTCCTTTGTTATGGGGTGTGCTGTTGTGATTCAGCTGGGGCATTTTTAAAAGCGAGGCTGTAAGGGTTTTCGGGGAGTTTGCTAAAGGCGGGTAGAGTAAGACAGGAAGAAATACATCGGAGAGGAAATGAACACAGACAGCAATCCAGTGTCGATAAAAGGCACTTTTAATCCATCAATAAAACTGCATAATTCATCTTAAATTGTAGAACAGGAAGGAAAAAAAATCTAATTTTTCTTAAGAACCCTCTGCCCTCATTTGCACTTGTTGCCTGTTGGGTATGTTTTGCCTTCGCGAAAATACTTCGGTTATGTGTCCTGAAAATGCGATTCTGCAAGGGGAATATGCGGTGAAATGAAATAACAGCGCCACCTGCTGGCGGTCTGAAGAAAAACAGTTCCGACGGATCGTCTAAACTCGGTGGAAGGAAAAGGGTTTACCTAAATACACAGGAGCGCCGAAAAAGGAGGTAAGTTATGAGGATTCTAAAAACACTGGAATATAACTGGATTGGTCTGGGCTGGGGACCCAATATGATATGCTTTCATGGTGTTCAAAGTCTCTAGTGGTACCCCTGTATATGCATTATCCTAAAAAAAAAATCATTTGGACCCTGGAGTTGCCGTGTGCTCCAGACAAAGGGCACTGGCAGCTGACGGAGAGTACCCGCTCTTCCTGGGCAGGGTGGTAAGATTGAGATTAAGATTTACTTTATTGATCCCAGGGCGAAATTGTGGTAAGAAAGAAAGTTAAAATGATCCTAGGGCTTGATTGAACTGAAACAAAATTTATGTGCATTCTGGCATACCTTTCTTCCGTGAATGAATGAACGTCACATTTATATAGCGCTTTTCAAGAGACCCAAAGCACTTTACAGAAGCAACGGGGGGCCACTTCAACCCCCACCACTGTGTGGCCCCCACCTGGATGACGTGACAGCAGCCATTCTGCACCAGTGCGCTCAGCACACGGTAGGTAAGGTGGAGAGGGGGCAGGAGAGAATTCACCAGTTAGATATAGGGGATGATTAGGAGACCAGATCTGAAAGGGCCACAATGGGCAGTTTTAGCCAGGACATCAGGCTATCACCCCTCCTGTTTCAAAAGATGCCCAGGATTTTTTTATGAGCTCAGAGAGGCAGGACCTCGGTTTTACGTCTCATCCGAAGGACGGCACCATTTTTATAGCACAGTGTCCCGGTCACTACACTGGGATCCATTCAGACCACAGGGTAGGTTAACCTGTAGACCACACCAACACCTCTGCCAGCAGCAACCCAGCTTTCCTATCAAGAAAAGACCAGGCCCAGACCTGCTTAGCCTCAGATGGATTTCCTATCCTGAACTGCAGGTGGTCTGGCTGTGCCATATCCGAGCCACCAAATGTCCTATTTTCCCATAATCCTCTCACATTTCTGATTTGCAGCATTATGGTTGCTTATTTAGCGGCATAATACACCATGATTAGGAGAGTTAGGATGTAAGACAGAGACAGACTAGAGAGGGAGAAGAGTGTGAAAGGACCACAAAGCTTAGGGATGTCCTGAGTGGGGAGGGTCTACATGGGTGAAGGAGAACAGCTTTGGGATAGAATTCCAGCACATGACAAAGACATACCCACACGTAACAGCATGACAGTCCTGTTTGCCACAGTCGTGCTTCATTACCAGTCTCCTGCCTGCTTGCTGTCACCTGTGGCCAACGATGGCTGTTTCCACAGCAGGTGACACAGGGAGGCAACATTTGCTTTGATAAGCCCACTGAGGGGAAGGCGGCAGCCCTGCAGGGCGCTGTCTCGCCTGATCCAATTCTCACGGACGACCTCAGTACCAGCTGAAGGATGGCAGCTACGCAAATCGGCGACACCACAGACTGAATGATGCCATCCAAAAACCGGCTTATCTTAAATTTGTAACAATACCTGGATTCACGGCTCTCTGCTTTTGACGTTTGACTGTTGGATGTTGGCAGATTCTGCCCATTTGCCAGTGACCGGTTTTGCACTGCTGAAATCGCTCAGGAGGCTTACGCCGTGACGCTGGGAGCTCTTACTGGCTCCTAGGCTCAAAGATGGGCGACTTGAAATCTCCAGTTTACCTGAACGACATTTCCATAAATGGCAGATGAGGAACCTGTAGGAAAGATGTGCAAAGATAACTGAATTAATTTTCTGTCCAAAGAAAACCCAAAACGGAAGCAGCGTGCTACTTGTAATATAATATATCAAAGTATATCCATCCATCCATCCATCCATTTTCTGCTTTGGCTTGTCCTATTCAGGGTCGCAGGGGGTCCAGGGCTACAGGGATAATAAAGTTTATCCATATTTAGTATGATAAAGATATAGTTTTTAGTACATAGTATAGTAAAATGTGTTAACATTATCATTTTCTGTTTTCAATGTCGTATGACAGTTCTTATACCTTCTTATTATTCAGAATCACCAGTAGCCTAATTAAATATTATACTCTTGATTTCCAAATAAACTAAGTTCTGTGTATCATACAAATATATGTCAGCTGGAAAACGTAGGACCGCAAATAAAGGGTCAGGATTCATTCTGCTATCATTTTGCTATCGGCTGTGGAATTATTAGTGAAAAGAGGAGGCTTGAATTCCCAGAGAGAGTGGGATGTCCGTGGTCTGTGACTTGAGCCAATGGGTGCCAGCAAGAAACAGATTAAACCCAAGATTGTGCTCTGAGTTTCTGCTTGCATGTTTATACTCTGTTTTGGTGTAATTTACGCTGCTCTTTTCTGCCGTACTTCCGTTGGACTGTGTTTTGTGTCTCTGTCCTTAATGTGAGTGTTTATGCACCGACTTTATCCTCTTTCTTGTCTAAATGCACTTATTTTCAATCACAAGTGGAATGTTCAAGTCCGGAAAGTAAAAAACCAAGCCAAAATTTTGTTTCAACCAACCTGTTGAGTATTCTGACAAAAAGACTCATTATACTCAACTGCTTGGCCAAAACAAAATCTTGGTCTGGATGTGTACTTTCTGGACCTGATTTTTTCACTTCTGTTATTAATAACCATCCACTATATAAATATATAAATGCTTTTATGCAAATTATTGTCCCCCCGGCACCCATATCTGCATTGGGTGACACAAGCACGATCGCGGTACAATTTCTGTCTTCAAAGGTTCATCAGCTTGTCCCCTCCAGTGACTGAAAGAGCTTCCTGTGCCCTTAAATCGATGTGGCACCTGCTGTAGCGCTCATTTTGTGCCCATGCCTCACTGGTGGCACCCACATGGCGATGGACAACCTGTTAACACGGGGGGGGGAGCTGAGGACCTAATTATGACTGCCACCAGGGTGCTGGAGGAGCTGGAAGCACAGGCTGGCGAGGTGAGGATCTGCAGACTCTGTGTCCCTGTGTGTGTCTCTGAGGAATCGAGGCGTCTTTAGTTCATTCGCCCAGTGGCAGATCAATGCATCAGACAGAAATGCTCTTAAAAGGCCGAATCAGTCACGGCTTCTTTGCTGTGTTGTGACACAAATAACCGGCCGCCAATTACCAGCTTCCATAGACACCAGCTCCCCGCTGCCGAAATGTCACGCTAGAAATACCTGCACACCGTCGGGCGCCTCCTTTTCACGCGGAGCCTCCCTTTCACGTGGAGCCTCCCTTTCGCGCGGAGCCTCCTTTTCGCGCAGCGCCTCCCTTTCGCGCGGAGCCTCCCTTTCGCGCGGAGCCTCCCTTTCGCGCACCGCCTGGCTCTCTGCTTGTCTGCCCTCATCTCCAGGTCACTGTGTCACTTTTATTTGTCTGAAAAGGTAACGATCCTCCAGAAACGCATCATCCACGCCACCACTGGCTTCTTAATTTAAGCCCCTGGTTTGCTGTCTCCCAAAAGTCTCTCTATAGCTCCACTATTCTACCCTGCCCTGCCCCCCACCCAGAGGGAAATGAGATATAAATGACCCCAAGTGCCCCCCCCCCACACCTCTACAGGCCCCCTACAGTTGAGTGAGTGGATGTTCTTGCCGTTCTCCCCTCGCATAACAATAACAGGCAAATCCCACAGCCGGTCTCTGAGGATCTTCTGAAATAACAGAAAATTGCATAAGTGGTTTACGGGGCTTTTATGAAGGAAAGGAAAAGCTTTTAGGTTCGGTAATAATATAAATTACTCCTTGTCATTGTAGTTTCACGGTTTGTGAAAAACATGATTAAGTCAAAGAAGGAATCAATGTGCCGAACTTTGCGGAGAAAAGAGGAGACTCTCCATCTGGCGGGAGATCAGGTCAGAGCACCAATGCTGACCGTAACCTATAAAGGCAGGAATCTGCTGATCATCCTTCGTTAACCTGCTGAGAAAGAAACGCCAGCTAGTCAACATTCATCCAACATGACTCTCTGGACATATATATTTATAAGATTCTTCTGTCCAAAGAAACATATATGTGATGAATTCTTGCATTCAGACTGTGTCTCTAGGGCGGTTAGGGATAAGCGACCTGCTCGAGGGCCCAACGGTGATATAATTATTCAGCCAGCAATGAGGAGTTGAACTCACAACCTTCCGGACACATCCCTAATCCTCTGAACTACACCATGACAACCTCATTCTAATGGATAAATATCATTTTTATACAGCCGGAGTGATTCAGGTTAAGCATTACTGCAGCAGGAATCCGCTTGGGGGCTTGACCAAAAACCTGTCCTCATCCTTAAGTGGTGACTTAATCTTCTCTGGGCCATTAAACTCTTCTGGACTGCAGAGGGACAGGCTCCACAGAGGTGTCCTTGGGCTAACGATGAGTAGATGTGGTCATGGACTGGACCGGGTCTGGCTACTTACTGTTCCTTATTGAAGCAAAAACAGCGGCAGGAGTTTTTCAGTGCAACATCCAGGTCAGTATCAATGCACTGCCACATGATGCAGTATAAGGCATTTTGCTAAAATGCTTGGATTTTTCTTCCCTAGCTGATATTAAAAAGCCATTTTTTCCACATTGATGCAGCTGTGTATTTCACAAGGACAATTCAGGTTAAGTGCCTTACTAAAGCTTTAATTTTCTCAAGGGTACAACAATCGAATCGCTTTCCTTGAAGCCGCATCCTGTAATGTTGCATTTCGTCCGTAACCACTACGCCTCCTGCTGGTCCAGTGGTTATCACAGATATTACATTTCACAGGGTTTCCTACGTTTCAGCTCATCACAATGAACCCGTACTTAGCCTTGTAAACAAAAAATAACTGAAGGCTGGGATTTATAGTATTAAATAACATGTAACCTTATTACCATGAATCTCAGCCTTGTGATATTTACCATTTACTGATAATTGTTTATTGTTTTATGTGTGTATAGCTAGCTAAAAGTGCTGAACTTCTCTATGGCTGTGCTAGCAGAGGTTCCATGCTTCCGCTGCATCGTGTGACCTTCTCCCTGTGATATCGTAGTCCTGCTATATTGTGTGATCTTCTCCCTGTGGCAATCATACCAAGGCTGTTTTCTATGACCTTTATCTCAAATGCTCCTGTCTCCCACTACCCGCCCCCTCTGTTTAATTGTGAGGAGAACAGAGTTGAGGTTTTTGGGTTGGGGGGGGGGGGTTGGTTGAAGGGAGGCCATGGTCACCATCATCCCATCTTCTCAAGTCCTTCATCCAGCTAAAAGCCATCAGAATAAATTACCTGGCAGATAATGACTGTCTGAATCCGTCAACGGAGCTGCGAACGTGACAGCAGTTTCTTGACCTGTTGGTGCCCGCTTCGTTCTGCCTCAGTGAGTTTCTAGCGCGTTCTTCAGCTGAATGTACGTTTATCTCGCGTGGATGGTTGCCAGTCCCTGTAAAATGTGCGTGGCTAGCATTGACTTCAAAGTTCTTCAAAGAGAATCATTACCCTGCCCCCCAAGTGAGTGAAACACGTCCCGTATGTTCTAAGCAGAAATTCATGAAATGCACACCATGAGCTGGGAAAGCTTTTAGGTGACTATAACATATGCATGCTGCATCTTTTCATTACCATAACATATTTAAAAAATGTATGAGTCTTCTTAGTGTGCATGGTAACACCATCACTGTAGGGATGCGAGACTTTTTAAAATACTATGATATAAACTCTGACTTCAGAAATTGGCTCACCGATACTTGAAACGGATTTCAGAGTGGGATGTTTTGGGCTAAATAAATTCATTTAATTTCATCTCATCTAAAAAGGAGAAGGAAAATGATAAAAACCTATGGATGGATTCATGAATAAACATCCTCATCCTCCTAGAAAAAATGGTTCCACTGTAAAAGTGGAACCTGCAAAGGTGCTTCGGGCGCGTGACAGAGAGCACAGCAGTGTGTCTGCGCTTTCCAGATTCCATCGCAGCTCTCGTTAATGCATCTGCGCTGATTCCCTTCTCTGCCGCATGGTCAAAATATAACATGTGAGCTTTGTGCAGAAATATCGACTTTTTCCAAATAAATTTGTCAGCTGACCTACGACATTAAAACCTCCATCCAGCATAAAATAAATTCTGTTTGTCAGGATGAGGTGACCAGCATGACCGTCTTATTTAATTTCAAATGCATTTTATGTGAACATCTTTATTTGCTGCAATTAATTCTCCTGAGGTAATTACCAGTAAAAGGTCTGTCTCGGAGTTTCACCTGAAATGGACTGTGCGCTGGTAAGATGCGGGGGCGGAAACGGGGGGGGGGGGGTCCAATCTTAAAAACCACTTGAGACCACTTGAAACAGGCATGCAAAATTAAGGCAATCAGTTTAAGAAAAAATAAAAATTGTGAATGAAAGGGATGAATCGAGAGACGCCAGGAAAAAATGCATGGATTGAAGCTTGAGTGGGAGGCTTTACTGCGATGATCATCTATGTGTTTGAACAAAGGACAGTCCCTTCTCCGCAATTGAGCAGTAACTGAGTAAACAAGAATAATGAACCCGGCCTCTGTGGCTCGACATGGCCTCAGGGAGCCGGTTGCAGTGTAGTGTTTCCCAATCCGGTCCTCGGGGGCCCACAGACAGTCCACGTTTTTTTTCCAAAAATGTGGACTATCTGACAGGGATCTGGGAGGGAGCAAAAATGGGGACCGTCTCTGGTCTCCCTGAGGACTGGATTCTGAAACACTGCACTAGAGCATCAAACTGGGAAAAGCATACACTACGCATGTTATGTCAGAGAAAAATCAGCTAATGAATTCTGACCGCATGTAAAATTTAGCCACCATTATCTTTGAAGACCAAGACATGGGACATTCCGAAAGAATGTCGTCTTTACAGCGGTTGTGCTTATCACCACTCAAACCACACAGTTGCATGGGGGCCCTGATATGTAGGGGGCCCCCTGCTGGCCACAAGAGGTCAGAGCACAAGTAGAGATGAGGGGGCCCCAAAGTGACTTTTTGTGTAGGGCCCCCAATACAATAACCCCCCCTCCCTTTATCTATATGGCCGGAAGTCAACATCAAACTGCACCTAAAAAAATCAAGATAATATTATATGGTGGCTGATTGTAAACTAAGATCGAGTGCCTAATACTCTAAGACGGGAAGGGCAAATGGAGAGACGTGCATCTCTGGTCTCTCTCGGTGTTACGGAAGAACTTCATAGAGCTACTGGGCTGAGAAAGACCAGGAAGGTTTATGCTGGGGTCAGAGTACCGCTTAGTGACTGAACGGCATTTATTTTTAGTTTTATCTCATTTATTGGATGCCCCTATATTTGTCCAGAATTATTTGCTTACAACCCAAAAAAAGACATAAATGAGTTTCTGGATTTAGTCAAGTTGGCAAACTTGGTCTGAGACTCTTTTGTATATACTGTAATTGCACTTTAATTGTAACAAAATATCATTCCACACGAATTCATTTTATAATTGACTCTTTTATGTATCACTTTAATGATATCTGAAAGCAAACAATCTTTGGTTATTGTGTGCGTAATTGCATGTTATTTTGTGTTTTGAGAATAACTGGTAAACAATTATGTCTCAGAAAAGAGAATATAAATAGTCCATATAATATTTAGTAATTGTCCAGGAGGATTGAAGCAAGAATCTCAATTGTTTTGGGTTTATGGGAATTTGCTGCATGGTTTTAGTTATCAGTATGTCCAGGAGGTTCGATGATGATGATGATGATGATAATCATTTAGGCTTCTTCATAGATCGAGACTTATGTTCCAGATCCTGGCTTCCTGGGAGCTCGTTATCAGTTGGGCGTGATACCAGTCCCCATGCTTCTTCCGGAATTCTGATATTCAGCTCAGCTGGTTCCCTGTGCCCCCAGTGACTCATTTAAATGCCCTTCATTAGCATTCATTGTCCGTCCGCCCCCCCCCCCGCCAAAATGCTGTCACTACACATCTTCTGATACAAACACAGACCTTTTCAGGCTGTATCGGAACCCCCAAAAAATTGTCGCCCTGAAACCTTTTCATGATTCAGGGCCAACATTAAATACTGATATTCCATGCTAGCTGGGTTCTTTTGCCGAACTCAATAGTTTATGCGTTGACTTCATGACATTTTTGCCATTCTAGTTAACTTTTTAAATCCAGAGAAGACATGAAGCATTAGTGTGAATAAATATACAGAGCCTAAATTAGCACTAATGGGGGGTAAAGGCTAAGCTAACCTGCCAGGTTCCTGTCCCACTGTTAGGTCTGTGGGATGGAGGAACAGGTCAGTTCCAACTGTGATCTGTTACTCAGAGAGAGCAGATCTCACTTCAGGATTGTTGTTTTTCAGAAAGTTTGACACAAAGAATAAAACACAACATAAGTCTTCAGCACAACCCCATCTCTGTTTTTTCTGTGCTTCATTTGCAATTAACCTATTGGTGGCCTCAGTAGAGATTACACTTTATTTGTCCTTATTTGACATGACAGCTTTTATTACACAGATATAAAGCTACCAAACATATAAACTAGGGTGAGGCCAGAAGGACTTTAGTGATCAGCGTTAAACTTTAAAGTATATTTTCTATCCAGAACTGACCAATAAAATTGCACAGAATTTCCCCACAGGAAGTGACTCTGCTTAACACCTGGGACTTTACTCCACCTGTGAGGCACTTGGGGTAGAGTCACTGGTGTTTACCACCACTGAGCTTTGGGGGCCCCCTGTTGGCCACAATCAGTCACTGCACTGGGGCCCCAGAAACAACAGTCAGCTGAAGGATGTAGAAGTACCATTCATCCAGCTATAGTTCAAATTTCCTTTTCTGTGCAGGCTTGTGGCAAATGCGGAGCCTTTCTCCAAAAGCACAGGGCACATCGCAGGGTACAAGCAGGAGGATATGGCTGTAATAAAAACAATGATACAATATAAAAGCAAAAAGTGAAAACTGCAACCTGCCAAATTCATAGGAGCCACCCAGGCATGTAGCCCCATAGTCAAGTAATGAATCGGATTTTTTTCTGTTACTGATCAGGCACACAGCCAGCTAGTAAAATTACTAGTTTGAACACCCTCGAAATTTGCTTTAGTCCCCCCCATCCAGTCGGCATCTATTGAGAGGAGTTTATCTGACCCCCCCCCACCAGAGCAATCTTTTGAGAGTATCGGGGTATATACTTCAATAATAAGAGCGACAAAGACGACCCACCGTGGATTAGGAGATAAGATTCAACCTGAAAGAAAGAATATACATGATATCTAGGTATTAAAAACTAGCTCTCTGCTATGTGTCAAAGACATTAGAAAAAAAAGCAATCCATGTAATTCAGCCCAGGTGGCTTTGAAGTCAGTGACCATGTGTTCAGTTTCAAAGACCCTTTGATTCAGCCTTGATTCATCCACCCTTTAGCAAAGTGGAAGGTACTCACGTTTGCTGCGTTAACATAACAGATGCCCCAGTGCTGTACAGGGAACCAGGCATTGACTTAATAAATGATTCTTGGCTCCACCATCATCAGGTTCAAAGAGAACAGCAGGCGAACATTTAAAGGGGAAGTGCCCCAAAAATATGCTGTTTGCTTTAAGGTACTTAAGCTGTAGGGCTTGAATTAGCTCCTGTTGCGGTTTGTTTACTTGTTTTGTTCTCTTTCTTTTTGCGAACGTTTTTATGAGGCTTGCTTGGGGCGGGGCTGTGAACCGGGCCCTGAGGCACACGAATTTGGTTGATGAGAATGGCAGTGGGGGGAAATGAAAGCCGCCATTTTGGTGCCAGCGGAGAGGAAAACAGGTGCACAAGCGCAAACGGGGGTATGGGGTCATGCTGGGTCATGCTAGGGCTGCAGGTAGGAGCTGAATTGACCATTGGGGTCTCACACCCATTCAATAGGGGAAAGAGAAAAGAAAAGTCAGCATTATATAACGTTTGTGGGACAATAAACAAGGAAGGCAGGTGGACCAGTCATCACAGGTGCATCCCCGCTGTAAATATCAAGCCGCGTTTGCCGGTGATTGTATTTACCCAGAATATCTCTGGAGTGTTCTGTTCAGTCTGCTATGCGAAGGAGGATTTGGGGACTCCAGCTGATGGCCAGTAGCTGGAGGCGTGGGGGAGTAGAGGGACATCACCCCCCTCCCCCCAGCCCAGAAATGTAACCAATTGCGCCCTTCTGATAACAGACGATCGCATAAAATACCAAACAATTTACTCAGAACTCCCCCCTTTCCGGGTCGGCAAACTTTACCAAGACCCCCCCACCTGTGTTGCCCCTCCTGCTGTGAGACCGCTCCTCTGGCCCCACTGGTGGCTCATGTCTCCGGCTATTATGCATGCAAAAACAAGCTCTGTGCCACATCCGCAGCCCAATCAGTCACGCCCTCAGTCGCATTTTCAATATGATGCGCTAGCAGACACTCACTGATAGGGCCCCTCCTCCATGACCTTTGACCCCATAATTACGGAGCTGATTGGGTGCAGCTGTGGGTGTCTGGGACCCTATTCTACCCTTCGGCGCTGCCCTGAATGACAGCCCAGCCATGTTCCGGTCCTCACTCCCCCGTGAATAAAATGTACTGAATTTTTTTTTTAGGTTTAGGTCATTTTTTTTTTACCTTCCAGGTTTTTTGAGACCCATACATACTGTAGAATCTCACACATAAGTACACATAATTAGTCACTTGAGGGAGCAGATTGGGAAGAAACACACTTTGAAAGAAAAAACATTAAAAAAGGATCATGTCATGCAAGACCCAAGCCCAGCCCATTACGAAAAAATGAATCTGTTTTATTTATATTTTTATCTGTTTTGAATCATTTTAGCACATGGTGGCTGTCACATAGTGACAGGACGGGATGACCAGTCCCTTTGGCTAATGAGCAAGTCTGCACTGACGATGTGCTCTCAGCCACGAAACACTTCGTCTGCCATTAAACAGAATCAAATCTCAACTTAGGAGACGTCTTACCGATGCCTTAGATTGGACACACTGCCACAGATGCGCTTTGATCTATCACACCCCCTCCAGCAGCCACCCTGTTCACTTGGAGCAGGCCATGTAGACTTTTCAAGAGGTAAGAGACCCTGCAAGATGGTATGTACCATGATGTGGGAAAGGACGGGGGTGTAATATGTATGGTGTTAACTCATAACACTCTTTGGATTAAAATATCCTGCTTCTTTATTTGAGCTGATTGCATTAAAATGGCCGCCTCACCTACAGTTATTGATTAATATAATAAAGTCCCTTCACTTCCTTGTCTGGCTTTCTGAGACCTTGGTGCATCTGCATCCTATGCCAGGATACACAGAGCACAAGGCCAAAGACCGTCCTAAGCCACAATGGTCCAAATAAATGTAGGATAGCCCCTCCCACTCTCCTTCTTATGAGTCATCAGCATCAGCAGGACTTCTCAAATATCGCACGTATAACAATTTTGTGCTTCATTTAAATTTCAGGAAAGTAATGTTTACTCGTAACAGCTATCTTTTGCACTGATTATGTTATTTACTGAGTTGTGGTTTCCCAATTAAGTCTTCAAATGAAGCATCGGGAAAATCCAGAGTGCACAAATTAATTCCAGCGAGTTTATAAAAATGTCCAGCTAATTAAACAGTTGAGAAATTTAAGCCTTTAAGTCTGTCCATTGATAACAGACCAAGTGTTACCACCACAAGCTGGGAGCATGTTGTAGGTCCTCAAATTCTGTGTGCAAAGAAGATGATAAGCTATCCTCAGATAACAAGACTGGCTGGAAGCAGAACCGACTCTGCGATACATATAATTCAAATGTATATAAATCAAAATCCCAGAGTATTATAATTCATAGTCTCTCCCCTTTGAACTCGAAGTTTACATTTTCACTCAAGTACCCAGGCAGTTTTTAAGAATACCAGCACTGAAGAAAATGAGAAAAAGATTTATCTTGCAATATTATGGATCCCCCATAATAATTAATAATGTATAATGAATATTTCACTCATGTTTTTGCAAAATTGATAAAATTTTGCAAAAATTTTATCAATTTAATAATATAAGATAATTTTAATATCTATATGCATGTTAAAACTTTGACAATACAACTGGCTGGTTGGTGTCCTTTATCATTTCTTTAATGGGCTTTATATTTATTAAGAAATAATAACAGTATTCTTTCAGACCATTGCAGACTATTATATGTGACAATTTTTGAGTTTTGTTTTTATATTTCCTGTTGATGAAAATGTCTCCTCATGCAACTGAAAATGCCAGGACAAATTAAACAGTCAAAGCATTATAAACATATTTATTTGGATGAAAGTGGCAAAAGTAGTGTTTGTTATAAAAGCTTGTTGGTAAGCCTGCCGCAGAAGAGTGGGTCCTAGTACGTTGTTTCCCAATCCGGTCCTGCTGGACCCACAGATGGTCCATGTTTTTGCTCCCTCCCGTCTGTGGGTCCAGCAGGACCGGGCTGGGACACAATGCCATAGTCCAGGGACAGATTCTTGCATGAAGGGATTGTAGCTGATGACTCAACAAGACTCCAAACCTGAGCAAAGATGTCTTGGGTTTTTGGGCCAATTTCGGCCGATCACTGGAATTGGAACCGACTGAAAACTGATTACAGGGTGGGGAGGGGGGGTGGAGATCATCCATTTAAAGCAGGGGTCTCCAACTCCGGTCCTGGAGAGCTACTGTCCAGTAGGTTTTCTTTCATACCTGCCTTCTGATGAGCCACAGCTGTTCTCAGGTAAATACCAGGAGCAGGTGTGGCTCATCAGAAGCCGGGTAGGATAGAAAACCTACTGGTTAGTAGCTCTCAGGGACTGGAGTTGGAGACCCCTGATTTAAAGTGTAACCCCACCCCCAGCTCTGAGTCTTACTCCCCACACAGCATAATTTAAAAAAATGCTAAAAAGTGGGCAAAGGGCTGAGTTCTAGTGGTGATCAGTATCATTACAGAAATGGAAACAAAGTTGCTCAGTTGTCCAAGAAAAACAAAGAGGTGTCAGACGAGTTTAAAATGGCCAGGTAATTGGCCTGCTGAAGAGCTCCAGTGCAGAATATTAAAGCAAAAATAAAAGGTGGAATGAGAGACAGTGGCAGAAACTTCTCCCTGCAGCTTGATGTTTGTTACGTAAAAGCAAAGCTCTGCAGACCTCTCCGCTCTCCGATGGACCTGACGTCCACAGCGCCACATACACATCACAACCTGCAGACGAAACATGAACCAAGACGCCGATCATAACAGCACCTTTTGCTGTTTATGTCGTGATGCAGACGAAACTGATCAGACAAATTAAGACCTGGTTCTATATCTTTTATTAGCAGTCATGTCTGTTTCTGAGGCTAGTTCACTGCGTGTGCAGAGCATGTGGACAAAACATGAACCTACAGCAGTGAAGTAGTCTGCAGGTCAGGTCAGGTTGGGGAGCATACACTGGCACTGCGCATCCACCACACAACCAAACAGCTCAGGATCCCGGCCAACGACCCCCCAAGCCCAGATACGGTCCAGTTCTACCCTCCGGAAATGGCCATTTATCTGCTGCAGCCAGGTGTTAAGTGAGCGCCCCTCGGCCTGGTCCAGCTGTTTGGGTCCTCAGCAATGAGGATCATGCGAGCTGGGTCACCCTCAAGGAAACGCGCCACATGGCTGTAGTGCCGTAACTGACGCTCCCTCATAATGCAGGTAATGTGCCTCATTTGGGATTCCCTGAGCAACCGCTCATTCAACATAAAGTCAAACCAGCGGTACCCAAGGATTCTCCGAAGAGGCACAGTAGCAAAGGAGTCCAGTCTTCGTCTCAGCTCACTGAATAGCGTCCATGTCTCACAGCCATACAGCAAGGCCCAAGAGGCTCCGGAGAACCGGTGAGGTCAGTCCTGTGGGGGATGGGGACTGGTCTGGTGCTGAGGCGTCGCCCGCTGCACGGCTGCACTTGTGTCCTCATCTGAGGCAGCCCATCTGGGTCGGTGCGTGGAACGTCTGCCTCTCCCGCCTTTAATGATCACAACGTAGTCTGCAATCAAAACAAAATCATTTTATCATATGGATCAATTATTTTTTTAGTTATAAACAGTGCTAGTGTTCTATATGAATAATCACATTTCCCCTTATTTTCAGTGATGGAATCTTTATTTTAAATGATTAAATTATCCTTACATTGCACCCTTTGGTAATGTGACTATTACATATTGCACATCCCTATGTACATCGCACATCATGCAATGCTAGTACAGTCATATCATTTAGTTTACGACTCAAAAAACATATTTAAGTGCACAGTTCCTGTTTAAAGTGTTAAACCAGCCGCAAAATCGATATTTCAGCTTGGTCAAAATAAAGGCTGCAGATAGAGTGATTAAGATTAAAAATTGGTCGATTTAAATTGGATGCCGATCGATCGCAGCATCTCCTGGATGTAAGAAGTGCATACCAGTTAGGGTATCCAGGACTGAATGCATCCATTCAGGGGAGGCCCGGCCGGGGTGAGCCAATCCCAGAGAGCTCAGGGCAGCCATGATAGAATGACCTTCCACTGCGGGGCACCCCAAAGAAACAATCCATCGAATCACAGGGTGGGAGTCAATGGCAGAAAGATCAGGGCACAAGGCAGGACACACCCTGGACAGGATGTCCAAGCAATGATGCATTTTGGGTAATTTAGAAACACCACTTGAAACTCATGACTCAGAGATAACACACAAACTCCCAACACAGGGACTGGAACGAAGACTGGACCCCCCCCCCCCTACAAATGTGAGGCATCAATGTGGGCCATCATGTTACCTCAAGAAAGGAGCAATCAGGTATGATTTATCGAATCACAAAAACCTGCATGTACTACCATACGCTTTAATCTTCATGAAGTCTTTCCATAAAACAACAGCTCTTCACAGTCTTTGCTGCAGCCTTTTCAGATTCTGCTAGAAAGATTCTATTAAAACGCAGAATTCCTGGAAGCATTCGAACCTTATTTTGTGTTAACAGGTATGGATGATGACTGCTTGAGATAGCAAGTTATATATTAATATTTATATAATGCTCTAACAAAAAAGGGCCAACGGGAAAGGAAGATTAAATACCTGATCACACTTCTGCTCATTTATACTGTCTTCTGTGCGGCGTGTCTGATCCCATCATGGTGCTGTAATGTGCGTGTGTGTATGCACGCCTGTCTTTGTTATTGTCGGGCTGGGAGGCTCCCTCGAATCTGGACCGGCGACGTGATCAGGGGTATCTCACTACAGCGAGGCTGACGGTGTTAGTGAAGCGCGGCCGCTCGTCTCACACAGACGGGACTCGCCGGCTTTTCACGGCGCGGTAAGTAATTGCTGACTAATTGCGCAGCTGGTGTTCAGTGAGAAGACTTGGTTCTGCTTTCTACGTTGCAAGAATGTAGATGTATATACACATGTATGGAGAGAGTAGTGTCCTATTCATCCACGCATTAAATTCTCCATGTGTTTTTTTTTATTATTTGTAAAAAAATAAAAGAGCAAATGAAGGAAGAAAATGAAGAAGAATCTTTTTTTCTTTTGTTGTCAGTCACATAACGGCAAACTTCCATCTTGGACTCATTGAAAATTATGAAAATATAGTCCAGAGATTGTAATATAGAAGTGTATTACCTAGGATTTTGCTAACACTTTTGACACCTGAGGAATTTACCTGGGTAAGATCATTCAGTTATTTCATCCTCCGCTACACTGTTGCTCAACAGGCTGATGCTTGTGGGTGAGTTTTATAGTTTGAAAAGGCGGTGCTCTGTTTCATTTCTGCTGAGATGATTACGCGTGTCAGTAACCTGCGGCGCTCCGTCAGCGCGCTGCCTCCTTATGTTACCTACCGACAGCTGCTGTTCTAAGCACAGATCTATGTTTGCTGTGCCGGGACGAGGGTTTAAGTAAGAAATGCGCGTGTTATTGCTGACTGTCAAAAACTACCGCTACTTACTGCATTATTTATATTGCTGTTGAAACTTCAAGCCGAGACGCGCCTAATACTGCCTTCCGAATCATTTGCGTTGTCACTGCACATTATCGTAATTTGCCATATTGACAATAAAATGGAAAATACATTTTAAGTGACTGCTTACATGGATGAACACCGTAATGTTATTTTATGAGTCGTTATTTGTTTACTTTCGTAATCTCATCAGCACAGATCTTAATTCCAAAATCTCGGCATGTCTAATAGGATTTAGAACTGAGATAAGACACGTTTCACATAAATATTATTATATTATATTATATATAAATATTAATATCTTTATGTTGGATAAATAATTAAATGTCTTATCTCGCTTGCCTTTTGAGGTCCTGGACCGTGTAGGCTAATTAATCTTTAAAGTGCACGTATCACCTCCAGTCAGGCGAAGCAGGACCCGCAAAGGTGCGCTGTTCCAGCAACCACATTGCATCACTTATGCTGAAAAACGTGAAAGCAGGACGTCGTGCTGAGTTTTGCTAAATGCCGGAGCAGAGACCATTTCCTCTGCAGTCATTTTGCATCTCAGCTGGACGAAGGGCCTCTTTATAGGGCGCGTCTTTCCACACTCGACGATGAACCAGTCAGTGGACCCTCTCCACACCTCCTCATTCTCGTGCAACATCAGCTCGATCTCCGAGCCCCACCTGTTCATCGGCGTCACCAAGAGCGAGCCCTACCACGTCACCATCCCCCTGACTGCCTTCTATGGCCTGCTCTTCGTGTTCGGGCTAACCTCCAATAGTGTGAGCTTTCTGACCCTCCTGACCAACGCCCGCATGAAGGCCAGTACCATCCGGCCCTACCTGCTGAGCCTGGTTGTCTCTGACATCCTCCAGCTGCTCACTGTGCCCGTCACGCTGTACCGATACTACTGGGAAAGCTACCCCTGGCGGCTGGGCGAGCCGCTGTGCAAAGTCTACTTCATGATCCGCCAGATGTACTGTGCCACCACCAGCTGGACCATCCTGGCGTTCACCGTGGAACGCTACGTGGCCATCTGCCACACCATGTGGTCCGTCTCCAGCCTGGAGAAGGCTCGTCTACCCTGCTTGCTGGCCGGCGTCTGGGTGCTGTCCCTGGCTTCCGCTGTGCCGTTCGCCCTGGTTTATGGACAAGCCCCAGCTTGCATCTTGGACTACACCGCGACATCACCTTCGGAGGCCTTCATGCTGTCCTCCATGTGTGAAATGACAGAGGAGGAGCCGTCCCCCATATACCGGGCGGCACTCTTAATGAGGGCCATCCTCTGTTTCCTGGTGCCATTGGTGGCCATCGTCACCCTCTTCTTCCTCATGATCTCCCACCTCTTGCGCCACGGTCGCCAGAGAAAAGCCATGGGCCTCACCAGGACAGTGGTGGCAGCTAGGGGGCAACCTTCACCACACCAGGGGAGGGGTAAACTCCTTTTCTACGAAAGACGGGCTCTACAGCTTATGGGTGAGTTACAAGCAAACCAAACTAAAATCTTTTTCACTTCAGGATTGCCATTTGGCCTGTGGATAGAAAAAAATGGATTTTGCAGAATACATATAGGAGCACCCTGGTGGCACAGTGATTAGTGCGGTTGCCTCATAGCTCTGGGACCCGGGTTCGAGTGTCTGCCGTGGCTCCCTGTGTGTGGAGTTTGCATGTTCTCCCCATGTCGTCATGGGATTTCCTCCGGTTTCTCCCCACAGTCCAAAAACATGTCGAGGCTAATTGGAGTTACAAAATTGCCCGTAGATGTGAATAGCATGTGAGTAAATGGTGTGTGACTGTACCCTGCAATGGGTTGGCACCCTATCCTAAGTTGTTCCCTGCCTTGTGCCCAAAGGCTGTGTACCCCATGCAACCCTGAATAAGACAAGCAGTTACAGAAAATGCATAGATGGATGAAGAATAAATATATTTATTATTCAAGTAAAAGTCTGCACACTTAAGAACGTGACAACACTTCCATTTAACAACCATTTAAGAAACGCAAGTAAAAAAAGTTGTAAAACATTCGTTTTGTCCGTTATGTTTTTTGGAGATTTAGTTCAAAGGGTCTAAGACTGGAAGCTTCTCTTCTTAAAAAGTGTCATAGTGAATGAATGCTCACGGTGCATTTACCATAAGACTGTGAAATGTCCCTAATGGTATTTTGGAAGACCTCTCTGTAGATCTCCCAGCAAGGCGAATCACCCAGGCCAGCTGGCTGGAGACTACTTACTCTGTGGGCCGCACGTTTTATCAAGTGATGCAACACATCTGAAGGAGAGAGCTGTTCACCCTTCTGTGCGGCAGTGAATGTGAAATGATGCGATGGATAGCAATGTTCTCTCTAGAACTCCTTACCACAGGCAGGACATTAGTCCATTGTATTTAAACCCAGATCCCAGTTCCTCGTTCTCACCTGTCAACTCTGATATCAGTTTTGTATAAATATATGCAGACCTTAGGCAGAGACAGTAACACATGTCTGGTATACTTTCTGCGAAAGCACCGGTGTCTATGGAGTAGTATATTATTAGTACATTTTCACTTGTCAAATGAGTCAATCTTTTTAAAGTGTCCTGAGTATGCTTTGGAAATGCATACATCAGAACTGATGTTCCATTCCAGATTGTGTCAAGAGCCAGCATATCTATGGAAGCATCTCTCCAGGTTCACCTGCTCTGTTTCTGCTGTGGCAGCATTCTGCTACAGGAACCTGCTGTGAGTCATGAATGAAGATCTCACAACCAGCCAGTTCCAATTGATTTTCTTCCTGAAAACTCTTATAAACGCTGTGCCAGAAAGTAGTTACAATTTGTCTGAGTCACTAAACAAGAGTCAAAGTTTAGGGGAAACTGACTTATCAAAGTCCGTTTGTGTGCGAATCTTGACTTATTGTGTGTGTGTTTTTTTTTTACTTCTGCAGGAGTGGTAGTTGTAGCCTTCTTTGTGTGCAACTTCCCCGACATGGCCTCGTCACTCATGCAGGTCTACGTCGAGGTGTGGTCTGACACCATGCTGCGGGTCTACACTGCCCTCAAGTCCTACCTCTCGTTGCCTCTTTGGTATGTCAACAGTGCCCTGGACCCCATCCTATTCTGTATGTCCTCCGACACCTTCCGCAAGGCCTGCTGGAAGACCTTGGGGCCACTACTATCCCGTTGCCTGTGTCAGCGGCAAAAGGCACCTGCGGCCAGGAGCAAGACCAGGCTCACGTCCACCAGGACCATGAGCTTCTCCAGGTGGGAGTCTGGAGAATGTGCTGGGCTCAAGCACCAACACGAGGATCCACAGCTGCTATCACTGCATAACCTACATTAAGGCTGGGGGGTCTGGTTCCCTTTCTTGAAGAAACATTTGCTTAAGGAGTTTCTGTCCTGCTGATTTTGATAATTATGCTTGACTTCACTTGTAGCCCTTGGTGTTTGGATGATGTTGTGCTTGATTCACGATGAAGTACATCCCAGAACCCTAATTATCCAAGAAACTTTATCCGCTCAACAATTTGCTTGTTCGACAAATTTATCCAGTGATAGCACATTCACAACTAATAGATATTTTAAAAATCTATTGTAGGTTAATCAGTTATTAAACATTAGAGTGGTTTATTTTTCTGTCGTTTCCACCCAATCATGGTTATGGTTTGTCCTGAATATGTACTTTGTTGCAGTGCTTTTATCATCAAAAGGAAAATACTAATGTAATGTTAGAAACTTCGACTGTTCCTTGATGTCCTTTATATGCCATTTCCTTATTAAAAACGACATATCTATTTATTACAATAATTTCTGGAACATTTCTGGAAAAATATACCAAATGTATGAATATACCAAATGTTTGACTGTCTTCGGGAAGAAAATCATTTAAAGGAATAAACCACCATTATGGAATATAATCCCAACTAAATCTTATTATTGCGGTATGGCAGGAGTCAATATGCATTTTCAATATGCGTAAACCGTACATTACACTGCGTTTGTCGTATGTGTGGAGTAGGATTTTATATGCTGCCAAAAGCTGGCATATTTATGTTGTCCATAGCGTGTTGGCATGACTGACAGACAACGCTGTATTTCCTGGCTTTACCCTGCATTGAAATCGCGGTTAGGGAAGATGGATATATGAAAGGTTACAGGCCACATTTTTAAGTAGCCCTAAAAAAATAAGGTATCCATAGGAAAACGGAAATATATCAAAGGTTTAAAGGTCATTGCACAGAACAGTATAATTTGCTAACTTTTCCAACGTTCCTTTTAACGTAACTTTCCAAGTTTCATATTCAGGATTCAAAAATAACAATAGATTATCACGGTTCAAATCACCCTTCCGACTAGGAACAGGCTCAATAAAAATGCGCGACATATACAAAATATTTGTATTTATACGCCCCACCGCATATAACGCGAGCATTTTTGGTAGATTGTCACACGGCGGATTCAAACAGACCAATCCGATGGTGGTTACTTAGCGCCCGCGTGACCTCCGTCCAATGCACACAGCCAGTTCTGATCTCTGGCCAATCAGAGACAAAGTAGGCGGGTGACGCACGCGGCAGCGGAGGATTCAAACAAGAAGATGGCAGCTGGGAAGGATGCCGACGGAAAGAAACGAAATAAAAGGTAATGGCAAATAAACGTGTGCGAACGTAAAGGTAAAAAAAAAAGTCCGCTCGCCCTTTTGAGCACAAGTGCGCTGCCAGTCATTAGACGCGTCAAAAACGGCGCGGCGGCGTTAAAGTGTATTTTTCCTGTGTCAGACTATTTAAAAACACGTCTGCCGTTGTGGCAGCGATCCTCCTGCTGTTACGTGCAGACGTGTTCCTTTGTTTCAAGGGCTGTCACTGGTTGATTCTTTAGTTTTATTTTAAATTTTGCACCCGAATAACGACGGAGAAACAATTTCTCATCGAGTCGTCAAAAAAAAAAGCACTGACGTGGCTCCGATAGAATAAGCGGAAGAAAAACACTTTACCCACTGACCAAGCTGGTCACATGTGGTCTGCTGTTGACATGGTGTAATAGCCTATTTTGGGCTTTTATTGCGTGCAGTGAAATACCATTAGTTGTCCGTTTTGTAGTTGCCTTTGTTGTTTAGTGTACATACAAATAGTTTCCCTCTACTGTATTTTCATTCTTCCAAGTTGAGATAATTTGTTTCGATGTAAGACTGTCATCCTGTATAATACCCACGACTGCACTGCAGACGGGAATAGATGTCGACATACACATGGACACTGAAGCGTACAGGACTCATTTTCAAATAACGCAAGAATCGCACGTATTAGTTTTTTAGTCAGTTTATTGCATTTATGGATGAGCAAGAGGTTCCCCTCAAATGCATGAAGTGTTGCATAATTCGTAATCCGTGTTGCCATTAGCTCATTTTGAATCAAGCAGCGTTAGTAGAAATCCTAACCTAAGGCCATGTACTACAAACCTTGTACCATTTTTTTTATACACATGTAAACAAAATGAATTTTACTGCAGCAGCTAAATTCCAAAGCTGAGCTTGTCACGTAAAGAACTGGTTTATGACTTGATTAGTTGTTGCTGAGGAAGGATTACGGGCATACTGGTCGCTCTCTTGAACCTTGACGTTGAAGAGTCTTGTGACAGATCTAATGTCAAGAGAAAGTTGTCAAAATTGCATGTTTATCGTCAGATTGTGTGTTTTACAATACAGTTCTGCTGATAAATGTTAAAGTTGTCATTAGGATATGGGTGTGTGTCAGATTTCACGTGTCCATTGTGAACCTCGGGGTAGTCTGACGAGTTTTAAATGCTGTTTAAGCAGAAATTTATATTCTTTGCCACTTTACAAGATTGTAGTTGTACCACCCATTTATCTGTTCATACATTGTCATTAACCACTTATCTGCTTCTTGTCATGTTATCTTAAATGTCTTAAGGGACGTACCGTGTGCAAAACAAATAACAGCATGGAATTACAGTTTCAGCATGAACAGAATGCTTTTGGGTCATGGGTGTAACCCAGGGTACCTGGAGGCTGTCTACAGGAACACATGTAGACCAAGGTCACTCCACATACAGTAAATATGCAACTCTATGAGATCCCTGGAGGTAGAAGGCACAATAATGCCGTGCCTCTCATAATTGTTTCCTGTCACATATTAATTTCACACTCTGTTTTGTTTTTGTTAATTATAAGCTTGATGAGAACAGTGACCTTCTTATGGAAGTCATTCTTTTATTATCTGAAGCATTTGCCAGTTGGTGGAATGAGCAAAGGAAGTTCAGCCGCATTAAACGCAGCTCAGAGATGATAATGGGCATTATTGTGAAGATGATGTTGCTGTTTTTGTCCTGACCTAGATGGCCTGATATGTACAGCATCCTCTCTCATCGTTATTAAAGCCCTCTCAGTCTCAACCCCCTCCCCCTTGTTGTAAGCCAAGTGTTTGGGTCACTACTTGAACAACAGAGATTCTTAACTTTTTTTCCCTCATTCGTTGCCCTCTGTGTTTTTTTTACAGCAGTGATCCCATCCTCTGTGGGATTTCTCCCATCGCCACTTTTTGGTGCACTTGTAGGCAGTTCCTGTCCCTGATGGCTTCAGCACCGCTTGTTTCAGTTAGTCATTGGCTGGTTTCTCTGCTGAATCAATTATTGTCCAGACAACAGAATAACAAAAATCATGCAGCTCCTGGTTCACAGGTGAATAGGTACAATGTGGGACCTTTAGTTGTAAGCATTAATCCACATCTGATGTTCTGCGCTGGCAAACATCTTTTACATGTTTAAATCCTGAATGTTTTATGGAGGAATTTTGAACTTTTTCTTAAGGTTTTACCAGAGCAGAGGTTCATCTGAGATTTGAAGTTTGTGGCATCTGGTAACTGATGCAGCTTTTTGAATTTGGTGGCTAAATCCTGGCTCTCCAGATCGTTATGAAATCTGACCTATGCTGTACTCTTAAAGCGTGCTAACTATACAGAAACATTCTCCATAAATATTGGAGCCTTTTTGAATAACAGCACCTGTAGAAAATACCTGATTTACATCTTTCTGGGTTAGTTTGTAATTTGTATTCCATGAAAGTGACAGTCCATTTGTGTCTGTGTGCTTTGATTATTTGCAGAGAAATGCCACAGTTCCATATCTATGTCAACAGCTTTTCTAAGAGCCCTGTAATATGTTGTAGGCTCTCTTAATAATGTCATTATATTTTAGGGAAGGGCAATTTTCTGCATGCACTTAAAATTAATTGTTTTTCATGTCGACTTGCTGCTGTCGTGTTGCTTTATGCTTTCATACCAGTTTTGGAGGGTCTGCAGGTTCCCAGTCTGACCTTGTAAATGTTAGGAGAATAATTAATTCTAGTGAATGTGTTCCTTCTATTAGGTCCAGTATTATTAGTGGGTTATAGAGGTGAAGGACCAGCATGCCCAGTAGTGGAGGGGTGGCGGGGATCCACCCAGGACATTTTCGAGGACCACCTCCCCCCACCTCGTATTGTGACACCCCTGCTCCACGCTAGTGCAGCCCATTTCGACAACCGTTTATTACTTCAGATGCAATTATGAGTTGAACAGGTGAACGGTGACCTCAAAGCTGACCTCGTCCCATTTCCCAGAGGGACACTGTGCAACGTGGTCGTCAGCCAGGAGATGTGCCCGCCAGGCCACTCTCCCATCATCTTCAACCCGGATTTCTTTGTGGAGAAGCTCCGCCACATTCACCCGGAGAGCTTCACCGAGCTGGTGCTGAGCAACATCACAAGGCTCATCGACCTGCCCGGTACAGAGTTTGCGCAGCTCCTGGGAGACGTGGACCCCAAGCTGCCCAGCGCTGGTGGCTTCTTCCGCTCCTTCAACTTCCTGAAGCGCAAAGGTCAGTCAGCTGTTCCCCGTGGGAACTCTCAGGACTCTCCGAAGGCCCCCCCCGGTACTCATGGGTGATGCAATGAGCTTATAATAAAAATCTGGTTCCTCATTTTGTCTCACTGGGAAGGTCATCGGGTGTCGTTCAGGACTAAAGAAACATCTATCCTAGTGAAATGATTGATAATGTTCTTGTAGGTCAACAGAGAATACATTTACTGAATGAAAATGAATACCAAAGAATATATTAATAAAAGTGACTGGTTTTTCCTTGTCTGAAAGTTTGTTTGTGCAGTGATGAAAGCGGTTTTAATCTGTCTTTATCCTCTAATGATAAAGGTAGTAGTATGGACACTGCAAGAAACCAACCCCCCTCTTTTAGGGTTTAGTCCTGGGGTCCCCAGCTATTTTTGTCAGAGGGTCAGATTTTATCAAAAACACAAAGACACGGGTCCTTGTGTCTGAAAAAATTTCCTGACCCGGGGGTGTTCGATTGTATGGTGTTATGGACTCTATTTCATTTTGGTCAAGATGAGGACTGGAGTCTGCCAGTTGCCGACAGCTGTTTTAGTGAATTCGGTTCGTGTTAAAAAAGTTGTTTTTTGGTTGGTTATTTGACAGCAGTTGTTTCTGCTAATAAGCCATGCTATTGTATCAAAGAAAGTTGGTCTTTATGTTCCAGAAATGGAGGGCAGGTTTTTACTTGATTCCGTCTCAGATGTATCTCACAGTGAGTCCAGGGAAATGCAGACGTTTTGGCGGTGATTCCCTGCCAGACATGGTGTATCGTGGCTATGCCCAGGAGTGATGGGGCCTGTCGGCGATGTTGAGTGTGCAGAATGTCCTAAGCGCAGAGGCCGATTCTGGGCAGCTTGTGCTGGGTATGTCACGTTCTGTGAGCCGTTTTGTGTCAGATCGGCAGGTGTCCTTTAGCTTTTTTGTTAATCTGAAGGTTTACTGTTACTCCTGTTTCCTCTTGTGTATTTTCTATCGTGTCTATAGCTGCCCAGCCTATTAATTTTTCTTATTCTTGAGCCAATTTCTGTAATATACTGGCTATAAGGGTGCTCCCTCCCTCATGGCACTACTTCATAATATTCCTTACAATTCTGGAAGAATCATTCATTTCCAAGAAGGATGCCCACTCTTTTCTGAAGTATGTGTTGACATCAGTATCTTTAAGTGTGTTGAAGCACCGTCCGCTTGCGCCGGGCCTTAAGAGGTTGTTGATAAAGCGAAAGCCGACTGGAACGTGGTCCGAGATGAGAGTTGGCTGAACTGTGGCTTTGGGTACATCGGGTAAAACAGAGCTGGCTGTCAGAAAATAATGTATACGGGAGAATGATTGGTGGGTGTTGGAGGAGCATGTGTACTCACTCGCTAAGAGGTTTGGCTGATGCTGAATATCTGCAAGGCTGAGGTCTGTAATATATTGTTTGTGTCATTGGAGTACCTTTTTGATCGATCCGGTGTTTGATCAATACCGGTGTTGAAATCTCCCCCAGTAATAGCAGTTGAAGTTGAATAATCAATTAGTAAAGAGATTAGACAAGACTATGAAATAAAGTTGAGTTGGCATCATTTGGACCATATAAATGGTCAATAATGAAATAGTTGGTGCAGCAACTTTCTGGCTCTGCTGTCTTGAGTTATATGAGGCTGAGTGTCTCATTAAATTTCAGGATCTTTGTTACGCTTTGTAATTTCAGTGAGATGGGTTTTTGGCAGTAAACATGTCTTTAATACTGAACTATGTAGCGTGCTGCAGCGAATAAATGTTATGTATGACTGCCCGGCTTTTGCATTTATACTGAATATCAGCGGTTTAAGTATCCCGGGGTACTGTTTATTACTGTCGCGTGTTTACCTTTTTTCAGAGAAGGGAGTTGTCTTCGGCGCACCATTGACTGAGGAAGGAATCGCTCAGATCTGCCAGCTCATCGAGTACCTGCACAGAAGTGAGAGCTTCCGTCGTGCTCTTCCTGTAGAACATGCTGCCAGACAGACTCTGCGCGTGGCCTTTAGTCCACGGTCTTTCTGTGTGTCGCTGGTCAGGTGGGCTTGACTGCTCCCAATTAAAATAGCACAAATTCTTGTACTTTTTGCCCATGGAATGCTTGTTTAGTATGATGCAGATTTCTGCTCACAGACACACAGAGAGACTGGTTTAAGGCATGAAAATGTTTTGTATAACATTAAGTACCATAGTTGCACTGCACCGGGTACTGTAGTTTTGGCACAAAAAATTTGGTACTTTTGCCTTTTCCTCTGATTTCCGGGCAGGTACCAGTACCAAATGAGCTGGGGTATTGTGGGGACTTCGGAACTTTGGGGCGGGACTTGCAAATGTTTTCATTGACAGTTTGGTTATGCAGATAACCTGCCTCACACACGTAAAATACATCTGCCATCCTGAAAAGGCATCTCAGAAAATAACGATAAAGTGAAAAGTATCTGAAAAAAACCCCAACACTAGAAGTATCATAGTTTTTGTACTTTTTTTAAATACTGAATGTATGGTACCTGGTGCCCTAATTCTTTAAAACAGGCTGTGCTTCTTCTTTCCTTGGCTTTGTAGTTATTTTTTGTCTGTTTTATGTGGAAAATGACCTGTATGACTAAATAAAGAGTTTAAAAAAAAAAAAAAAAAAAAAAACACAGGCTGTGCCTGCTGCAGTCTGTCAGTGCGGTGTTAAAATGCCCATTACTGTCTCTGTGTCCGCGACTTGCTCAGGTTTGCATGTTGAGGGCCTGTTCAGGGTCCCGGGCAATAGCATCCGGCAGCAGGCCCTGCGGGAGATGCTGGACAGTGGGGTGGACATCGACCTGGAGTCGGGTGACTACCACCCCAACGACGTGGCCAGCCTGCTGAAGAGTTTCCTGGGGGAGCTGCCTGAGCCTCTGCTCACGCACCGGCACTATCACGCCCACCTGAAGATAGCAGGTTAGTGGCCGAGCGGGCATGAGGACAGGTGTGCACGGGTGCCGTTCGGGGGGCTGCAGAGCGCGGCGCCGGGACCCACAGCCTTCTAACCGCCGAGCCACCATCGCCCCCCACAGACCTGATGCTGTTTGACGAGCGCGGCAACAAGACGACGCTCCCCGACAAGGAGCGGCGCATCGAGGCCCTGCAGCTGCTGCTCCTGCTGCTGCCCCACGCCAACCGCAGCCTGCTGAAGCTGCTGCTCGACCTGCTCTACCAGACGGCCCGGCGGCAGGACACCAACAAGATGTCCGCCTTCAACCTGGCGCTCATGTTCGCGCCCCACGTCATGTGGCCCAAGAATGTAGGTGACCCACCAGGGCTCCCTCCTTCCCCTACTCCTCCTGTCCTGCTTTTCTTTTCTCTTCTTTTTCTCTCCTCTTTGTGTTCCCTCCCCCATCCTCTATTCTTCTCACCGCTTGTCCTCCTGTTCTGCTTTTCTTTTCTCTTTTGCCCCCCCCCCCCTTCCCGGTTTTTCCGGGAATAACCTTCCTACTTTTTCCCACCTCATTCCTCTTCGCCTGTCTCTCTGCCCCTCCCGTGTGATCTGACTCGCACAGGGTCGGGGGCCACAGGGCCACTGCCCCCAGCTGAAAGCTGATTGGCCTTCATAGTGCCTCCTCCCCTGTCACTCACCAACTCATAACATCTCATTGGCAGATAAGGTTGCCCCTTCGTATTCCCCCTACCCTAAAAAAATTCTCGAATCACCCCTGAGCTGACTCTGTTCACAAAGCCTTTTATTACAGCCATGGTGTGTGCATTCGAGTAATTTTGCCTGTCAGGGACGCCTATTATGTGGCTCCCAAGTAATTATGTCACTAATAAAACCGCATCTGGCTTTTCAGGTGCTGATTAATCGCTAATTAAAATGTTTCCCAAAGCACAGAGGAGTCCCAATCGCAAACCCCCGCTATACGGCATCTGTGGGATGTTTTCTTTCCCTGGGATAAACTTGCTTTAATTAACTCGTTCTTTGTTCTAGATGACTGCGACCGACCTGCAAGGAAACATCAAGAAGCTGAACGAGGGCATGGCGTTCCTCATCAAGCACTCGCAGAAGCTCTTCCGAGTCAGTCTCACCCTCTTTGTGACGGCCGTTGTGTGCTGTATTCACTGGAGGTTCTTTTTGTACATACGGTACCTGTCAAGAGTCTCCACTCACCTGCTTTTAATGTATTCCTCTATTTTAGTTGTTTCATTCACCTTGCAGTAAAAGACCTTGAGGCAATGAAGTTATATCCAATACTGCAACAGCCAAGAGAAGTGTTTCATATCTCAGAATTACACCTCTACTGAAAATCATTTGCTTTTAACAATATAAAGACCCTAAGCACATCTCGAGGTTATGTAAGTACTGTATTATCTTGGGAACGAGGAAAGAGATGAGTGTTGTGACCGATGACTTGGTCCCCACAATCCCCCCCTGATTTAAACCCTATTGAGCAGGTTTAGGATGGTTTGGATCGAAAAGTAACAGCAAGAGAACCAAATGGTGCCCAGAAATTCCTTCAGGACTGTTGGAGAAGCATTGCTGGTGGTCACGTGTGGAAGCTGGCTGGAAGGATGTCGACAGTCTGCAATGCTGTCATAGAATCCAAAGGCGGCTTTTTCAGAGAGGCTAAAATTTGAGGAAATTTTGTGGAACGCGTCACTTAGTAGTTGTAATATTGGAGTTTAAGTTTGTTACCTCGAGGCCTTTTACTGTAAGGTGAATAACAGCTGAAATGGAGACAAAGGCATTAAAAGGTGTGTCCAGACTTTCAACTGGTACTGTATATTTTTGTAAAATAACAATAGAAGATGCCATTTTTGTGTTTCATGCCTGGTATTGGCCTCTGATTGGGTCATAAGTCACTTTGGGTTCCCATAACATTCTATGGCCAACAGGGGGCCCCCACACACGTGTAGTCTGAGGGGTGGTAACACTGCAGCTGCATGCAGGGGTTGCTTGGAGATGCGTGAAAGCCCCATGGATCTCACAGATTAGGACTGTTCATCCCTAAATGTCTCCGTCTCTACAGGCACCTGCCTACATCAGGGAGCACGCAAGAAGGCAGCTTGTGGCATTGAAGATCCCCCAGTCCAAGGTAGTTATTCCTCCAGTGCTGTCCTGCGACACGCGTGTCGACCAGTGACGGAGCCCGGAACCCAGTGGATCCCTTTCCATGTATGTCATCTGTGTCAGGATGACCTGGACCTGCCTGCCTCTACAAGCGCGACGCCTTCCAAGCGACCCGGCCAGGACCCCGAGGCTAACCCACACACCGAGGAGGCACTCAGGGAGCTCTTCCGCCACGTCAACAACTTGCCCGAGTCCGCCAAGAAGAAGAAGTACATCCGCCAGGTGGCTTCCGAGTATACCCACACTGACCAGCAGGGGGCAGCCTGTACTGGCTCCTGATAGAGGGAGAAGTGCTCTTTGCACAGAGCTGATCATGGGCCTGGTTGAGCTTCAACGTTGGCCCTCTGACCGAGATGGGTCAGTGCGTTAGCCCAAACGTCGTGCATTTCCTTCTGTAACCCGCACTGCTAACGTGTAACCGGGTGCACCTTGGTAGCCGAGTACTGGGGAGGGGTTTTTTGCTTTGGTAAGCCAGTAGTGATCGTCTGTTTTGTGGCTCCGCCCACCAATTTTTAGCTTGCGAAGGGGGTGACACCAGGGACGCCAGGATACGACTGCCAGACCCCCCCCACTGGCAAGAAGCACCCCCGCTCCAGGTCCTTCGGGGGACTGATCAAGGTGGGCCCCATGGTCGAGTTACTTACCCTGAGTGATTGCCGTTAATACCCTGCCGTGTAAATGGGGGATTGAAGGCGTGAGGCTTTAAGATCCGGATAAAGACACTGACAATAAAAGGTAATAATTATAATATGGTAGAATGGCCTTTTCAGCTGACGGCCTGCTGCCGTTTCCCTGAAGAAGCAGGCTCTTCACCTCTAATTATATTCGTCTCACTGAAAGAAGTTTGCGCTAAAATTAACCAGCCAAAGCATCAGCAGTGGTAACCGTTTAAACCGCTGTCCTGTGCCGCAGAAGAGAGTCCTGGGGGGCCAGGCAGCGGCAGAAAGGCGAGGCCAGGGGACGCCCCCATCTGCAGACGCCCCCACCGAGGAACACGGGAAGGAGAACCCCAGCCGGAACGCTGTAAGGAACTCGCCGCACTCGAAGTTCCGCAGGGCTGTTCTCCAGCTCCGTGTGGAGCAGTGCACCCTGGGTGAAGGCTGTTCTCATGATCCCTTTCGGTTTGTTTTGCTACTAATCTGTGCTTTACGTCTGATGTTGTTACTGTCTTGTTCCCTAGACACAGAGGGGCCATGATTCTGCAGTAGTGACAAACCCTGCCCTTTGTCCCAAGGCAGCTGTCATCTGCTGGGACCAGGTACTGGCGCACTAAACAGAGGTGGCCACCAGGGGGACGTGGCGAGGGTGGGGGTTAGCGGCTGTCTTTTGGTGATGTCAGCTGCCCGTTGGACTTTTGATTCTACGGTAATGCCGAACAGTTCCATTAGGGGACACTGTCTCACCAACAAGATGCTGGTGCAAAGGCACAGAGAGAATCGGCACATGTAGCAGAAACGTGATCTCTAATAAAAGTTAATGGCTTTGAGATTTTAGTGATTTTATATAAATGATGCGTGTATGGTTCTTATATCAACATTTATATGAATGTTATTATATAGCTCTATGTGAGTATCTTAGCTGGGCCTAATAATTTCACTTTTATGTGCTGATTCCCCCCAGTGTAAAGTCTTCGAGGCTGGCTCACCATTACAGGCATTGCACACAGTACGGTTATGTTTAGCCGTTATCTTATGTCTGAATTCTTCTGTTTTTCAGGAATCTTCCATCCCCAGCGTGTGGTTTACACCCACACAGGAGTCCTCGGTGTAGAGGCAGGGATCATTTTACACTGGATCTCCAAGTGACGATTTTTATTTTATATTTTTATGTTTTAATGTGATTTGTAAGCGCTGCGATTTGAAGGTGCTGTGAGTGACCACATCGTGAGGCAGCTGCTTCCTGCCGGCTTGTGCTCCCGTGTCCTTGCCGTGCGGCCCGTCAGACCCGGCGAGACCGTCGTGGGCCGCCTGTCTGTTCCTGGGCCGTTCTCTGTCAGTAACGTGAGAGCTGCACATCGATCTGTTATGTTGTAGAAATACAGCTGCGTTGTGATCGGCCCAGGCGGTCAGACACATAAACCGGGCCAGCATGCGACGTCCATGCATCAAATGCAGACTGAAGCAGAAATACTTAGGCAGATAAATGGGAGCTAAGGCTGGGATTGGGGGGGGGGGGTGTTTTTCACAAAGAGCCATATCAATGTTAGCATTAATGTTATTATTGCACAACAACTGTGGTATATTCCAATCCCTCCCAAGGGACTGAATTATTTTTTATGAATGAATTTTTATGAATTTCTTTTTGTTTACTGAATACATGCATCTGTGGTTGTCTGTTAATCCCAAGCATATGCCAGCATAAACAATATGTGAATATATTCATCTGGGGGACTTTATTCCACCATTATGTGGATATTTATTCACTCCTGTACCACTGTTTTTAAATTTTATAGTAGCTTAATAGCCTCCATATATGGATACTCCACTGGATTTCAAGTTAATGGACGTGCTTTCTCGTTACTAGGTTTACTTTTATCCTGGGATGAGCCTGAATTCCTCTGGGATGTTCCTTAAATTGATATTATGGGATGTTATTTTTTAAGTAGATATTATGTCTACTCCTTTGGCGTCTGTCTTCTGCTGTCTTAAAATGTTTCTATGTTTAACCTCATCAGTCTGGCCTCTAACCCTCCTCTGGGAGTGTTTTTTTTTTTTTTACAATTTTATTTCCATAAGCTGTTTTTAATTGTTCTAGTAATTGTGTATACTGTGACGTATGGGCTGTCTGATGCTCTCAAGGTCAAAATAGTGGTTCCATTGGCTGCAAAGCTGACTATGTTACCAGGGACGACCGCATCTATGAAATGGTGAGACTTCCCGCACAAGGACATCGTCTTTGTTTACTTTTTTTTTTGTTGTTGTTGTATCAGTGAGTCTCAAGGTTGTGTTTCTCAAAATGTTTATAGAAAATAAAATCTTTTTTTAATGTGTATGATGGGTTAGGTGAGGTTTTGGGAGGGGAAAGACTAGATGTTTTGATGGCGGGAGAGTTGTTCTTGGGAAGGTCAGTCTCTGAGTGTGCAGAAAGGTTTTTTTAATGGGCTTGGTGACTGATGAAATGGAAGTGTGTTCTGCGAGTGATATTTGGTTTCTCTGAATCGATGGCGAGGCATGTCAGATGGGTTCCTTTTACAGGTCCGTGCAGGTGAAATGCTAATCTGCTTGTATCTTGTACAGTCAATGGGAGTATTTTAATGTACATTTTCAACTCAAAATCTCCCCTATGTTGCAAGTCCATTTCCTTTTGTTTAGTGGATATTGTTTTAAGTCCTGATAAAAAATAATACTGTTAGAACTATTCTGCTTTTTGTTTCTGGTTAATTACTGGAAGAATTGTGTGTTGCGTATGGTTTGAAAATATACATATGTTTTAAAAACGTAATTAGTATAATTAATTATTAAACCAGCAGATTGTAAACAATGGTCAACTTTCCAAATCTGCATAAACCAGGATTTTCAAAAGTGGTTTATCTCCAAAAATGGATTGTGAAAGTTATAAATACTGGTTGTAGGGTCATTTTTACATAGTTACCTATTAGTTCTGGGGGGATCTTCAAGCAGGAGCCATCAAACCTTGTTTCATGACAGTAATGCATCTGCAATTTTTTTTCTCCATGGTACTTTTCTCATTTAATTGTTTCCTGTATTCAAGAAAAGTCTGATTACTCCCGGGTGTTAAAGAGGCACCTTGCTGTAAATATCACGTAACGGCCTGTGAGGCGAGTGGAGAGTCTTTCACTTTAAATGATCTAATGATTTAAATGTCCTTCTAACTGAGATCCATCCTTTTAAGAGGGAAGTGTTTGTGCTACGCTGTTACAGAACGTCATAAGCTGTTACCTTAAAACCCCTGTGGATTTTATACACTGCTGATGCTATCCTGTGAGTTTTTTTTTTTTTTTTTTGATTGGATGTACAGTGAATAAAAATTTTATGGTGGCTTTTAAATGTTTTCTCCTGTTTTATTAATTACTCACCTCTGTTTTGTTGATGGATGTGTTTATAGCCTACTTTGGAGTTTCCTGGTGATTAACTTTAACCTCGGAGATCTTTTCTTTCGTCAGCCTTTTGTCCAAACTGCCGCGTGCTTTATTCTTAATTGAAAGGTTGCCATGGAGATGAGACACTGGTAAAAGTTTGGTTCTGTTATTGTAATCATCTAAGGAACGAACGGGGCAAAACCACTCGCGTGCGTTGCCAGGTACTTGGAATTAATTCCATTTCTGTTTACCTGCTGTAAAAACATTGATGTCTTATACTCTGTCCACATGTGCTTTTTATATTTCTATGATATAATTTACAGTGTAGTATTATAAATATTTTTTTCATCTTGGATTAAACTTTTTCTTTTGTTTTTACTCTGCTCCATTTGTTTGTGTTGTAATTTAAAATCCATCTATCATACATTGTTTATCACATTGATGTTGTAGTTGAAGTGTCCAGCCACTAGATGGCGGTGTATCAAAGAAAACGGAAATTCCCTATATGTTATTTGGCTTTTTTGATTTCGCTTGTAGAGAACTAAGAAACTTTATACAACGTATTTTACTCCTATCCCTTATTCACTGGGCACTGTTTTTTGGTAAATGTACCAAATATATCTTCTTCGATTTTTCCCAGAAAAAAAATCACTTGTATGGCATTTATTTTCATCATGGAGGTTGAAGCTGAATAGCTTTAGATATCGTTCTTTAAGGTCCATTAACTAGTTATTGTCGGGATGCACATTCTTTGAAAGTGATAACTGTTAGGAGTAGGCGGAGTCAAACCACTGTCCATTCTCGTAATTAGGCCTACTGCTAACTTTGTTCCTTACTAATAGAGGATAATATAGGAAGCTGAAGCATTGTCCATGTATTCTGGGCAGTATTTCATCGGGGCACGTTTTCCTGGAGCCCCATTGCCACATGCCCCGCGTCTGGCCCGCGTCCGGCATGTAGCCTTTCATGCTAAGCGTGTCGCCACCTGTCCAACTTCGCTGAGCGCCCCGAGGTGTCCCTGTGTATTTTTGTCTTGCTTTATATATACAATATGCTTTACTTAAATGTTTGTGTGTTCCGTGAAGGTTGCAGATTCAGCTCTATCGCTGATCCCCTCAGATGCCAAAGGGTATTAATGTAACGTTCAACCTTCACTGTAGTTTTACCAAAGGTTGCAGTCAAAGGTACAACAGAAGCACCAGTAGGCAAGGACTCTACGATATGAACCTGCCTTCCTAGGAGCTCACCACTGGTCCACAATCCCTGGCCTGGACTAAGATTATTATTCTAGAGGATATTACATTTAAAATGAAGCATGTGTGTGGAACGGGCTTTTTCTTAACTTCAGTAAATAACTGTTTGAACGGTACAGTTCTCCAGCTTCCCGTAGCCTGATGTTCTGCATGCTGAATGTCTCAGGCTTGATTGTATCCACAGGCTCCAGCCTAAAGGAAATGAAGCGTGGAAATGGGGCCGCTGTCCCCTTCGACACAGTGCCGGTTTCGGTTTTGGGACTGCTGTACTGCCTGTGACCCGGGACACCGAATGCAGACGTGCAGCTAATGACTGCAAAGATGCTGCCGGCTCGGGCAGATGTGAGCCAGCTGCTCTGGGTCTCTGCTGTGCGTCTGTGACGGGCTCGGCGGCTGCGCTGTCTTTAAAAGGTATGGGGCCGTCCCTGTTGCGTGCTGACATTTAACGTTTTGCTCCCAGGGTTTCCCAGATGCGCTTTAATGTGTGTGACTCGTACATTAAAAAGTGGCCAAACCTACGCAGCAGAACAAAACGAAGCTGCAGAACTCATTAGGCGAAGCTCTGCTAAGTTGGTCAAACTGATGATATCCATCACGAAAGGAGCATGCATGTCCGTATTCACTGAGCCGGTCTGGCGCTGCGCTCCGTCGCCCTTCCTGCAAATCGACTGCGATGTCGAGGGCAGCCAGTTGTGGCATCAATATATATTTTTAACCAATAAATGCAGTCTGGTGAGAAAGTTGAGCTTCAGGATTGTAGCTTTGTACAGCCACACAGTGCCGCTCAACTCATTAGGCGAGGTAGGCGGCTGGGGCCCTGACTTAGCAAGCCATCGTCGCTTTCTTCTGGACGGGGGGACGCTACAAGGGCTTTGGACCAGTACCGTCTACACAGTACATCGTTCTCTTAACACGCGTCAAGCTCTCATCACACGGCTCATTATCGCCTTGTGCCAGACATATTTCTAACACTGCGCTGCAGCGGTCTGCATGTTTGACTTGCGTTTCCTGCGAATCCATTTTCTCTGCCTCCAAAGTGCGAGGCACAACCTTAAGCAATTACACCGATTTCCACGAGATGGAAACGCGCGACAAAGGATGAAATAACTTAGCTAATTATGGATAATTAAAGACAAATCTGTTTGCAGTTGTGCCAGGGGTGTGTCGGGCCCCAGGTGGCTGAGTGCACTGCCAGTCGAATGCTGGAGGGGAGGTGGTGGTCGGGGGGGGGTTGACCTGACCATGCCTTTTGAATTTGAAGGGAGACACCAAAGCCGTTGCTTGTCTGAAGAGGCTGAACAAAGAGAGAGTCCCTGAGCACGTCTCCAGTGCTGTGCCTCCCCTGGTCCCTGACTCACAGCTGGTGCAGCAGTCTGTCTGTTTCCAGGGCCTGGCCCTCTGCCCTTCCATGCAAACGGCAGGTAAATAAGCCCCCCCACCACCACCGCCACCCAGTCACCAGCCCTGGCCCAGAATGCCTCCTCATCACGCTTTTCGACCACCTTCTGTCATGCTCTGTGTGTTCTGGGCCCACCCTACTTTAGAAATTTAGAATTTAAAGAATGGGGTCTGCAGTGGCTATAGGCCTGGCTCTCCCCTTTCACTGGCAGAATCCACCCCCCCCCCTCAATTACACACACATCCAAATTAAAGCTGATTGTTTCCTGCCACTCCGTTTGTTTGAGCAGGAGGTGGGGCAGACGAGTTGTCCGACGCTGCCCCAAGCTACTAAAACACCCCCACTCCCCCACTGTATGAAGCTGATTCTTTGTGGAGCTGTGGGCAACTCTTGTGTGTTGGGGCGGGGGTTCGGATGAGACTCCTCCATGCAAGTTGCCGCTTCCTGGTCTGCTGTGAGTCTGGGTGAGCGAGCGCGAGTTCAGGCAGGGTTCTGGGAGGGGGGGCAGGGGGTGGGGTTTAGGGTGTTTGGGAGGGGAGGAGTCGAAGAGCTGC
>JAOYFF010000042.1:3502392-3517311 GCA_025773925.1 Cryptomyrus ogoouensis
TAGTTTTTTCATAGCAGTCACCGATTTTTATAAAATAGAATTTTCCCTTATGGGGACCAGGAAACCGGTCCCCATAATGGAAAAAAACTGATATTTATCACGTTATGGGGACATTATGTCCCTATAAGGATAGGTAAACCTGCTCACACACACACACACATGCTCACACGCATTAATAAAGATAAGGTTCTTAATTTCCATTTTTTATGATTAAAGAAATAAATACTATCTGATAAAAATAGAGGCTCTTCACATAGCTCTATCTTATCTATCTTGTTGTGTGTGTGGGTTTCAGCCAAAATTAAAGATGAGGGAAAAAATACATCTTTCAAGGACTTCGAAGATAACTTTTTTTTGGATGAACTAACCTAGTTTAAAAAAATTCATATTAATTACATTCATTCTGTAGTTCTCTGAGGTTTACATTAGTTAATTTCCTTGCTTACCAGTAAAAAATATTAAAGTTTCCATTTTAAAATGGATTTTGTCTGTTTATTTCTCACAGCAAGCTGAAATTCTGTGGCTGGATCCTGTAACCTGCTGTTCTTCTATAACTTGGCCTGGCAGCCCCCGCCACAGTCAGAGCGCAGTCACACACCTCTCTGCATCTCCGTCTGCCAGCTGCAGAGCCGATTCAGAGCCTCAGAACGTGTGGGCAGTGGTGGCTTAATGGTAAGGGAAGGGCACTTGTAATTGAAAGATTGCTGGTTTGAATCCCTGACTGGCAAGGCACCACTGAGGTACCCTGAGCAAGGTACCGCCCCCAGGTGCCGAATTAGTTGCCCCCTGCTATGTCACAAATGGGTTAAATGCAGAGGACACATTTTGTTGTTGTACACTGTGGTGTGTCAACACTGATCTCTAATTTCTAGAAACTCACACAGGAACATTGAACCTCAAGCCGGACGCATGTAACGTGGCTTCAGAACATAGAGGAACCCAGAGACGCCGCATATTTGGTGTTAATCTCCATTTACTGAATCGTGGGAGAATTTTACTTGGATCTGAAAAGCGGCATAAATCTGATATGTGGGTCTGACATCACGAGGGCGATTTCCGGCACTGTTGAAGGTCACGCTCTTGGCACTGGGTCAGCCCGGGATAAACAGTCCAAGGGTCTGAAGAAAAACTCGGAAGAGAAAATGGGAACAAGAGTCTTTGAGCTTAATGTGGCGGAAATGGGCTTTGTTAACGAGCAGCCAGAGGAGGTCGAGCCATGGGACGGCGATGCGCAGAGAATGCTGATTAATGGCGTGCCCTCTCTCTTCCCAGAGGCGGAGCCGCAGTCGGACTTAACCTGCAGGATGTTTGCTGAGCTGGTCTGTCAGTCGAGGGGAGTTAGTATGAGATTATTTACCTTTTTGGCTTTGGATTAGATAGGCTTGCTCAAATTTTTCATACCCAGTACTACAATAAACAAAGGCGTAGTGCCCCCTGAAAAACAGCGGAGGTTCATATTACAGGCGATGCTTTGCAGACCAGGGGGTCTCATCCGAATTTGGTCTCCAGAACCATCCG
Source organism: Cryptomyrus ogoouensis (assembly GCA_025773925.1). Classification (NCBI taxonomy): domain Eukaryota; kingdom Metazoa; phylum Chordata; class Actinopteri; order Osteoglossiformes; family Mormyridae; genus Cryptomyrus; species Cryptomyrus ogoouensis. Next base: position 3,503,911 of record JAOYFF010000042.1, read on the forward strand.
TGCTTTTTGCACCAAAAAGGAGCCCCCCAACTTTCTCCCAAGCTGGTGACAAAAGTGGGAGCTAAAGCACCGGAATTCCCGCTTCCCCCCCCCCCACATCCGTTCCAACGTTTGACAGGAGGCCAGGTACCCCCCCTCCGCCAAGCTGAAGAGCCCCCACAGCACAGATGGGGCTTCTCCTGGGAACCGGAGAGACCCCACGAGTCGACATTAAAGCAGGGTCAGCCGCGGGGGGGGGGGGGCGTTTATTACCAGGCTGAGACTCCGCCCACATCCATGTCCTTAAATGACGACATTCAGAGATTCATTCCTGTAATCATCTTAACAGTTTTTCCTTGTTTCGCTGCCAAAGGAAGGAGAAACTTTGTCCAGCTTCCCTTACCGGTAATTTAGCGTAATTATCATTAATTACCTACATACCTTATAGTGCCGACCTGGGGAGTTTCTAGCTACGATCGGGGGCCTTTTTAAAGGAAGTCTGGTATCGCAGGAAAAATACTCAGGTTATAGTGATCGACCTAACGAGGCCCATGGTGCCGACCTCCACTAGCAGATGGTAGAGAGACAGTCAGAGTGTCCCTGCTTCAAGCTGACAAGTACTAAAATAAACCAACTGCAAAAGGACATTTTAACCCTGTCATCCCTAACCATCATTGTGGCAGTAACACTAACAGTAAACTTCACAAACAGCAACCCAGTCATAATATATTTCTGCTGCTGTGACGGTCCAGGATCGTGTTCTCCATTAACATTCAGCAATATTTATGCATCTATAGAAACATAACATGGATGTTCAGCTGGTCTTTATCATTTATAAAAGTCACTCATTTGTACAACAAGTAGCCATGAACAATTCCATCGAAATTTTAATCAAACTTCTAAAATATTAAATATTAAAGATTGACAGTACATGAAAGAAACACTGGGAATACAAAATACAGGGTAAATGGGTTAATTAGTGACAGGCCCATTTGTCAGAATGTTCCGGAATGTGACACAGAACCCCGGCCACCCTCGGACCTGGCCCACAGTTACACTTACGCATGGCACTCCAGAGCTTACAGTTTAACTTGGGTGGGCTGCTGATCTCAGCCATGGACACAGTCCATGCTTTTGAAAGGAGAGAGAAAAAACATGCACACCCTCCCGTAAATTTTCTAACACGGGGGGGGCGCAGTACTAAATATCAAGGTCTGAAACACTGACTGCCTAATTTGATTCCTTTCACGTTAGTTGATGCTTTTATCCAAAGCAGGAGTCGTTTGTTAAGAATCTTGAAAGACCCGAGAGTGCAGGCCCCTTTAAGATGCAGGTCCACATGCTTAAGAACTATGCCACCTATGGGTCTAAAACAATATTTAGTTTTATGACGACCATGGGTGACAGTAACGTCTGAGAGAACTGTGAGTGATGACAGTGGTGGCTTGATGGTTAGGGAAGCCCACTTGTAATTAAATGATTGCTGGTTCGAATCCCTGACCAGCAAGGCACCACTGAGGTACCCTGAGCAAGGTACTGCTCCCTGGGTGCTGAATTAGCTGCCCCCTGCTATGTCATGAAAGTCACATATGGGTTAAATACAGAGGACACATTTCGTTGTTGTGCACTGTGTGCTGTGGTGTGTTAACAATGACCACTGATCACCTAATTCTAATTCTAACTGGGATACCAGAAACAGCTTCTGATGAGCAGCAGGGTTCATTGGGGGGGGGGGAGCTTACTAATATACATTTATAAAGTTCTGATTGGTCAGTCAAAGGGGGCTGTTGTCCTGCCCTTTTACACTCTGGCATTAATCTGCAGTCGCCTGGATAGTACATGGTTTTGATTAGATGTGAACGGGGTGTCAGACCTATTAAAGTTAAGGATTTAGTCTACATACAAGAATATTTACCATTTCTTATAATGTACAGCAGTGTTGAATTGCATGCAGTTATGTAAAAAATATCATCGGTTCATATTTCTCATTATGAACAATTTCTGTACAGCAAATCAAGATACATCTCTGGGTGTAATGGAATCTGTACGCTTAACCCTACACAGTTGACAGATCTTGCTGACATCATATTGTTCTAGAATAGATGGAGACAGTCTAAAACATCTGTTCCATACAAAGTCCATGAGTCAGCTGAATAGTGTCTCCAGCAATGACACTTAAAGGTCATTTTCATGAGGAGGCTCCAACCAAATGTGAATCGATCAGTTTGTTTGTTCACCCTGATCCTCACAACGTTTGGTCAATGTGTCTAACCCAGGCCAGTCCAAACTAATCGATATCCGAATCAATCCTCTTGTTACTATATTGTAATGTAAACAGCTAGATTTTTTAATATTAAGGTACTTTGTTAGTGAGGTTGAGTCTCATGGTTGTTCAGACTGAACATTTCAGTCAGATTCATTTGTGTTAAATCCAAAATCCAAAACTTTCACATTTCTCCACTTCTGCCATCCGGCGGGAACGCTTGCTGCCAGCGCCCCCCCCGTCAAAATGACAGGCTTTCTGGTACCGAGTCCTCAAGGGCAGAACATTACCTCCTGATGCACTTGCACGTGGACTTGGTGGAAGTGCCATGTCGTCAGAACCAGATTTCCGTCCGGACCTCGTGTACGACACTGAATTTGATCAGGGTGTCAGGCCGGCGGAGGGTGAAGCTCCGCATCAGGGGCCTCAGGAAGGGCGCGGGGCCCCTGCGGAGCGTGTAGGGCGACCCTTCAGAGGAATGTCACGTCATCCTGCGACTGCACCCACTTCCAGTGAGCCTCGTGTTCCAGGTGTACTCTTCCATTGAGTCTGCAGCCCTCCGGATCCACCGTACCGTTCTGGTAGGCCTTCACCTTGGCATCGGGATTTTTGGCGAGTTTTTCGCCGGGGCACGGCCGAGCAGGGCCCTGGCCACCCCCACGCCAGCCTGCCTTCTCCGGGACACAGTTTTCCTCCCCCACACGTGTCTGGCAACCATCATTTGGGGTGGAGGCCATTCTCCGGGGATCCACGCCATCGTGGGCTAGCTTAGCCACGGTCCGCGCCTCTTCTCTGGGAACCTCGGGTTTGACGAGGGGGGAGCCCGGGCCGGCCCCCGCTCGCCTGCCTGCGTCCGACACCAGAGGGGTGGAGGATAGGCCCGTCTCGGCAGAACAATACTCGTCGGTGTCGTCGGCCAGCGTGTCCAGGTAGCTGCCGACGGAGATGTTGTCGAGCCGGTCGCTGGGGTCCTGCAGGCTACTCCAGCTGCCCCGCAGCGAGGTATCGGGCCCCTCGGCCAGACTGTACTGGCTGCTTGTCAGGCTGCTGCAGCGGCTGGGCGGGGGGCCGCGGTCCTCCATCAGCCACCGCAGCGACTCCACGCCCTCGTGCAGCGCCACCAGCTGGCGGAGGATGCGGACGTCCAGGGAACGCAGGGACAGCTAGGAGCAGGCGGGTTGGGGGGGGGGGGGGGGGGGGTGGGGTTTGGGGTGTTTGGGAGGGGAGGAGTCGAAGAGCTGCTATTTGTAGATCCTTGTGATGGATTACTGCTGTGTGTGTATGAGAGAGAGAGAGAGGGAGCGAGCGAGCGAGGGAGAGAGAGTGTGTGTGTTGTTTTTTCTTTTTTCCCTTTTTGCTCTTGCCCTGCTCCCTCTTTCATGGGCTGGCATACGAGACACTGGAGTGGAAGAGAGAAAGATCGAACTCCATAGCGGAGAAGGAGAACATCTCCACTGAGAGACAGACAGCACAGGAGAGCCTGAAAAAGGGACAAATTTGGAATAGAGAAGGATATAACTAAACAGCAAAGAACACAGATTCATTATAGCAGTTTGGCATTTAATTAAAACATTCCTGTCAAAGCTCTGAAAACATTTTTAGACAGTTATCTGTGCAAGTCTCTTTTTTTTAATGCATTAGATTTTAAACGATATTTTTCTTGCTCACGGCGGAGGTAGGGTTACACAGAGGCAGGACAGCAGGTTTGTGGGACTGAGGACCAAGGCCGGGTGGCGAAGGTTGTAGCTGGCGGCAAGTATGCCCAGGGACGGTGGCCAGGCTGGGGTCCGAGCATGCCGGTGGTGCTGGGTGCTGCTGGCGTGGGCCGCCTTGGCTACTGGGCTCACCGACGCCTGCCCTGCTCTCTGCACCTGCAGCGGCACCACAGTGGACTGCCACGGATTGGGCATCAGGACTGTGCCCAGGAACATTCCCAGGAACACAGAGAGGCTGTAAGTATCTGCTTGGTGGAGGCAGGGAAGAGGGGGGAAACTGTTAAATATCTATTAAAATAATGTTAAGCTTCCCACCTCCCCCAAAAGAACCTGTATAGCAGTGGTGAAACGTGCTGCCACAGTGGGGCAGGTATAAATAGGTGCTGTGCGGAAATACAGGCGCAGATGTACACGCACATACATAATTAACGCGTCTGCTAAAAATGCACGCGGGCACATGGTGCCAGCCGCGAGACACGCCGCCTGCCAGCGTGGTCCGTGCGCGCGAGGCGCCCGCGTGCTTTGTCTGCATCTGCGGGCTTCACCCCAAAAGTAGAGCCGTAAATGGGGTCGCGCGTAGCACCGGCTGCTGGTGACGGAAATGCCTGCGCTCCGAGGTATCGATAATGTACACGTCCTAATACTAACAAAATAAGACGTTTATTATGATCGTTACAGTAAACTTTTCCCCTGTGTGCCATGCATTTTGCAAGAAAATAAGTTGGAATTGAATATTTATTTTCCCGTTATCTGTCATTATTATTATTATTATTATATACATGTGAATCGTTGAAGAATTTACTCCAGGTGCAAAAGGCACATGGCTCCTGCACCTTCGGAGTTTTACTGCCAGGGAAATAGTTTTGCCTGAAGTGCCAAAAAAAAGTACTGAAGAAAAGATAATTAAAAAGCCTTTAGTCTTTATCAGTCCGGGCTTCCGAATTCCCGAAAGTGTGCGGGGCGGCCGGGCGGCGGGCGGCGGCGGTGGAAACGAGGCTGCCTGCGGACCTCAGTTTGCTCCTGAAGGAAAATCACAGCGGAGGGAGACGCGCACATTGCGGATAGTTTTGTTTCAAGTTCACAGCGCTGGTCTGAATTATACATAAGCTGCAGACGGGCTGAAGCGGGGTGTCAGACTCGCGTGTAGCGAAGGAAGATGTACATATTTAATGCGCCCCCCCCCCGTCTCATTTCCAGCACCTTGTAGTAGCAGATGTTGCAGTGTCTGCTTATTTTTTTTTAATGGCGAGACGTATTCGCTGTGTATTCGTATGCATGGTTGTTACCTCCTGCATTGTTTTTTTATTTTTTATTTTTAAAGAATATACCCCGAATAATACCGACAAAACTCGGCGTGTTAGTGAATGAAAGATGACAGCTTTTTGCTCAGTTTCGCTGGCGGTTTAAAGAAAATCTCGATGTAGCGATGCTTTGTACGAATACACCGCGTTTTATTACGAAATGTATTTTTTGTTTTTTTTTGTATGTAATTTTATTTTCATATATTTAAGGCGTAAAATAGCACCTTAAGGGGGCTTGACTTGTTTTGTTGGCATTTACGCATTCCGGGATCGGGCTGAAAAGTTACCCAGATCTGTGTGTTAAATGTTTTTGTTATTCTTTTTGAAACGGGAATTGTTTTCCAGAAGCAATTTTTCCAGTTTTGCCTCATTCGTCTGTATCAGACATGTATAAATGTTGTCAGCTGAAATGTTATCCAGATATTTATTTGCATAGAAAGCGACGCTAAACTTGGAGGCAGCGAATACGCCCCCAAGACATCCCCGTTACGGCGGTAATCCATCATGGTGACTGCGCACGTCAAAAGCCGCCCGTACGGAGCGTCCAGCCCCCGGCGCATCGCAGCCTCTCGGTCATTAAGCATTATTACTTAAATAAGCTTTCGGTGGCCAAATGGACCTCGTCTTACGTTGTCATGGACGTACCTCTCCCAGAACAATAATTGCCTGAATACCCTTGCGGATTGCGCTTAGTTGATATTTCTGAATTCTGCTATATGCGTCCCTATTATCGCCTCTACTTATGCTCACTTTAAAATGTTTTGTGGCAGAATTGGAAACGCTCCCTCTCCAATTCTTTGATTAAAAACATCTTTTTTTAAAAACCAGTGACCCTTAGTATTTTTAATATCAATAGTATATTTAATAATAATGATTAAAAAGTATTTAATGTCTGCCTTGCATTGTAATATGTAATTCTAAGTGGTTCTGCTAAGAAAATCACTTACTATTATCATCATAAAAAATAAGAAGTGACAGCATGATCCGTTGTTCCGCTCTGCGTGGAAATGCGCTTCGGAAAGTATGGCTTACAGCCATACCTCAGTATTGTTACATCCTTCCAACCGCAGAGAGATCTGCCACTCAGACATAATGCTCCCCCCCCCCCCCCCCCTCCTCCGAGCCCCCAGGCAGGGCCGGGTGCCCCCCTTCACACTGACAAGGTTTGTAAACGGTGCAGGGAGAGTGGAGACGAGAGGGTCGCACACCCCCGATCCCATTTGCACTTGTCAGAGAGCATGCAGGTCTGACCTTTCTCTACCCCCTCAGACGAGCTTCTGTAATGACTCTCCGGGTGCAGCGAATGTGGTGGCTACTGTCATTAGCTGGCTGTGCACATGCCCCCCCCCAACCCCCGGCTGTTGGCTTCCCGGGACAGACTGAGCCCAAAATCAAAGCCACGATGTTTTCTCTGACTCTTGCCAGCACTACTGTGTCATCGCTCGTCTGGACGTTCCCTGGAACTACGCGAGCCGCTTTCCCGTCCCTTACACCTCTCTCTCTCTCTCTCTCTCTCTTTCCTCCACTACCCTTACATGTGCTTGTTTTCGTTCATTGCCCATCCCTTTTCCCCTAATAGGTTATGTATTCAGGGTCGCAGCCATTGAGACTCTGAGCAGGGGTTTCCGGGTGCCCGGACCCGGACCCGGACCCTGGCCTCACCCCCCCAGGGTTGGGTTTGGGCCGAGCCAGACGTGCTTCTTGACAGGTTCATATACCTCAGGAAGGCATGGCGGGAAAATCTTGGATTTTACCTCATTTTCATTTGAGCTGTTTTCATCGCATCCCGGGCAAAGACGCGATTGTGTGGGGGGGGGGGGTTTATTGTGAACCGTCTCGGAGCCCCTTTTGTGCCCCTGTTTGCAGAGCGCCGACCAGACCCATGCGTGGTCCAGGAGATAAGGCCAGGTACCGGTGAGCGGGCTGACAAGCAGAGATTTGTGCAGCGGGCAGCGCCGCCCCGCTGCCGAATCGGGCTCGTGACAGGCGCTAATCTGCCCCAGTGTCACGTCTCTGCGCCGTTAGATTGAGGATTTGTCAGCTTTTTCATTTTATTTGCATCAGTGTTGAAACAATTCAGCATCTGGCTTCTGTCTTTTATTAGGTTTTTTTGGTAGCTGGATTTTGTCACTGTGGCACATGTCAGGGCACAGGACAGCATTTTTAAATGGGGGGGTCAAAGGTCAGCCTCTTTGGAGAATTTATGCATTTGCTTGTTACATCATGATAGGCCAGCGAGGTAACTTTTGGGGGGGGGGGGGGAGTATCTTTATAACCCACCCCCTACTACCTAAGCTCACATAAAGTACCCCGACCAGGTCCAGCGCACTCACCCTGCGGAGATGACTGCTGGGTCCTGCTCTGATCGTTCCCCCCGCGCCGTCGTTAGCATTACAGCTGGGCTTGTCAGGCTGACGCGGGATGAAACTCGGGGGGGGGTTCTGTAAACGGGGGTGTGGCAGTGATCCTTTGACCTCTGCTGCCTAATTGTAGAGACAGGCCAGTGTCCATCCAGCTGGCACTGCACACTGCGCCGCTCAGTTAAAGGGCCGGAACACGCAAAAGGTAACATGTTCGTAGACGTGGGTGTGTGTGTGTGTGTGTGTGTGTGCGCGTGTGTGTGTGTGTGTGCGTCTGTTTTTTTTTTAAAAGCCGGTATTATTTTAATGGGACCAAATATGTCAAAAATGTTGGCAATAGTCAGTTTTATCATAAATTTGATGGAGGGAGGCAATAACTCTGTTAACGGGTGATCTAATGGGCGGTTGTGTGGTGCAGACACACGTCGTCACACACGGGGGGGGCGTCACGGTTATGGGTGAGTTATCCTGGATGGGGTTCATGCCGTCGTCACAGGGCCAGAGCGCCATATGTCCGTGTATGCCGGAATGAATAAATACAGAAAGGAGTAAGTACATGGCTGGTCTGGAGGTCCGTGGGGTTTCCCGTCTCCCGCCCCCATCCCGGATCTGGGCTGCGGGTCCACTCTGCCCGCCATGGGCACAGTTCTGCAGACGCCTCTTTAGGTCGGCCATCTTTATGCCAGCCCCTGGTAAGACGGGGTGGTTGGCGCTCTCGGCGCAGGGGGCCGGGCCGCCGCTTCTGGCTGGGAATGGGAGCGATAATCAGCCGCGGGGGATTGGCTCACCCTGGAACGGAGCGGGCAGGGGGTCGCCCCGGTGCCAGAAAGGAAATCTGCCTGCATGAGAATAAAGCAGAAATTAGCTACTGCGTATGTTTCAGCCCACTGCGTCGCTCCTATCGCATGTTTCTTTGTATTTATATTTGTTTTTATTTAAGACGCTTTTATCCAAAAAAAAAAAAAAGTATGTTTTTAAGAAAACAAGGTCAGACAGTCCCTGGAGTGATTGGATGTTTGGGGCTTTACTTAAGGGCTCAGCGGAGAAATCGGTCTGTCAAACCTGGGATTCGAACTGATGACCTTCCCATCATAGACATGACATCCCGACCCACTGACCCCCCCCCCCCGAATGTTAGACAGCCCCATGGAGAATGGGACAGCCTCTCACGTGCTCCGCCATCCCAGCTTCTGTGCCTCCATTTTTGTGGCTTAGTAACCTGTTATATGATGGGGCTCTGATGCTGGTAATGGTGACGGGGGGGGGGTCTGTGTTGCCACGGCTCCCACTGTGACCCATTTGTTAGCGGCCCCAGAAAGCCGCCAGAAGCCCAGGTGAGTCCTGCACAGGCTGCCCGCAGCACCAGCCGGCCGGCCGTATGCTGTTTGTTTGACACTGGGCCGTTTTTTTTTCTTTTTTGAAATCGTTTATTTGGCTGCAGCTTGTGATATTAACACTTTGGCAAAGTTTTTCAAATCTGCGCTTTGACGCTGCGCTGGGTCGCTAGCGGCCCATGGGGAGCCGCGCAGGGATCGTGGCGTCGGGTGTGATGGAGCCTCGTCGCTCGCGGCTGCCGCTTTGCCTAGTTTTCTCTCTAACGCTCTAACCGTACATGGCTGAGCCCTCCACAGTCTCAATAGCTAATTAACCCCCCAAAACCACCACCCCTCGTTTCCAGACTGGAAAAAAACAAGCAGCGGTATTGTAAGTGGGGTATTGTAGTTTGGGTGGGGGACCCGGGATTCGCCCCCAGGCGTCACCAGGAAAGCGACCGAAAGCGATCGGAGCACCTCTGTAATGACAGACGGGGTTTCCTCGAAATGGCCCCCATTATCGAGGCTGTGGGGAGGGCATGTCCCTGAGGGGGGGCTCTGTTGGCCCCCCCTTCCAAAGGAGTGTGCCAAATCCTTAAACGCACAGGGGGTAGAGAAATTCACAGTGAAATTAAAGCAGGACTGCAGAAAATTCCCTTAAATTGCCTCCCTTAAGAGACCATAACTTATACTTGAATATAAAAGTTAGTGGTGAGAAATTGTAAATATACTTAGTGAGGGAAAAAAAGGGGGTTTGGCCTCTTGCGGTGTGTTTTTGACGTGTCATGGTATGTCGTGCATTTGCCTGGAGACGTGATGCATCATGAGCGCATGGCAGGTCCTCCCTCCCTCTGGGCACCTTGCGTGGTCTCAGGCAAGTCGCGTGGGCAGCGGGCATGCTAACGGCGGCCCGAAGACGGAGGTGGGCGGCTCCGGGGCAGCGGGGAGCCGTGTGCTTTCGCCGCTTCGCGGGATCACAGTCGCTGGGCCGCTTCCTAGGAGGGGCTCTGCTGCTCTCCCTGGGGTGAGGTACTTAACCAGAATTACCCCAGTAAATTACCCAGCTCTATAAATGGGTGAAACGTAATTAGATTTGTATTTTAAAAATCTCATGAAAACATTACGTTTGCAACGTAAATGTGTTAATATGGTGTATTGAAGGCTATAAACGGTATTAGCTGCCTGTGGTTTGGATTCAGGGTCACCCCCCCCCCCCCCCCCCCAAGGCTTTAGGCCGAGACGCAGAGAATGTCTGTCAATGCCAGGTGTTTCGGTAAGGCTGCCTGCAACCACATTGCAGTGGATGGAGACCAAGGTCCACCAATCCTCTGACACCTGGGGGGGGGGGGGGTTGAGTGCCCATTACCTCATTAAATATTCGTCCAGTGGTGTCTTGTAAAATTCTAAGCAATGTGCTAAGCTACTTTTAAAGACCATAATATGGTAGTTGTGATATTGTTGGTAAGAATGACATTTAATAAAAAGACTTAAAACTGAAGCGTGAGTAATACTGCAGGACTTGAATATCCAGGGCCATAGTGATCAGACTGGTTTTGGTTTCATTTAACCTCTGATGGATTGTAGTGTTAAGTGGTGTGTGTGTGTGTGTGTGTGTGTCTGTCTGTCTGACTGCCTGCCTGCCTGCCTTGTTTTTCCCACAGAAATAATTGGAGTCCCAACAGATATAATGACAAATCTGTGTGCATGTGTGTGTGTGGGAATCAGGTCCCCACAAGGGGAAATTCATGTATTTTGTTTCCTTATGGTTAAGCTTAGGGCTGGTTAAGTTTGTTATTGGTTTGGATTAGGGTTGTGGCCATAGAAATGAAAGGACGGTCCCCACAAAGATATGAGTACAGATCTGTGTTTCTCAATGTGTCCGCATGAGTGTGGACAGGCCTCCTAGCTCATCCATGCTCCCGCCCCCCCCTCCACAGCCCTGCTTCCTCTCTTCCGCTTCTCCTTCCTTCCCTTTATCACTTCGTATCGCTGTCTTGCTGAGAACTTCATTTCTAAGGGTGCCGCTGAGTCTCCGACGTTCTTCCCATCCCTGGTAATGCCGTTCACCGGAGACCCGGAATCCCCGCCAGCAGATCAGCCCATTCTTCAGGCGCGGATCTTAAGAACAAATAAATCCCGACTGGGCTTTGATCCGGCCCCGGCCCGGTGTCGCTGCCAGCTGGGAGTTGGGCCCAGTCCTCCCCGTACCCCCTCTGCAGCCCTCATTGAGTCTTTGACTCTCAGAGGTGCTGTGGCACAGAGCTCTTGCTGTGTGACTAATATTCCTAAATCACCTGCATATTTATAAAGCCACACAAACTATTCATTTTTAAAGACCTTTCAGTCGAGGCTTTTGAAAAGCCCTTCGTTTTAGGGTCAACTCACCAGCGGGATTTGAATAAATCTTTCAAAATTGTGCTCTTTAAAATTCCAGCAGAGCTGCCAGGAATGCCCAGGGCGGGTGCGCTCTCCATCTGGGGGCTGAATCTGGAACTGTTTCTTCCCCCATGGTCTTTGGGTTTGGATCCATTTTCCCCACCCGTGGTCATTAGGTTTGAATCTGCATTTCCACACGTGGATGTGAGGTCCAAGTCATTCTCCACTAGTGGCTGTAAGGGCCAGCTCTAACACTTTCCTGTGGTCATTATGTCAGGCTATATTCTCCACCTGTGGTCGTTGGGTCTGGCTCCACTCTCAGTTTGTTGTGTGGTTGCGACCTTAGATGCCCTTAGATCTCCTCATGAAGCTCCCTCGTCCTGCTCCAGCCTGGTCCTTATCATTATTGATTGACTTGCTGGTTGGATATTAGCTGCTAACAATGTACCAAGAAGTTGTTACCATGGTAATCATCATGGGTGAATGTGTATGTCACGTTTCTTACTATTGGACCCTCAGGTTTTACAGTACATAGTTTTAATTTATTCATTAATTTGTCTTTAATTTTTAAATGTAATCTGCATATAATTTGCAGCTTTAAAAGCTCCATTTGCTGCTCCTTGCCCTAGGGTCCAACAGCCCTTGTTAAGGGAGAATTTGAACTCGTAGTTGGTCCAGTTCCTTGGCAGCCTTACCTCTTGACTCTGCATTCACTGGGGACCCGTATCCATTAGGAGCAGGTTGAGGGTTCTAGTTCTGACCCAAAAAGAGGCAGTGGTACCTCATGCGGTGGATGCGGGCCCAGCTAATCTCCCTGCTTGGCGCTCCGTCCCATGGCTTGGCCATCTCTCCTGAGCCCAGTTTCCCCCACTGGCGCCGTCCCCCGTTAATCCGGATTAACGTCCCGATGCGCCATCTCGTACACGCCGAGCTTGTCGGGGACAGGCCGAGAGGCGAAACTGCAAATTGGATATTGACGTCTGCTGAAGAGAGGATCAGAAATAAGATGGATGTGCAAGGGGGCAGGGTGATAAATGGGCAGAGGAGGGGTCATGTGATCAAAAGGTCAGAGGTCAAGTTGTCACACCCATAAGAATGATTCTGTACATAAAAAAAAAAAAATCCTCTTTACTAGCAACCATGTAACCCAAGTGCAATTTTTCTTGCTTATCTATGTATAAAAATGATAAAAATATTATTGATGGAATGATTGACGTTGTCTGGCTCAGAAAGAAATCCTGCATTTTGAAACAGGTTCCTGGTATCTCTAAATGACTTTTCGAATTCCTGTACTGGGACGTGGTTAACTGGGGTATGATGTCATGCAGAATTTACCTTCGAGGTAAATGGGATGTAGCATCAGCGCCATGGAGACACTGTGTAGGCCTTCGCTTGGGTCCGTGCGCGAATCGTTGTTTCTTAAAGCAGACGTTTATATATCCATATACATTTGCAGCACAGCTCAGTCGATTGTATGTCAGGGCGTCACAAACCGCAGCTGCAGGCTACATGAGAACAAAGGCTAATGAATGGGCCTGACGTTAGGCTAGTTTCCGTCAAGCAATCCTGAGCTGAGGCTTCAGCGATCCACGGCATCCATGCCGGGTTGTGGGACAGCAGGGCCGAGCGACGGGACGGCAGCTGTGGGTCCAGTGCCGACCCCAAATCCCCCCCCCGAAATACACCCACACAGACCCCATCCCATCAAGGGCATGGTGGCTCAGCTTGCTCAATGAACCCCCCCTGTCTATCACGCAGCCATCGTTTGCAAACCATGGCGTGAAAATGGGGGACCCCTCCCAGGAATCCAGCCCTTGTTGATGGAGGCTGGGGGAGGGGGGGCTTGTAATAAGTTTGCACCTCCACGTTGCCCCCCCGCCCCAAACCCCGTCTGTCGCATCCCTGCCAGCTCCCACGTCTGCCATCTGCGGTGCCGTCTGCGCAGCGCTGTCTGCGCAGTGCTGTCTGGGAAATCGCACGGGGCGAGGGGGGGGGGGGGGGGGGGGGTTGGAAGCAGGGGGGGAAAGGGGTTAGGGGGGGGTTCTGGGAAAAATACGGACCGCCCCCCAAAAGGGGGGGGGAGGATTGGGTTTA
>JAOYFF010000042.1:3517411-3543085 GCA_025773925.1 Cryptomyrus ogoouensis
GGGGGTGGGGGGGGGGGGGGGGGGGGGGGGGGGGGGGGGGGGGGGGCGGGGTTGAAAGCAGAGGTGGAAATGGGTTAGGGGAGTGTTCTGAGAAATATACGGACCGACCCCTAAAAGAGGTGGGCAGTATTGTGTTTAGGTAGCAGCATGTTACTGAAAGGAAGGCAGGAAAGCAGTCATCGTGCACGGGGCTTGTTGGATTGGTAGTGGGGGGGGGGGGGGGGATTAGAATGGTGGGGGCATTTCTGAGCTCTGACCTTTCCCATGCCACGTGAGTTACAGCGTCCTCTACAGAGGCTGATCTTCCTGGCAGCGTTTGCGCTCTTTGGTTACCGTGCGGCGCTTAAGATGTCAAACGTAAGGGACTTGAGCGTTTATTGTCATGCTCACCGTAAACAGTCACTCTCACCATGCAATGAAAATATTACACTGTATGTCCTTCCAGCTCCCAGTGAACACAAGAAAAGCAAAATGCAAATACAAATTGAAGTGCTTACAGTAAGACAATAAATATGAGTATAAACATGTAAACACTGTGCAATGTAAACATATGAAAATGTGAACAATGTGCAGATTGAGAGCAATGAGGGTTAGCTGACTGGCCTGGTCTCCGTGTCGCTTCAGTGCAGCAGATTTAGACGCGTGCAGAGCCCACAGCAGCCCATGTGCAACATAACATGTTAAGTGTTGCTGTTTTTTTTCCTTCTTCTTGCAGGGAGTTGAACGGCAACAACCTCACCCGCATCACCAAGAGCGATCTTACCGGCCTGAAACACATCCGTGTCCTGTGAGTAGCCTTTAGACTGGGGGCTGGGGGGCCTCTTAAACCAGGGGGAGGGGGGCACGCAGCGGATGAGTCATTAAGCCGCCTCTTACCCGCTAGGGCTCCAGCGCTCAGCGGGAATCCACTCGGGGGCTTTTGTCTGCGCGGGGCCGCTCTGTCAGGGAGGGGGCGCGCGCCTCCAGTCCATTAGCGCGCGGTTTGTGAAGCCACTCAGCCGTCCGCCATGGTGCTTAGTCAGGCCCAGGTCAGCGGGGAGGGGTGCAAAATGTGACAACGGCGCGATAATCCAGTCGGCTCGCCGAAGCAGTTTTATTTTCCCGAGACGTGAGACCCTGAAGACCCCCCCTCGGCCTGTTTGCCCCCCTCAGCTTTTACGCAGCTACCTGTGAGCTTGTAAGCAGCGAGATGGAAGTGGTCCTTCACACGGGGCACCGAAGACTCCGTCCAGGTTTATCTGGCTGTAAAAATTTCAGCCCCGCCCCCCTGCTGCCTCCCCTGGTTGTTAACATGATTAACATGGCAAAACATAGCTTGGATGGAGGCCGCTTCTGGTTTCAGAGCATCTGTGAATCAGCCCCCCCCCCCCCACCTTTCACCTCTGCCCTGAGGGGGAGGGGGGATCTGTCTGCACTGCTGTTGTTTTGGGGGCAGGTTATACACAGTCCGGCCATGCCTGCTGAAAGATTCAGATGATAAATAGCCTTAGTCCAGTTCATACGATTTACGGCCCTCTGGATTTTTTTTTTGTCCTTGAGGAGAAAATATCAGATGTTACACAAAGGCTTGAGAAAAGTTCACTTGGTTCTTCTGCTTCAGCTGGTTGACCCACGATTTCGCAGCTCAGAGGCAGCATGTTCCGGACCAGCTGTCTGCTTTTTGTAAAAAATATTTTTCGGAAGCCACTAATAACGCGTAATGTGACGTAACATAATGTGATTTTTATGGGTTGTAGACGATAACAGAGTAAACAATGTAACAAAGGAGACACAGATTATCTGTACCGTCATTCCTTGAGGAATGAGACTCACGCCGAGCTTTCGGTTTGACCGCGTCAGCTTTTTTCTAGATAACGGAATTGAAAATGAATTGAATTCATCCATTTTCCGACCGCTTATCCAGTAGAGGGTTTGGGGGAAGGGCTTGGAGCCTGTTCTGGGCAGCTCATGGGAACAGTGGGTGTCAGTCTGTCTTAGGGCACACACACGCACACACACACACACACAAAACACACACAAACAAACACACACTGTCAGCAATATCGAGATGCCAGTTGATCTGATTACATGTTTTTAGACTGTGGGAGGAAATTGGAGTACACAGAGGACCGCTGCTTGACATGGAGAGGACACACAAATTAAACACACACCGGAGGGGGTGGAATTCAAACCCAAAACCCTATAGATCTGAGACACTGTGACTACCCCTGCGACTATCTCAAATTAACTCGTTGAACGTCCGTAAGGTGCCATTTGGCTGTCAATCTCAGGGTGGTCGGGGTTGACTGGTTTTAAAGTTGAAATACTTGATTTATAAATATCAATAAACTCTCTCCAAGGTAGTCGTGTTTTTGTTTATCGCTTCTCTGTTTTGTCTCATTTTTCGTCTTGCGTGATTTGTTTAGGCTGCCACTGTGAGATCTGTTTACCTTCAGTAGCCGCAGTTGTTTTGAACATGGCGGTCGGCCCACACCACGTCTGAGCACTACAGTACCAGCGACCCCTCCCATGGCCCTCAGTTTCACTCTTTGACCCATGACCCTTGAATCTTAACCAACCACCAGACCACACCGCCTCCCAAAGCACGCAGCTCCAGAAAGACGTTTTTCTGTCTTGTCTACCATCATGTCTCCTTGGATCCCCCCCGGACCCCTGACCGCCCCCCCCCAAACCACATTATGAGCTGAACCTTTAGCCCCCAGTTAAGCATTTCCAGGGACCACCCAGGCTAAGACCCCCCTCCCAAACTTCCTCCCCAGCGTCGTCACTGATTATTTTTTTGTTTTCCTGGCTCTCTCCTGCAGGCAGCTGATGGAGAACCGGATCAGCACGATTGAGCGCGGCGCCTTCGATGACATGAAGGAGCTGGAGAGGCTGTGAGTGTTTCTGCCGTAAAATCACCGGTGCCGTGCAAAAAAATATATGAATATACATGGTCAGACGGTTGTGGACGAGTGCAAGCACCCTCACAGCTTAGGGTACATTACGGGGACCTCAGAAATAACATCTCCTAGACATGTGAAATTGACTTGAACTCCAAACACACACACAATCAGAGCTGTAATCGAACCCACAACACTGGAGGCATGAAGTCACTGAACTACTGAGCCACCCTAAAATCAAGATGCTGTATTTGGTATTTAGATGTAGTTACTGTTTGATTCTCTTGAGTAATATTTGTTTAGCTTTCCTGATGTTGGGTTCTAAGCAGTACAGTATGAATTTCTCCCCTGTTTTCTCCTCAATACCAACTACTTTGTACTTGGTACTGTTTACTCATTGGAAACCTGTACTGGATGCAGTACTTTTCCCCAGGTTTGACTCATTGACAGCTGTATGCCTGTGATACACAGTACTCGCAGATAGTCTTGGGACGCTTGCTTAACTCAGTAAAAATATTGCTAATTTATTGGTTTCCTAATAAAAATTATTACTTTATTCATTTGTATTCAAAAAGTATATATCACATTAGAACCAACTAGTAGTTTTATGTGAAACATTTATTTCAAGTAGTAATAAACTGAAACCCAAATTATAGCTCTGAAAGAGCTGTTCTGAGGTAAAAGGTTCATTGCCAAGCATCACTGGGTGCTTTTTAGTTAGTAACATGTTTGCAATAATATAAAGCGCCCAATATCTGTGTTTAGTATCCGTTTGGGAGCCAGTGACTACAATTACAATTTATAGCAAAATGGCAAGAACCGAACCGAATGAGTCAGTCAAAAAAAATGACACTTGATAAAAAGAATGTCTGTGCAGATGTGTTCAACTTATCAATGGACTTAAAATTGCAAGAATTAAGCATGCATCCCAAGACTTTCTGTGAGCACTGTAGGTACCTCACTCGTACATGAGATAAATGCAAATGTAATATATTACACTAAAATATGAGTAAAATTGCGACCCACTCATTAAACTGTGAATAGAAAATACTAACCTGCTCCACATCTAATATGTATTTCAGTTAGAAAATTATGGATTAGCGGTCCAATGAAGGCAGTGCTAGTAAGGGTAAGAACTTTGGGCATCGATCTACCTGGGCCTGAACGCCCCTTGTTGTGGTTAATGACATCCGTACTGAGTGAAATCCTACTTGGATGACGCTGAGGTTTGCGATCCGTCATCGTCGATGGGCCCAGATCGATAGCCAGTTAATTACACATCTGCTCCCAGTGCGCATAAAGATCTGGTACAGAGCATACTGTCTGGAGTGGAGCTGGAATTAGGGGCTATCTGCTCCTTAATTTGGTTAAACCTCTCAAGTGCTGGTTCCAGGTGACCTCCAGCGGTAACCTGAAATTACCAGCTAGCTGCTAAGCTAATGGCTTTTATCCAAAGTGATTCTTAACCTTTCCCATTCGTGCAGTTTGGCATTATACCGCAGTAATTGAAGCTAAGTACTTTGATGAGGGTTAATGAAACAGGATTCCTTGGGGACTTGACCCACCAACCTCCAGGTCCTTCCTTTAATGACCATGCCGCTTGGAGCTCTGTTAAATTGCGATTTTCCTTTTTTTTTTCCCATTTTGAATCCTTGGGATTCGTAATTGTCCATTGTCTAGAGATTGCAATGTATATTGTAATTGGAAGTAAATGAATGACATCATGCATTGATGACACTAGGTCAGTAAAATGTCTCGTAAAACGTCCTCTTGCCTCTGATGACAGTGTGTGTCCCCCATACTAGGCGGCTGAACCGAAACCAGCTCCAACAGTTCCCCGAACTGCTCTTCCAGAAGAATCCGGCCCTCTCACGCCTGTAAGTCCCCACCTGCTTTTTTAAATCGTCATCTTCCTCTGTCGCACCCGCCGAGTGGGGTTGTATGCCTGCCGCCTCATTGTGACTATATGAGCGTTACGATCACTGTTCTCACTATTTTCACTATCAGAAAAGAATACGCGCGGTACAAATCCTGAGGTTAACAAGCAGCTGTTCCGCTCAATAAACAAGTTACTAGTTTCCTTCTCCTTTTATTCCAGAAGAGAGAGCATTAGTAAGTTCAACAGATGTTGTTTTGGATCGTAAAAATGCCTCGAATTGTTTTTACAGTGGAAGGTGTTTGCCTTTCTGTCTGTTTTGTGGTCTTTTCTTCCCCGTGGTTTGTGTGGAGATTCCCTCTGCTCTGGATATCTTCTCCAGCGAGGTCATACAGTGTTTCACCACGTTTAACCTGCCAAGGGACACGTCAGGTCACGCGGCAGTGGCTGTGTTATGGTGAATCTCTGGCACTGCCGTGCGCTGGGCGGCCAGCCACTAGGTGCACGTTGGTTGTTATTTTGCAAAAATGCGGATGAGACCCGTCGCAGTCGGCGCGTTCCGATTCTTCGCATTCCCGCCTGCGCCAGCGGGGCGTCCGCAGAAAGCGTAACCTGCGATTTTCCCGCGCCTCCTCTGCCGCCGTTCAGACGCTCCTGCCTTCTCAACCCCCCCCCCCCTCCCCCAGGAGTCGCCCCATAAGCCTGTCGGCTTTGCTTCTCCTTCAGGGGAGCCTCTTGTGTTGGGTTCCTCCTCTCGGAAAATGACCCACAGGACCTTGTAAGCTTTCCTGTTCCAGTTGTTCCGGGAACGTTTCGAAAGATAATAAGGAGTGACACCAGCACCACCGTCGTCACCCCGGGCCCCTGTCCTCCCAGTTTGGGTTACCTCTGTGGGGAGAGACTGGAAATGGAGGGAAATGGAAAAGTCATTCCCCCCCCCAGCCCTTCCTGAGCCCCACACTGCCCCCATGTGTATTCTCTCTCTCCTCGCTCTCCTTAATTGCGTTACCTCCATGAATAACTTTTTTTTTATAGCAGGCCGTTCTCAGGGAAGGCTTCTTGCCAATTTTTTGGGCAATCTCGCCCGTCTCCATGGTAACCGTTCAACCACGGCTTCCTGACGGCTTCTTGAGCCTTTTCAGCTGGGAGGGGGGGCTGTGGATTGTGCATGTCGCCATAGCTTGTGCTGGGCAATAGGGCCACCTGTTTTGTGAAGGCTTGGCTGAGGAAGCCTCGACGTCGTTGATCAATGTGCTCCATTAGCTACCTGCTCTTACTCACGGGCTCCCCTCGTCTCCTGGGAAACTGCAGCTCGCCGGCGCCCTCAGAGGGTCTTTGTTGGCCGGGCCGCTCCGCCGCGGTGCGCACACTCACTCGGAGATGCCATCACTTTTGCAGAAACTAGATCCCGATTGTGTTTGTGATGCTAAGAAGGACCCTCCCCAAGATGTTAGACCACAATAATACGCATTTATCGTGGTTTGGGTGCAGATGGGGGGGGGGGCGATTCAAGGCGTGGCCAACTGGCCTCATTTGTATCTGAACACTAAAAATAGGATCACAGAGTTTTTTTTTCCCAGTTTATCATAAGAACTCCGGCTCCGAAAGTCGTTTCTTGAGAACGGGGCATCATGGGTAGCAGAGTGATGTAATTACGCATCCGTTTCCTACTTGTCGAACGCGCCTGCAGACGGCGGGGATCCCAGTGGACGGCTTGCTTTTGCTTTTGCTTCTACGCTAAGTGCTCACTGGGGCTCGTTAAGGTCTTGTTTTAAACCGTCTTAACAGGAGGGTTCAGTGCTCGGCCCGTGGCCCTGGGGCGGGATTCCGGGCCAGATGTTTCTCTTCACATGCGGTGGTAATTGGGTCCCTTCTCTCGTTTTTACTGTCTTTCGGCTCAAAGCGCCCCGTGTCGTAAAGGTGCTCGAGGGAGACTCCAGACTCCCTGCGTTTGTTGCGGACGGGACCAGCTGCCTCCGGCCCCCCACCCCCCAGGAGCAGGGGTTTCCTTGGTAAAAGGCCGGGCGACTTGAGTGAGAGGTGAACCCGAGTCCCGCCTCATCGCTGTCTCCGCCAGCTTGGTAATTAGCCCATCTCGTTACCAGGCTGCACGGGGAGGGCCGCCACGGCAACAGCGGGAAGTGCTCATTATCTGTGGGCTGAAAACTTCATCTTGTTTGTCTTTCCTTTTCTTTTCTTTTTTGCTGTTTTGCGCAAACGGCTCTCTGCCGGCTGGTTTTTGGGGCTCGACGGTGGCCCCTGCCAGTGTGCCATGCGAGGCGGGAAAGGGGGCCGGCTAACGAGGACCGTGCGGCGGTCGTTGCCGCTCGCTGGAATGCCGTAAAGCTTGGGAACAAAGCGGAGGTATGCGGCAGGACCGGATGGGGGGGGTAGAGTCCTAATTTACGACACCCCCCGACACACTCTGAAAAGAGTAGCCCCCCGTAATCTCATCTTGTGACTTCACCATCAAAGCGTGATGGGGGCTACCAGGCGCCCCCTAGGGGAGCAACATCTGGCGGGAAGGGAATAGTTTCCATAGTCCCACATCTCGAAAGGCGCAGCCTGTTGATTGGGCAGGAGAGAGGGCGAGCAGATCCGGGCTGTGCCAGGACCAGGCGGCTGCTGCACGGGGGCACACGGGCGGGGGGAGTTAGCGCCGTCTGTGTGGCCCAGGAGGGGGGCACGGGCGAGGAGGGGGGAGGGGTGGAGAACGCAGGGCCTTATGCTCTACGGTCTGGCGGGAGCGGGAAGCAGATAGACAAACACAGGCGGCGAGGGGAGCCTAAGAAAAACAAGGCGTGATGCCCCTGCCGATGCCCCCTTCAGGAAAGGAAAAAAATGACGGGTCCCCATACGACATGGATTAACGCGTTTTCAAGTTATTTTCAGAGATAAAAGGGCTGATTGTGCTTCTCCCGCACCAGTCGGTCAGTCTTTTTTTAAAAATTCATGTGCGTCTCTTAAACCAGATTTGTTCCTGATGTTTTCACACATATGTCATCTAACGTCCTGCATGCTGTAACTAATCTAAAAAGATGACACTCATGCTGGTCAGCTGACCTCCCCATATGACGGTTGCCTGCAGGTCAGCTGACCTCCATACGACGTTCTCCACGGGTCAGCTGACTTCCCTTTGCCGTACCTTTATGCTGATTTTTTTTTCCTGCCGTCTGCCTTGGATCTTCTCGATCCTGTGGATGCTGACCGACATTCACTCTGCTCAGCTTTGGCATGTTGTTCAGTAAAGCACATTAGCCGGACCTCATTTGTTGTTAATCAGATACAAACACAGTGACTTTGCTCCCATTTGTTCCCTGCCGTCTTTTTTTTGGGGGGGGGTGGGGGGCTGCATGCAAGGTTAGGTTGCCGTAGCAACGAGGAGTGGCAGAGGGGGTGTCTGTTGGAGGTGCAGGGTTTGGGGCGGCATAGTGAATTGTTATTGCTGTCAGCGATCGGTCATTTTGGGATTTGATTTGAGAAAGGAGGCAGGGGAGGTGGCAGGGGAGGTGGCAGGGGCGGGGGAGGCGCGTGGGAGGTCATTGGGAAAGGGGAGTAATTACTAGGGACTCATAGGTCTGTTCCTCTTTAAGGGTCAGTGCTGAGGGAGGGAGGTGCAGCCGGAGTGTGTCTGCATGTGTCTGTGTGTCACCGTTAACTAAGGCTCTGAGCTGAGGCAGTGGTGTCCCTCTTGTGCACACACACACCTGCGGGTCTCACATTCGCTCACACACATCACCGTGCAGAGAAGCAGCCGCCATACATATAGGCTGCCCTGTGCACGTGCTCGCACTTGGCATTAAACCACAGACACGCTCTGCGGTCTGCCGTCCAGCCTGGAGTGACAGGTTAATTAAAGCCGGACCCAGCTGCCTCCCAAGGAGAGTGTCGGAAGGTGAGCTGCGCCCCCTCACCCGGCCCGGCCTCTCCCGTTAGAGGCAGGGTGAGGGACACTGACACCAGTGGCCCAAACTGCACAGGCTGTCTTTTTGATGAGCTTTATTCTCACCCCCTCCCCTCAGCACTGTGCCTCAGTGGGTCAGCACCATGTGCCTGCGATTGCAAGTGTACTGGTTCAAATCCCTGGATTGGGAGATTCACTGCAGGGACCTTGAGCAATACCCATAGCCCCCAGTTGTTGCAGGCTGACCCTGTTTTCTTAAAATATGTCACTTTGATTAAAAGAGTCTGCTAAATAAACAAGAAATGTACATGAATCAGTGACCTCCCACGTCTTAAGCCAACCACCTTCTGCATCGTCTTCTGCTTCTCATTGTTTTAAAGGGCCAGCCTCCCCCATCACTGGGCATCACATGACCTTTGAGTCAGTCCTCAGGAGCTCCCCGCTTTCAGGATTGGTTAGGTTCCAGTGACAGGTGCCCAGTTCATAACAGAGGTAATGTAGTGTTTAGGGATGTGGGTTCAGAACTAAAAGGTTGTGGCGTCGAACCCCAGCAGCTTCCCTGTTACACCGTTGATACATAAACCGAGCTTTTCCGGAAAAAACATCGCGCTACATGAATCGGTTAATCTGTGAGTGGTTGAGATGAAGGCATCTTGATGTCAGAGTAAAGGAAGGCAGGTGAGATGCATGTCTTCTCAGCCCTACACATGCTGGCGAGCGTCCCTGGAGGGAGCTGACAAAAGCACTTTGCTCCAGGTGCACCCTGAAGGTTGTTGGCTTGTGAATGGTTCACTGTGCCTTCCTCCCTCGGCCTCCAACTGCCTTTATAGAGGCAGCCAGTCTAAGCTGCTTAAAATGTTTTTTATAGGTTGTCCTTGGCTTTTTTGACACTAACTGTTAGAGAAACAGAAACTCTATTAAAAATAAAACCATCTGAAGAAAGCGGAAGTCAGATGGGGATTGATTTAAAAGTCACACCGTCATTATGCATGGAGGCGCACAAGGACTTTAATAACTATAGCGGGCCCTGGATGGGTGTTGTAGCCAGGGAGACATGGATGGGGTGGAATCCTGCCTTTGATTGGTGGAATGCCCCCCACCCCCCAGATAGGCGGTGCCTGCTTTGGCTTCGCAGTGAAATGATTCACCATTAAACCTGTCAGTCACTTGGCATGACGTTGATGCCCCAGAATGCCGTGGCCTCCTCATCCATAAATCCCAGAGGAAGCCTGTCTCCCAGATAGATCTGCCAACGACGAGAGGTCCAGGTGGTCGATCCTCTTCCATTTCCATTAGAGAGACGTCTGCCTTTGTGTCGCAGCTGTCAGCTTGGGCAACCGGGGAAATTCGTTTCCCACTCATGAGCTGACGGCAAATTGCAGCATTGGGACGCATTTGCATCTCGGTGGCTGGGTCGCCAGTTGGCGGCCATGCTGGTGGCTCTGCGTGGTGGGGCCCCAGCTGGAGATCCTGGGCTGCCCCCGTCGGCGTCTTTGTCTCCCACGTGCCTTCTAGGCGGTGGATGGCGGGGCGGGAGTTTGACCTCTCCTGGCAGGAAATGAGGTCACATTGTTTGGCCTTGATTATCACACTCGCGTCACATGACCCTCGTAGACATCTTCTGTGGGTCTGTGCAGTACTGTTCAGAGCCCATGTGGTGCCCTAGGCAATCTTCACTCCCGGCACCCCCTGTCTGAGACAAGGTGACACTGGCTGGCTATGTCGACACCCCGTCAGGAGGTGGCGCCCTAGGCAGCCGTCTATGTCACCTAATGGGTTGACCAGCACTAGGTCTGTGCGTCTGTCTGTCTGTCTGCATTATGTCTGACCAAGTCTGTTAAACCCTGCATGGTACCGTTTTTGGCGAGAGACGGAAGTTTTTTCTCTCAGCTCAGCCAGGCTGGGCTTGGATCCGTCCATTTTTTGCGATCAAATACACGCTGAAACTGGAATCGGGACTTTGAGAGCTGCCTGGAGGAGCCGCGCCACCATGCCCGCCTCTGCTGTGCGGCGAGGTGACAGTCAGCGTTTGCGCCTTCGCCTTTCAGGAAGGCAAACAGACGGCAGTCTTGAGGACGGCTCTACCTCACACACACCTAGTCGTGAACCTCAGTTTGTGCTTCTCTTAAAGTATTTCCCCTCCACTTTCCGGACTCTTTTTCGCTGCGAGAGAAGATCTTGCAATGCACGGGTCGGTGCACCCCTCCCACACTGAGTTCCGCCCAGACCTGAGGGAGGTAAACAGTATATATTTGTTTTGGCATCGTGGAGAGAAAGCCAGGAGACTCAGTATGCCAGCGCGGTTCTAATCTCTGGCGTGTAATTAAGGGCCTGGAGATCCTGCACTTCCTGACGAGAGGAAGCCCCCAGGTTCCCTTCCTCCTCGCCTCCAGCGATCTTTTGTGCCCAAACCTCAACTCTTTGTATGCGTTTGTTTTTCTTTCTCCCGTCGTTTGACACTTAAAGCTCGCTTTTGTTGTGTGAAATGCCCACCACAACAGACGGACGCCATCAGCGGCTGAGGCGCCTACTTGGCCCTGGAGCAGGGAAGGTTCCGGAAGGGCGGTGGCGCAGGGTGCACTTTCTCTGCCGCACCGATGTAGTTACAGCTCCCTGGTTTCTCCTCATCAGAATTAGAACAATCTTAATTGGCCAAGTATGTTATGCGTAAGATGAATTTGTCTGGGTGGGTGTGGCCATTTATAACATATAATGTGCGAGACAATTTCAAGACAATATGCAAGTCAAGAAAATATACAAGTATGTACATGTGTAGTTTTGCACTTACGTTTAACACTGGACTGTCTACCTAGCTTGGGGTGGTGTCATGGGTAGGTAAATAAGTAAATAGATTGGGAATATAAGTGAACAAACGGGTGATGTGTGGAGTTATAGGATCACAGCTGAGTGCAGTGTAAAGTTAATGGTTCATTGCTAGTGTTGCTGGGTTACACTCTGAACACCACGTTGGCGCAACCAAAGATCTTGTAGGCAGTAAGTCAGATGTCCCATTGAAAGTGGCTGTCTTCTTACAGGAGGCCCTGCTCAGAATGTCTGAATCAGTCATCTGGCAGTATTCCAGAACATGAAGACTTGGATATGGAGATGCCCGAGAACAGTGTTTCCCAATCCGGTCCTCAGGTACCTACTGATGGTCCACATTTTTGCTCCCTCTCAGCTCCCGGTAGAGCAAGAACATGGAGACTCTGCAGGTCCCTGAGGACCAGATTGGGAAACACTGCTCTAGAACATTTATACATTTGGGTGTTCTAGAACATTAGACCATTTGTAAGCGGGAGTTCTGGAACATCAGACTGTTTCTGTTCGTTCATTCAGAAAGCTCTGCTGGGCAGCCATTTAAAGGCTGCATGTTGTATACTATTGCCCTGGATCTACTACATTTTAGATCTGTGGCATCTGCCAAGTTTGTGAAAGTGTGTTGCAGAGCTATGACAGGGTGACCAAAGAATATGGCTTCTTAGTTTATTTTATTTATTTATTTATGGTTTATTTGACATGGACAGTGCACATTAATAAACATAAAATGTAAATGTGCCAGAATTAGCCAAAATGGCTATTTTACATCTGTTTTCCATGGACCGATGGTAACAGGTCAAATACATAATAACAGAAACAAGATACATAAAGTATACATAGAACCCTGCAGAACTTTCCCATGTCGATGTCATAATTCCTCACCTTTCTATGCGTGCGTGTCTGCATGAGTTTCTGTATATGCGTTTGTCGATCTGTGCATGACGATCTTCCGCTTCACACCCTCTGGACCTGCCCCGCTTTCCCCGACTTGATTTTGGCGCTGGGGGAGCACCGGAACAGAAAGCTCTTGTTCCAGCCAAGACCGTTCCAGACTCTGCTGCCTTCCTGCTGCTTGGAACTGTTTTCATCTTCCTGAAGGACACCCACAAATCCGACTCGAAGAATTCCTGCGCTTGTAACACGTCCCGTGCTAAACAGGCCACCTCTTGTGAAGCTCTAGGTGAAACAGTTCAGCTGCCGGGCTGGAAGCGCGGATCATCAGCCAGGCCCTGTGTCGGGTCACTCAGGCCCACGCCGTAAATCGTGGAACGTACATAAACCCTTTTAAGTCGGTTCTGGGTTTGTGAGAGCATCCGGCGAGCAAATATAAATAATGCTGGAGTTTGGCAGAAGAATTCCCGGCGTTTTTTTGGCTTTCCGTACTCCGTGGTGATGGCGGATGGCAGTAATCTGGTCCCGGTGTCCGACAGAGGCAAAAATATGTAGACTCTTTGGCTGCGCCGCAGCCAAACCTCGGCCTTTCCCAGCATGCACTGCGGACCCGAGAGTGACCTAGGGAAACACACAGCTTGTAACCAAGCCCCGACCACCCGCTATCCCACAATCCCCAGCCGGCAGCATCGTTGAACGGCGGTCATCCCACACCACCACGGCAGCCAGGCCGGCACTCCGGCAGCTTCTAGACTCACTGCGGCCACACCTCTTGGGGTAGGGGGGTTGTGCACCGAACCATGTCTAACTACTAAGCAGCATGTGTGTACGTGAAACTCGCACACATGGAGACGGAACAAGCCAGAGCCGGCAGGCCACTGAATGGACAGTGGGCCCCGTTTATGAATGACAGAGCGTTGAATACACACCCCCAACCCACGTCTGTCACCGCTAGGATCCAGGATCTCGAACACGGCAGCCCTCGTTTACAAGCCCTCGACACATGGCGACCCGCACGTTCCACTGGCAGACTGCTGAATGCGCTGCCTGGCTTCTTTCACCCTGACAGCACCATGCCCCAGAAGCGAGCTTGCTCCGGCTGTGGCTGAGCCGTGGGGCTCCGATCTCATTATCCTCTCGGTGGGAGACGGGAGCAGGGCCGAGGCTGAGTGGTGGGAGTGTTATTTTTTGGCTGGGGAGGGGTGGGGTGGTTGAAACTTTCTGCATATGCCACCAGATGAAGATCAATTTTTGGGTGTTGAGCATTACATACATCTTTTGTCTTTTCTTAGTGGCAGTTGTGAGCAGCAAGAAGTTGCATTTTCCGTGTCTGTTCCCTCACCCGCCCACATACGCGGCTCACGCAAATACAAGCAGACTCATAAAAGCGAACCTCACCGTATCCATGGCTTAAGCGTTTCTGCTAGAAACTGCCGTCGGCGACAGAAGGTAGCACGGCCTGTAGGTAAGCCCCCGCACGGCGCTAATGGCGCATGATGACAGTGCGCCCACTTGGCAGAGAATGCTGGGATGCGGCCCGGGGCATATGTTAAGTAACGTAATCATGAAGGCCTCGGGAACCTAACAGCGCACCGCGTGGGAAACGAGTACATAAACGCGTTCAGGGCAGAACAGTCGCTGGTGTATTACCCAGCGAGTCGTGCCTGCCCTGTCTGTACTCAACTGTAGTCTGGCCATAATGATTCTTGTTTCTCTGTTTGTGTGTGTGTGTGTGTGTGTGTGTGTGTGTGTTACTGACTGTGTGTGTTTGAGAGAAAATGAGAAAGAGAGAGTGAGTTCACACCCAGGGAAGCAGCAGAGTGGGAAATGGAAACTGGAAAGTTTTTGGTCTTCACAGGCATCACCTTGAGACTTTCAAAAAAAATTGGCAGTACATAGAACTTTCTGGATTGCGTTGAAAGAATTGTGAGAGATGTGGGGGGGGGGTTAGTGAGCAGGTGCATAGATAAGGGACGGGAGGGGGGGGCAGAGCGAAAGGGACTGAGGGGGTCCCATCACTGAGCTTTGAAATCGCCGTATTTCATCTACCCCCCCTGTGAGCACGAGGGCACCTGGATTTGCACTTCAAAGCGGATGGCCGGCAGGATGCCTATTTCAAAGCGACCTGTGGCGCGTGGGGGGGAGGGTGAACGGATGGGAAGAGCGGCCTGTGCCGGGAGGAACCCCCGGCCCGAGACCTCGGGGGGGGGGGTCCGGTCTTTGTAATTGGGTCTGGAGGAAGCATGGACTTGTATTGGAGTTTTTAATGTGAAAAAATGATGGGGAGGCATTGATTTTCATGACATCAAAGTGTCCTTCTCTCAAAGACATGATAGGTTCCCCCCTCCAGGACTTTGTTGATGGAAAAGTCCGCTCCAGTGCGCTCTCTGTGGCGTATGTTTCCGCTGACTGTTTAAATGAAATATCAGCATTGGAAACACGCTCCCTATTCACACAGCATCTTGTGGCACTCTCCTTTTATTCACGGTGTGCCCTCTACTCAGTGCATGTTTACTAAATGTGCGTGAACAACCAGAAAAATATTTGCTCAACAGTCATTGTTTGTTTGTCAGTATAAGTGTGACTGTCGTTTTAATTCTCTCTTTGTGTGCATTGATGTGTTTGTAGGGTGGGTGTGGCTTAATAAAGAGAAGGCAAACAAACAACCTACTGACTGCACTCCTGAACCAAACCTATGATGGATGTGCCGGTAGCTATCACCCATACCTGCTAGCCAGGCGTCATGCTGCTGGAGAGGTGAGAGCACCATCCACAGCTAGAGCTTTTTGTCCTACGGCTAGAGCTAGTACATCATTTTGAGGATGTTCACTAGTACGGCTGTGGACCCCGTGAGGTTGTTGGCTGGTACAGCTGTGGACCAAGTGAGGTTGTTGGCTGGTACAGCTGTATACCAAGTGAGGTTGTTGGCTGGTACAGCTGTGGACCCAGTGAGGTTTTTTATTGGCTGGTACAGCTGTGGACCCTGTGAGGTTGTTGCCTGGTACAGCTGTGGACCCAGTGAGGTTTTTTATTGGCTGGTACAGCTGTGGACCCAGTGAGATTGTTGGTTGTGATGCCTGTCGACCCAGTGAGGTTGTTGGCTGGTACATCTGTCAACCCAGTGAGGTTGTTGGTGGTACAATGAGGTTGCTGAAGGTTTGGCTGTTCTGATTACAACATCTACTTAACAAACCTCTGCGCCCATGAAAGACAAACAAGCACATAAGTTGAGTTCTGCAGCATTGAACGACTCGTGGTGTGCGACCTTTGTGGTGGTCCCAGATGGTTCTCATGCATATCTCACACTGTACCTTTGCCATTGTGGTGATAGGTCATGGTTTGCGGTTTGAATGCCTGTGCTACAGTCATCTGTCAGGCGTGTTTCCCCTTGCACGGCCAGGACCCCCGGTCTGAGTGAGGTCGGAGGCAGGCCTCGCAGGGTGGGAGAAACGGTTCCGGAAACACCCATGTCAACTCCACTGCAAGGGAAGTACGGGAGGGATGTCGCGTTCAGCCTCTCTGTGATTAAGGCACCCCCCTCCCACCCACAGTCCACCCCCCCAGCCCCTCCAATTTGTGGGCTTTTAATCCCCCCAGAGCGAGGCGACGCACAATTATACAGCCTGCCACTTGATACCTTAATCGGCCCTGTTGGAAGAGGGATTAGTGCGGGAATGCAGCCAGGCTTGAAATGACATTCCAGGGGCCTCCCCTCTCATGGCCACCGTGGAGACATTTTAAATATTTGAAGAGCAGACAGACAAAGAGAAGAGCTCATGAAAGACCAACCGAGACTGAGAGGGTGAGGGCAGGTGGGTTGGTGCATGGCAGAGCGGATCGTATCCAGTTCCCAGGTAGGCGTGGATAGTACACCAGTCTGGGCAGGTGGGAGAGTTGGCATACTTGTGGTCTATAGCTAAGGGACTGGCTGGCAGGAAATCCTAGGCTAGTGCTAAACCCCCAAGAGAGTCAGTATGTGATGGTTTTTATAATTGATGAGGACAGTGACATGGCAGGGGGCTATGTTAATGCAGGTTAGGGTTAAATTTGGAAGAAGTGGTGACATGATCCAACTCTAGAGACCTCTACTCATCTCTTTTTATAGCTGACGGCTTTGCGGGATATTTTTATTCTGTCAAAGTCGAACGTGATCTGCGATTGTCACAGTGGACAGGGTGTGAAGCCTACTTCCCCACAAAGGAGATCGCAGCTGATCCCAACACGTTCTGAGGACAGTATCAACCCACAAAAAGCATTCACGTGTGTCCCTCTTTACACTGCAGCGTTTATGGGACGGTCTTCACTTGTTTCTGAAGTCGTCTGTCCATCGTCCACCCTGGAGGTGACACAGTGCTGTCGCCATGCGGTCGGGATTCTTCAAGGCCATTTTGGATGCATGGAGGTTAAACTTCTGTGGATTAAAGGAGGTTCAAGTTGGGAAAGTCACTAAAAGAGGAGAAGAGAAGCATAGAGAAGAAAGGAGACAGGCTCCACTGGCAGCAAACAAAGACCTTTCACACGAGAACCGTAACGGAATCACAGCTAAAGACTGGAGTGTATCCTTACTGTTTGCAAATGCCCCCCCCCCAGCCCCACCATAACCTCAAATATACGACTGGCAGCTGATCACCAGGGAAAGATCTCCTCAGCACCCTTGAATCTCATAAGTTAGAGATATTGCTGCTTAAGCACTATTCTGCCTGTCAAGCTGTCAAGCCTCTACAAAGGGTTGCCCATAGTCACAAGAGCACTCATATGCATCTCATTTCTGACGTTCCGTTGTGATGGTTTCCAAGGAAACAAGCAACACTTTTTTTGTGTGTGTGTGTGTGTGTGTCGCCTGTGGGCAACTATCATCTCTCCTCTTCAGCTACACACTCAAAAAAATATTTATATATATTGAAGGTACGGTGGTCATGTGTAAAGGAGGCCAGTATCTTCATGTCAGCAAAAAACATCAGTTTCCCCCACTGGCTTTCGGTGGTTTTGAAACTTCCAAAAAGCCGGTTGTTCAGTCAAACCCCCTTTCGGGGTGTGAGGCGGAGATCGACGCCCTCAGAGGGGCTGCCCATCTTTGAATACTTGCTTGTTTCATCTTTTAAAACAAAACAACAAAAAAAAATTGTGGCTGACAGGGACTCCTGACCACTACCGTGCTCTTACGGTTTTTATATTCAACCTTTCCTCCATCTCAGCTTGAGCAAACTCGGGGAAATCTTCTGGTTGGACAAAGCCAGCATTTATAGTTTTATTACCAAAGCATTTACACTATTGTAGTATTATCATGGGAACCATTAGCGCTGTAAATACATTTTCGTACTAACTGAGGGGCATTGAGCATGAATCCTGGGAGGAGGTACCTACGGAAGGGGAAGCTGAAATGAGCTTCAGAGTTTTGTGTGTTTTTAAAATCAGGTCATTTTCTTGGTAATGTTGCTATATTAGTCCTGAAAATGATGCTGTGTTCCTCTGTATACCCTGCCGGGGGTGGGCGTCTGGGGGGGTGAGGGAATAAGTAGCTGGCAGAGACAGGAAGGACACTCGTTTCGCTGTGACCCCACGTTTGCCGTCGGAGATGAACAACCCAGGAAGTGAATCTTTTTCTTAATTTTCTTTCCTTCTCGCAAACCCTTCTCAGACCCCCCCCCCCCCCCCCCCCCCCCCCCCGGCGCCTTCCCCCCCCTCCCCCCCCCCCCCCCCCCAGTAAAATAGTTGACTGCTTAATATGCAGGAAGCATTCAAGGGAAAACTGGGTCAGGATTTTCTGTTTATCAGCAGTGTCATGATATTTTCACCGACGACAGCAGGGAAAACTATGCTGAAATGAAAGAGGGAGTAAAGCAGCTGTATTGTTTTATATGTATGTATCTATGTATGTAAATCCTTGCAGATGGTTTTGTGAGCACATTCTCCTGTCCACCGCCTAGCCAATGCTATATATAAGGGCCTGAATGTTATAAGTACAATCCAAGTATTTTTAAAAGCTTCCTATCCAAAGATTGCTTAATGGTTTCAGTAACCAGTGCATACTCAATGCATTATGTGAAATGCCTTCTGTCCCACACTGGCCACATTCCACGACAGTTCTATGACCAGCCCATTTCCATAAAGACCATTTCATTTGCTCTTGTTTTTAATTTTGAAATATTTTTAAATAGATTTGTGAATAAGTAACCAGTGTCTTGCCGGGGTAATAACATTGTAGCAATAGAATTCAACTGATCTCGAATTTATGTTTGTTAGTACAGCTATTATGAGACCACCTCCCCTGAATCAGGAAGTTGCTCAGTCACCAAGGTGACCAAGGCTGGGGGTATGGGTCTTCCTCTCCTGCCAGAGGGGCTGTGGATGGTCGTCCTCAGAGGGGCCGTCGGGTCCCTTTTCGAATGATTTAAAACCCCCTGGGATCTCTCTCTGGCTCTTGGCACCAATGCACCCCATTCTGTCATTCCTACCTGACATTCTGCTGCTGAATTCATATTCAATTTGCTTGTAGTTCTGTAGCTCACAGAACTTTTCTTTGACTCCTCTGCACTCATATTTCATCTACAGCACAAACTGAGTAAATCCCATTTTATCATTTACTTCACGGGTTTTCATTCTAATTTTTTATTTACTTAACTTATATTTTATCATTTTCTGGTATAACTAATATTTCTGTATGATCATTACGAAACAATCAAATTTGATATACTTGCTTTATATTTACCCTTGTATTTTTATATGGTTTTTGTTTTATGGCAAAGTTCTTTGTTTTGTCTAATATTTAAGTAGTAGGTCCTCATTGAACTGTCTAATCCCCAAAAGAAGTCGAAAAATAAGGTTTAAACTCATTAAATGGAAAAGTTATCCCTTCACACTCGTTTTGTTCCTTTTCTGTCTCAAATGACTCTTAAGGTGGCTTCTACCAAATCTTCAAAACATTTTGTTCTTTGATGTTATACCTCAGTGAGTCCCTACTTTGTCGTGCATGAACTGAAATATATTTCCCAGTGCAAATACCAGCATAACTACTGCAAGACCTTTGGCTTACCTTTTAATAACATCTGAAGATATAGTTAGATGTAGTCATTCGTTCACATTTCAGTATCTATTTGTGTAATCAAAGTCAAATATGAATTTTTTCTCTGATGTGAGATGAGCAAATCAATGAAAAGCTCAAACTTTTACTGTTATCAGGCATTCAGATTTATAAAAGGTTATATTTACTGAATTTATCTAATCATTGACTTTAATCATAAAGTCCAATGGATATCATTGGACTTTATTCCACTTGCAAGGTGGTTGCCAAATGAACTTCAAATGTTATTTTTTGTTTAGTTGTGGTTTCAGTGTTCTATGCTGTAGGCCAATTTAATTATAATTAAAGGATAAATTTGGAATCTATTTCTCAATTCACTTTGGACCTGAGCTGTGGATTCTTTAGATGTAATCATCAGACAAGGGGGTTCGATCCAACCCGGGAACAGTCACTAGTACTTGGGAGCAGTTTGGGTGGCTTACAGCATCCTGTGAATCAGTTTCCAGATTTTCTCAGTCTAGCAGGGAGAGTGATGACCTCTCTCTACTATCCAAGACAACAGGGGACCATCTCCATGCATCATATGTTCCGATATCTGATCACTCGTCCGACGGTCAGTCCTTATATACATTCCAAGCATGTTTTGAAGCTAAAGTTGATGGATGGATGCTCTGTGAATGTCCCTAAGTGGTTTTTTCAGATCGGTCATCCCCCCCCCACCACCACCCCCACAGGGTGATTTGCTGTAGACTGTAATGGCCAAAGGTAGGAGCCACCTTATGTAGCACTGCGTGGAGCAGCACAGCTGCCTCAGTTTGTAGCTGAAAGTGCTGATGACGCGCAGAGGGTGGGGGTCTGTAGTATCCTGTTCTCTATCAGCACAGTAATGCAGCAGGAGGATGAATACTGGGCCTTGTAAAGGAGTTTGTGGAGCGGGGCAAACTGAACCTTCTGCATCTCGGCATCAGTTAGACCAGGGGTGGCCATTCTTATCTGCAAAGGGCCGGTGTGTATGTGGGTTTTCTCCGCAACTCCCTAATTAGATTAGTAATTAGAGGACTGATTGGCTGAAGAGTCCTCACATCTGGGTTGAAGAGCTGACCTAAAGGTTACTCCAAAAACCTGCATAAACACCAGCCCTTTCTGGATAGGATTGCCCACCCCTGGTCTAACTGATGCTGGTGTGTGGATGGTGAAGAGGAAGGGGAATGGTACGGTTCCCTGTGAGGCCCATGTGCCTTCATAAGCCACGCAAACAGCCAGTTAGTCTGTTGTCCTGGCTGTGGTGGATGTCCCCCTGCACTAAACTGAGCTTCTCTCCCAGCACCTTGGCTTGAATGGTGTTGAAAACATTAGTGAGATCAAGAACATGCGCCACACCATGCTTCCCTGCTTATCCAAATGGCAGTAGACTCGCTTCGGCAAGTAAATGACAGCATCATCCACCCCAGTGTGGTCCTGCTAGGCAGATGGCAGCAAGTCCAGTGTTGTTTTGACCAGGGGATGAAGGTCGTTCAGAATAAGCCTTCATTATGTTTGAGGTTATAACCACTGGTCAATAATTATTAACGACTGTTGCCTGTCCCTTCTTAGGAACCAGGACCAGCCAGGATGGTTTCCATATAACGGGAACAGCTTTCTGGCCAAATGCAGAGACCAAGAAACACAGTCGTTCATGATGACTCTCAACTTTTTTACCCACTTCTTAAGAAATTTGCTTATAGCAAAAACAGGTCAAACAATTGCGTACCCCAGGGCCTGAACTCTGTTCAAAAGGCTAATATTTAACCGTGGTGCTTTCTGCTGGAGAATATACAGTAAGATAAATGGCTACACCCCTTCTAAACAGAAAGATACATTTCTGTTACATACATTACAAATGATGGGAATGTAACACACCTAAAAATTAACTATGTACTCAGCAGTAATACAGAAGGATATCTTGACAGTATTTCTAAAATAAGTACATCATTTTGTATTCTTTTTCTCTTCTCTGCAAGAAAAAAGTCAAGTCTCCAGACAATTTCCTCTGATGTGGCGCCGATGTCAGCAGTAAATTTGGGAGTGATTAAATGGCTCAAGTACTCTTAAGTGAAGGTGAACTATTCACACCTGTTGGTGTTTCATGGTTCAGCAGACACCGATCCACTCGGTTACCCTTACCTAGCCGCAGCAGACAATTTTTGGAATTATGTAATTTTGGTGGTGGTTGTGCTCATTTTTGCAACAGCCTTTTATCATTTTGTGATTTTTTTTGTTTCAATTTCTTATTGATATACTTAATTGAAAACGGAAAGATCATATTTACACACCGAAAATGTATAATTTGTAAAGCGAGATGACTGATTTTAACTTTATTAGTTGTTTAAAAGTATAGCCGTCAGTAACATAAATTGATCTTGATTTTACAGAAACATCAGGCTTCTCAAATTTCTCCAGAGAGTAGATTTACTATAATATTTTGCTGTACTTAGCATTTGTACTTCAGCTAATGTACACATAGGGGGGTTTCATCAGCATAAATAATAGGACAGCAACTAAACGCAGAGCATCATTTTTCTCGTTTGCATTACGTGATGTGTTTAAGAAATTGACTTAATAATATTGCTTTTATACATTCTCCCTGTTCGCAAGTAAAATATTCGCACAGCCGCTTAACATGTCTTACATACATACAAACATACACACACATACGTATAAAAATGCTATTTAAAGAGCTTCTATTTCAGAGTATAACGCAGCTTTTTTTCCCAGCCCTAGTCGTGGAAGTTGGCGGGTCGTATTTAAATTTAAATGACGTAAAAAGCTCTGTGCGCCAATGCAATGGAAAGGGGGCGTGTCTAACAATTTTGTTACAAACACGAATCCGGAGAGTGAAAATTCTTTTTCCTTGGTATGTAACAGCTGGTCGAAATCGTATTTATTTATTTAAAAGAAACCCGTTCGGTGTTTATTAACAAATTAGCGTGCTTATAGCGATTAAAAAGTTCGTGCTAAAGTGATTCATCCGATCTTTGCTTTCTTGCATGTAACTGATGTATTTGATGATTGCAATTCAGAAGCAGCAAAGCTTAGCTAACTATGTCAGTTAAATGTGAACGTATTAGCAGAAAGATAACATTGTATTCCATTATTGAAGTTTGGGGATTTATCGAATGTATGCATGTACATTTTTACGATTATAGACAATATTGATGCAGATCTTTAGGACACTTGCACAGATGCGTTATATAGCTTGCTAAGTACTGGTGGCTAGTTAACGGATGGATCGGTGGAACAGATTTTCGTAATTTTATTCTGAAAATCTAAGCAAAATAATTTGTTTATTATATTAGCACGCTGCTGCCCCGTGGACAGCCCCGATCCACTATGCTCGTTTATTTTTAACCATACTGTCTTTGTTTGTACTACCGGAGTCGTGAAATTTTAATCGGCTTCCTTCACTTTAGTAGTGCAAAAACAGAATTAGATGCGTGTCAACTGAATTTTTGTCGAAACGCCTGCAATTGTTTGTAATAGGCATAGAGCAGGGCGCGTAATGCGTGTTGCATTGCTACAGCCCGTGTTGCGTCTAACGATGAGAAATCTGAGCTCAACAAAGACATGGAGTCCACTGTAATACCAAGATATGCATGTGACCATTTGCCGCGTCTGCGGAGCGCCCGTTAACTGGTTACCCAGATAAATGCATTGCCGAGAGTACAGACCAAAACCGGATAGCGAGCCGCTGACTAACGCGGTAGCATCGATTGCGTTGCAACGTAACCACTTTGGGGGGAACTGGAGAACGAAATCCGTGTCTGACCGCTTTAAGTTGAACAATGGTTGCTTGCTAAGGCACATAGCTGGTTACACAAAAATTAATACTGAAGACGTCACCCTCCGAAGCGACTGTTTGCTCGGTTTCCTAAATTTGTACAGCGGGGTTTTGCATACGTTATATGCTGGTCTGTCTAGTTTGGCTGAACCCTGCTCGTAAACCAGACATTTTAACGTTGGCAGATCTGAAAGGAAACGATCGCCGTCAGACCTTGACTGTGTGGCGTCTGCAAGACGTCTGAAGATGTTTGAGTCTAAAAAGATATGGTTGGCAAAAAGGGGGGCGGTCCTGCCAAATATGAATTCACAGAGCTCGTACGAAAGGAGCGTTGCGTACAACAATTGTAGTCCTGAGGGTTTGCCTACAGTTAAAACGATCGTCCGACCGTACAGCAGGGAATCCCGTGCAAGTCTTTGGCTCCGCCCCTCGTGGGCGATGGTTTATTTTAAGGCTCCATCTCTGGGAGGTACCAAGTCAAGAGTCGGTTAGCAATTGGCTGTTGTGAGGGAGGGGCCGCCCACAACTAAAGTCCCGCCTTTAAACAGGCGTCGGAAAGGAGTCACGTGTTGCGTAACTTCAGGAAGTTCGCCAGGAATCCATTGCATACTTACTCTAATGGTAGCCGAGGTCTAAAGTAATACGGATACGCACCTCTACGGTTGAATGTGCGTGTAGCTTTTGACCGCCTTTTAGTGACTGATGATACCGTTTAACCAAATAGTTAGATAAATTAAGCATGATAGTTACAACGTCTGTCACATTTGTTTGTTGCCTATTATTTTCATTAATATGACATACGTTTAACTCTAGTGTGATTTGCCGCCATAACGTAGATATATATGTAGTAATAACTGGAATTTAACGTGCTGGCCTTTTGAACATCAGGATGTCCCTAGGCACCACAGCTGGCCCATCCGTGTTGCGCTAAACGTTACACGCATGTAGTTTTCCCAAATGCGCCTCTACTTCCCGTGAACGGTTGTCAACATAAGGAAGGGATGATATTAGTGACAAAGTTTTAGTCGCGATTCTGTTTCTTTTCGCCTAGCACGATCCTAGAAGGTCGTCGGTAACCTTAATGAGGTATGGCAAAAACCTGAATGTCGGATAAATGAAATTCCTTTTCAATTTTGTCTTTTTGTTGTTTGTTTTGAGTGGCTTGAGCGGCGCCCAACCGAAAACATTACCACCCGCCCCTAAGTATCCTTTTTCTGGCGGCGACCAATAACAGCTCATAGGAGGCGGGGAGTAACCTTCAGTGAGCCACGCCCCTCCAAAGACGGACTGAGGTTGTTGTCTGTGTAGAATTTTTGTTTTCGGTCTGGTGGGTTGTGTATTTATTATATTTAATTTTTCAAGTTATTTTTATCTAGATCGTTTAATATGCAGGTTTAATACCAAGGTGATGTTTTAAGGTAGAGATCATTCGAATAAGCAGCGAGTTGTATCTCTTCTGGTAGCAGCGTTTAGGTGAGTTAATTTAACATATTTGTTGAAAGAAGAAAAACTGATAAATTGAAATATTTTTTATAATTAAGAACGCAAGTAATGCGATCGAGTACATTTCACTATTGGACTGCTCTGGGGCAGTCTGGACACGCAGCAGGGTCGCTTGGGACGATTTGAGGGTTAAAGTTTGTGCATGTGCTGTCTACT
Organism: Cryptomyrus ogoouensis; assembly: GCA_025773925.1. Classification (NCBI taxonomy): domain Eukaryota; kingdom Metazoa; phylum Chordata; class Actinopteri; order Osteoglossiformes; family Mormyridae; genus Cryptomyrus; species Cryptomyrus ogoouensis. Next base: position 3,542,279 of record JAOYFF010000042.1, read on the forward strand.
GATCGCTATGTCCGAGTGCTTGGCTCCACTTTGGCGTTTTTTAAAGGAATTATTTTAAACTTTAGCAGTGTTTTTCTCCACAACAAAAGAACTACACGATCGGTTGTGGCATTGTAGACGAGGCGTTTACGGCTGCGTGCGCGGTAAACCTCACGGTGCGGCGGCGGGGGAAGGGCACCCTCTGCCCCGCTATACAGGCTACTCGAGCTCGCTGCTTCAAGTTTGTGACAGGCCTCAAAACGGGAGGGGGAGGGGAGAGTGGGCTGGTCGTTTCTCGGTTAAAATAAATGTATTAAAAAAAATAATCGTCAGTCATGCTTGTCGCTAATATGACGTAATGTAAAAATGATCGCGTACACGCCTGCTTCGGGTAACACAATTACGCAGCCCGCAGCAGTTACGCTTATGAGCTGCGGAAACTCGCTGTTTCGCCGGGCTTAGCTTAGCTTAAGTTCAGTGCGATGGATAGCGAAGCCCCGCTAGTAGTAAGGCTCCGAGGAGACGAGGCTTTTAATTATAAATGTATAACAGAAGTATTAAAGTGACCTTTCAAAAATGCCGGCCGTTTCGGCGTTTCGCTTGTAGCTGGCGCTAATACGGCATGATACGTTACAAACACACGTACGCTCGGTGTGTGTGGGGAGGGGAGATGGGGGGCGATCGCCGTTTCTTTGCTGTCTTTAGCCAGGACGCAAACTCCTGGGGGACGGGGGGGGGGGGGGGGGGTAGTACGGGCGCGGTGGGGGGGTTGGGAGGGGGGGGGGGGGGTGGGGTGGGGGGAACACAGGTTTACAAAAAAATAATCCT
>JAOYFF010000042.1:3591349-3603986 GCA_025773925.1 Cryptomyrus ogoouensis
CAGGGGTTCGAGGGCCCCACCTGCGAGGTCAATGTAGATGACTGCGAGGATCATGACTGTGAGAACGGCGCCACCTGCGTGGACGGAGTCAACAACTACACTTGTCTGTGTGGCCCCCTGTACACAGGTATGGGGGCGTCGAAAACCAAAGCATGCGGCGCTTCCTGTGGTTCTGCTTGTTCAGAGTTTTTTTGTAGGGGGGGGGGGGCTTCCACATAAAGAGAGCAAAGCAGCAATGCGACACAAACAAAAAGCTGATTTAGTAATTTATTAGTTCATTAACTTTAAAAACGCTTTATTCACACACACAAGTGCACGTACACACACTAATGCCGGGTCGCAGTGAATCACGGCCGTGTGTGATCAGCCGTACCTGTCGATATCTCAGCCGTCCGTGTGAAGTGAATCTGACACGTCACTCTTCCCCTCCCCGCCCCCCCCCCCCACCCCAAGGTGAGATGTGTGAGGAGCTGGAGGACCCGTGTGCCCCCGGCCGCAGCCCCTGTCAGCACCAGTCCACCTGCCTCATCACGGCCACCGGCCCCAGGTAAGACTCTGCTGGCCGAGACAGCCGCCCCAAAGACACACCATGTGCACACACATGCACACACACACACGGGCACACTCACACAAACGCCAGTTTGTAATTATATCTTTGTGGGGACTCTCCATTCATTTCTGTGTGCAAAACCCTAATCCCAACATGACACCCTGAACCCCTACCCAGCCCTAACCTTAACCATAAGTAACCAAACCAAATGCAAGACCTTTGGCTATTATAGTTTTTAACTGAAGTCACAGATTTTTTTTTTATAAAATTGAGTTTCCCCTTGTGGGGACCGGAAAAATTGTCCCCACAATGTCAAAATAACAGATATTTATACATCGCAAAAGACATTTGCTCCCTACAATGTAATATATACCCTAACCACTCATACTGGTACATGCACACTATCCACCGGCATGATTAATTCACATCCCCTTACAGTTGCTCTTTCTGTTGTTAAAAATTAAACACTGCTGCTCTTTCCAGGAGTAGCAGTTCAGACTCCAATGCCCTGTTGCTCTGTACTGGGATCGACGTCAGTGGATGCCCATAATTTTGTTGATTCACGGGCCCTCGTCTTCTTCCTCCGCGTGTGTCTGCAGGTGTGTGTGCTCCCCAGGCTACGTGGGTGACGACTGCAGCGTGAACCATGACGACTGCGCTGAGCATCGCTGCCAAAATGGAGCGCAGTGTGTGGATGAGATCAATGGCTACTCCTGCCTGTGCACAGAGGGTTACAGGTGAGAGGCAGGCAGACGTATTAATTTAATCCATGAACTACAGAGACACATTCTCACAGTCAGCGATTTCCTGCCTGATACTTACAGCATCCCTGAGTTTCTGTAGTGCATGTATTTTCTGAGGGGAGACACTGTCCTCACCCCCCACCCCCACGTCCACTGTCCCTCAGTGGTCAGCTGTGTGAGCTCCCTGCCACGCCGCTGTCCCTCTGCGAGCTGGCGGACTGCCAGAACGGCGCCCCCTGCCTGGAGCGGGCGTCTCGCGCGCTCTGCCAGTGCCTTCCCGGATTCGGCGGCCCCCGCTGTGAGAAGCTGGTCAGCGTGAACTTCGTGGACAGGGACTCGTATGTGCTGCTGAGTGACCTGAAGAACTGGCCACAAGCCAACATCACACTCCAGGTGGGGACATCACAACACACAGACCGAAAACCTAACATATACATACACACACCAACACCTCCATACAGACATCCATATATAGACACACACACATGAATCCAGACAGACATAGACATCCATCCATACAGACATAGACACACACATGAATCCAGACAGACATAGACATCCATCCATACAGACATAGACACACACATGAATCCAGACAGACATAGACATCCATCCAGACATAAAAACACACACACTTTCAAAAGATGTCCAGGGATCTTTTATGACCTCAGAGAGTCAGGACCTCACTTTTACATCTCACCCGAAGGTGCATCCCCATCACTGCACTGGGATCCGCACGCCAATCTGTAGGTTGCACCAACACCTCTTCCAGCAGCAACCCAGCTTTCTAAGTTGGTCTCCCATCCAAGTACTGGCCAGGCCCAAACCTGCTTATCTTCAGAGGGATGACCTACTCTGAACTGCAGAGGCAGATATTGACACTCTCAGACTCTGTGGAGCACAGAAAAGCTGCTTCCTCTCTTCCCTTCTGGCTATTTTTCCGAGTCAACAGCGACTTGGAAATTTAAATCGCTAATTGCTGTTATACCTGCGACAAGCTTGTTAACATTAATTGTTTCTCAGATGTGCTTACTGCACTGCAGAGTCCTTCTGGGCAAAAAGCTGTTAGGGGCTGAGTGCAGAGAAATTACAGAAATAAATAAATGCAAACGAACTGAAGGTGTCCAAGAACTAAAATGCAGACAGACCAGCCTGCAACGCCCAAGGACACACACAGTCCACACGGAACACAGCGAGAGCGAGTTTCAGCACCACACATACACCAGTTCCTAATTATATCTTTGTGGGGACTCTGCATTCCTTTCTATGGCCAAAAAGCCATAATCCCAACAATAACACCCTAACCCCCACCCAGCCCTAACCTTGGCCAAACGTAAGCAAACAAAATACAAGATGTCTGGCATTTTTAGTTTCTTGATTGCAGTCATAGATTTTGATAAAATTGAGTTCTGAAAAAAATGCCCCCACAACATATAATTCTTTATTGGACATTGCACAAGGTCAGGTACATAGAAATATGTCTCTTTGCTGACCCCATCTTCATAGATCAGGCATCACAGTGCAGAGTCGGCCAATGTGCAGCACCCTAGCAGCTGGGGGGTCGAGGGCCTCACTCAAGGGCCCACAGACATGCGACTGGTCTGTTGGGTCTGGGGCTTGAACCGACGACCTTCCAGTCATGTGCACAGAGCTCGCTTAGACACTCACCGCCCCCACACATCACATAACCCACCCCCCCATGTGAGACAGGTGTCCACAGCTGAAGACAATGGCATCCTGCTCTACAACGGAGACAATGACCACATCGCCGTGGAGCTGCACCAGGGTCACGTGAAGGTCAGCTATGACCCGGGGAGCCAGCCGGGTCATGCCATCTACAGGTCAGCAACCCGAGGGCACCTCACCACTGGGGAGAACCCGGCCAGCCGAGTCTAGTCTTCTGTCAACAGTGTTTCTCCATCGCTCCTTCCTCCCCCAGCACCGAGACCATCAACGACGGCCAGTTCCACACGGTGGAGCTGGTGACCTTCGACCAGATGGTGAACCTGTCCATCGACGGCGGCCTCCCCACCACCATGGACAGTCTGGGGGCAGTCCGCTCCCTCAACAGAGACGCCCCGCTATACGTAGGGGGTAGGTGAACCGCCCCTACATATCTCCACTCGTGCATTTGTGCGAGGGGTCCAGCCAATCAGAGAAGCCAGCCCCCTGCTGTAATTACGGCGTCATTATGGATTTGACCAGTCAGGAAGTGACATGAACTGGCAGTGTTCTGATTGGCAGTTCAGTCCTTCATCCTTAACCGCCAAGTTTTCCTGTCCTTTCACTTACCTTGGGTTTTCATCCAGTCGGGAATATATCTAATAATCCAGCAATGCTGGGACAGTTCTGAGTTAAACGGCAGATCTGCTGCTGGGAACCCTGGGGCCTCTGCGTGAGCGACGGGCTCCCGGGGGGGAAGCGGGCGCAGCGACGGAGCAGAGCGCCCACCTTCTGCAGCGGCATCCTGCTCTCGCCATTATCATAGTGGCCCCGGATGCTGTCAGGATCAATTCCTGATGCGTTACTCCATGACAACCCCTCCATGACAACCCCTCCATGACACAAGACGGGTCACTGTCAAAACAAATGTAGGAAACGCCACTTTAAGGAACTAGGCCAATCCATGTAAAGAATTAAGCGCTGCTGAATCTGCCCCCTCTATGGAGGACAGCAGCGACACCCCCACATCCTTCTCAGTGACCTTTGAAACCCCGCTTGTCACAGAGTGCCATTGTTATTGGTGGAACCTACCAGAAACGCCCCAAGCTGCATGGTAGTATGTGACTTTTCTGTACCTGTGGACTATCATTAGATTCAAGAGTATTTATTGTCATACACACAGCAGTCAGTCACACTGTACTCTACACGTCCTTCCGGCCCCCGACAAACACAAATTAAACACAAATACAAATAAACGTTCTAACAGCGCGACAATAATTGCAAATAAATACTCATACACAGCGCAACGTAAACATGCTGCAAATATTGTGATGCATAAATTTTTGTCCTTGTCACTGGTATCTGAGATTCTTTGTTACCCCAAGTCGCCCCCCTGCTCACACGGCTCTCTGGCGCCCCCCACAGGAATGCCCATGGACGTGCACTCGGCTGCCTTCCGCCTCTGGCAGCTGCAAAATGGCTCTAGCTTCCAGGGCTGCATCCGCAGCCTCTACATCAACAACGAGTTGCAGGACTTCACCAAGACGGAGATGAAGCCGGGCGTGGTGCCCGGCTGCGAGCCCTGCCGCAAGCTCTACTGCCTGCATGGCATCTGCCAGCCCGATGGTGCCGCCGGGCCTGTGTGCCACTGCCGACCCGGCTGGAGCGGGCCTCACTGCGACACGCCCGCCATCAACCCCTGCCAGGGCAGCAAGTGAGTGCCGGGGGGGGGGGTTCAGAGAGCCAGTAAGGTTTGAATATACGCAGTCTTAGGCTGACGATACAAAGGGCAACTTTTCGGGCAATGCTGCCAGGCACTACCCCATTGACACTGGGCAACTTAAATCGGCCATGGGCAACCTGTGTGCAATCATCCGCATCCAGATATCCAGATGAGTTGCCATTTGTCTCTCACCTGATTGGCAGTTGCCCGGCAATATGAGTCAAAAAATTGCCCTGCGAATCATCGACTTTTCTCTTTAAATACCATAATTAAGGAACAGCAGCCACCGCGTGCATCGGTGCCCCTACTGGGGGTTTGTAGTCTGTAAATAATATACCCTGAACCTATCCGTGCCGACTGTCTTGGGGGGAAGTCCTAGGACAGGGACCAAGTGGAGGGGTTGATGAGATGTGCTTTTGTCCCGAGGCCAGGCCTTAACACCAGGTAGAGTAATTGTCAGGGCCACACACCTGTGATGTGCAGGTTAACTGTTCACCTCCCAGAAGGAGCACTGATCTGCCGAAGTATCAAAAAATAAGTAATAGCAACAGTGTTTAAGCCGGCTGACCCCCCACAGGTGTGTCCACGGGACGTGCATCCCCATGGACGAGCAAACCTATCGCTGCGAGTGCCAGGAGGGCTACCGCGGTGCCCTGTGCAACCAGCAGGGGGAGCTCTTCAACCCCTGCCGGGACCTGCGGTGTGCACATGGCCGATGCCAGATCTCCGACGCCGGGCAGGCGTACTGCCACTGCGAGGCGGGCTACAGCGGCGAACTGTGCGACACAGGTGAGGTGACACCAGATACCAGAAGCTTATCAGGTTAAATCCCAGTTGAGGCTGCTGTTGACAGGCTATAGCGAGGCTTTGGTGTCTGCTGTGGGTGATCCCATGTCTCCTCCACCAGTGTCGGAGTGCCGCGGAGAGCCCGTGAGGGACTTCCACCAGGTGCAGCGTGGCTACGCCATCTGCCAGACCACGCGCTCCCTCTCCTGGGTGGAATGCGGGGGTGGGTGTCGCGCCGGTGCCTGTTGTGCTCCTCGCCGGCTGAAGCGCAGGCGATACGCCTTCGAGTGCAGCGATGGCAGCTCCTTCACTGAGGAGGTGGAGAAGCCAGCTGAGTGTGGCTGCGCGGGGTGCATGTAGCGCCCCCTACAGGGGGGCAGAGCGACGGAGGAAGCGAGCCAGCAAGAGCGAGAGTATAACAAAATATATATGGAAAAATATATATGTATTATGGACTACAGTGGTTGTAATATAGGACATTTCTTCCCTTCTAAGGGCGTATGACTTAAACACAAAAATAGAAACACTCATCAACATTGTCCGAAAGGGTCAAAGTGCGGAAAGCCTTCAAATCCATAGTGGCCGTCAGCCCCATCTAACCTTCGGAGCCACTCCGTTAAGTGTCCCGTGGTCGCCACCTAGAGGCCTGGTGGGGAGTTGACTATGGTGGTCCCCACAAACATGCACCACCTTCCTCCCATGCTGGTCCCCTCCAGGCATGGCGATGGAGTTTGGCATCTCGGTGATGCTCCGTGTTGAGGGAAGCGATTCCCTGGACCACCTCCTCCTCTCAACCGGGCCTGCGACTAAGCTGAAGCTTCCCCCCCCCCCCCTTTGTCTTTTTTGAGCCGAACCCACATGCTGTCGAACGTCTTACCCACACTGCACAGCTGGCTGACCCTATTCCTGCATCTCCCACCAGAACCAGGATCAGAACCTTACACAACATAGCGGTCCAACGCAGTCTGTCTCCACAGTGTAATATAGAACATATTCTTTGGCGAGCTTCATTCAAAAATCATTGAAATAATGGCAAAAGAGCACAGTGTCCTCTTAGACCTGCATGTTCAGGGTCTGGTGACTGCCTACCATTAATAAATAGTAACACAACATGCACAAAATTACTTTGGCACCCAACATGCACAGAAGATGGAAAGGGGAAAGAAAAAATCAGGTCACCAGGCTTCATGTACATAAACGTTTTCACACGTTTTCGACCGTTACTCCCAGAAACGAGGGAGCGTCCAGGACTGTCCGCGTGCAGAGGGACACGCTGCCACCTGCTGGCCAAGACCCAGCCTCCGCAAATCCCAAGAAGGCAGACGAACCAAGGAGTGCAAATAGGAGAGATACAAGCTCCTCCCCTTTCTGCTGGCAGTATTAATTGTGCAAAGTATTGCATGACCAGAAGATTAAAACAAACAAAAAAAATTGTAGAGTTTCTCTTTTCTATTACTTACACAATGGTAAGGTGCAGATTTTTTTGTTTTAGTTTTTTTTTAATAATTTGTGGCATTGTTTGATTCTAAGTTTATATTTTATTTTCCTGTGTAACTCTTTAGCCCTCTATTCAAACAGAAATGCCTAACAGATTCTAATATATATATGTATTTCATTTCGTATAGTATTTTTATATGTTAATGAGTAAATCTGTGTTTTCTGGAAGCCTCGGAAATCGCAGCGCGGCATCTGAACAGTTTTCCTCGCTCATGATTTTCTTTTTTTTTTTCCTGCACACGCTCAAAGGAGCCAGTTTGCAAGATGCCAAAAAGCCAGCCGGCTTAAATTCAGGTGAGGTGGTCTTACGGTGGTCTGACCTGCTTGTGAATACCTTTGGGGGAGGAGCTTCAAGCTTTTCTTCCCTACGTTAAAAAAAAAAAAAAAAAAAAAGGATACGACAAAGATTTGCCCGTTGTCAGTAATAAAAATGTGGAGGATTAAGCTGAGTGACATAAGACATCCACACCAAGTCAGTTACTGTCCAGCCCAAACTGCAACTTAAAATCGTTAAACTCTGCGCATGTTATTGTCTGAAGAATACAGAACAGACCACAAGGCTATGATATTCACTAACATATAACATGCGGATTTTAAATCATTAAATAATTTCTACGGGCTTATAAATACACACACGTTACATTTTTCTTGTTTATATGTGGGTGGTTCAGCCGTGCACCTCACACAACCGACGGGAGCAGAATCACTGCCTGGATATTTTCCACACCCAGTTTTGGCCAGTGGTCGCTGTGGACAGCTGGCAGTAGACTAGCTGGCACTGCAAAGCAGGACCGCGGTCACACTGGAAGCCCTGGAGAGGGGCCTGCCTCGAGAGGCGCTAGGGGCCAGTATGAGGCTGCCGAAAGGAGCCAAGTCGTTACCGTTATGATTTGATGGTGTTTTAGCGTTGAAACATTTGAGTTGGCAAAAGTTTGGCGTTGCGGCCCGACCGCTTACTGACAGTGGGGGATCATGGGTAGGAGGTGGAGTGATTGACTGGGCCAGACCAGGTGGTTGTAAGTTCTTAGCCGGGCTGCCAGTGACCAGGCACTGGCACAGAGCAAGCTGCTAAGCTGGGACAGTGCGAGTAAGAATCCAGCTGCAGTGAAAATGGCGTAGCGCGTCATTCCGGCACGAAAGCCCGGATAACGGGAAGTCAGATCCACTCAGCACGCCTGGGATTTCTGTCTCTGATACACGAATGACTTCTTCCTGGTAGAAATCCGTCACGCCACTCGTCACTTAACTGCATTAATGCGTTAAATGTAGCTAAATGTATTATATGTTAAAATGTTTATAGTCAGAGTCGGGGACTGGACACAAGCATTTGTTTTTTGATATTTGAGAGTGCCCCCATCCCCCAGTCTCCCCCCAGTCCACTGGCATCTGAACCCACCACAAAGCTCTTACTGGAAAGCTCTGTGAAACACCCCCCCCCCCCCCCCCCCTTTAAGCCCACCTACAAGTGACTCACAAACCCAGCTCAGCATCCCAAGCATAGCAGCCCCCCCCCACCCCACTGGTCTTTTGCTGATGTTTTACGCTTAATGGATATCATAAATCTTGTGAGGTTTGGGGGGGGGGGTTCTTTTTGTATCAGTAACTGCCGTCATGCTGAATGTATGTAGAACCGCCGGCGACCGTTTCCCCAGACCCTAACCCTTCTTTTTTCCTCGATAAAATTAAATGTGTGTGATTCTCCTCGGAGCATCGAGTCTGATGATTTCACCGGTCGCCCTGCTCACTAGCCCCCCAATGACACCGACCAGTGACCCCCACCAGACACCAGCTCTGCCTATAGCACGTCACTTTTAAAAAGGCACAACTGGAATAAATACACACATAGGGATCTCGTTTTGAGACTGAGATGCCTGGGGGATGCCCCCAAGTGGGCACAGATGAGAATGCACGTCTGCGAGCTGCCATTTGCCAAATACAGGCGAAGCACCATCAGGGTGCCGCTCGCAAAACATATACAACAAAAATGACAGTTATTTATATAACTGAAAAACCAGTACTAACATGGTTGAACGCCTGCGATCCATGTGTTACATCACATTTACAGTCTGTTTCATTACTCCGTTAGTCAAGCACGCAACACATTAACACAGAAACAAAACAGATGGACATTTTTAAGCAATATTTTAATAAGTTGCAATTAAAATAGGCACAGTGCGGGGAAGAGGAAACAACCTGTGGATGTAATGCAGAGCGGCCGCGCTACAAGACACGGGGATAGGGGGCCAACCAAACAACACTCCCAAGGATCCGGAATGCCAGTGCTCCAAGACATACAAGCACAGATATAGACCTACTAGAGTAGCACTCTGTGTTCTCACCGACATTCTTTTCCTTGGTCAGATTTACAAATATAACCTCGTATCATATAGGACCTTTTTCTGTCTGCTCGACTGATAACACAAAAGCAAGGTAGAGAACCAGATTCATCCACGCCACTGTACAAGCTGAGTCAAAGCAACACAACCAAATGCAGGGAGCAAAATGAAACCTAGGCATTCACATTTTTCTTTAAAACATCTTTCCACTGGTGTCACATCTATATAGAAGTACTATATATATATCTATACATAGTAACTACACATCTATGGCTTTTCAGTTCCAAAGCATGCGGTAAGCATACCAGGCAACACGACATCAGCAAATGGGTGCTTTTAGCCAAGCGGGTGTTCACATTAAAGAAAGGAAAAAAAAACATTAAATTAAAAACCCACAGCCAAACACAACCAGCACATAAAACACACACGCTTCTCACCCCACTCTCAGTTGCATAAAACCAGTCTAAAAACTAGGCTGCCTCATTGCATTCCACACAATTAAAACCTAAAAGTCAAGCGACTATTGAAGAATTTAAATCAGCTCACAATGGGACAGAAAATAAAAATATCAAATAAATCAAAGAGCCGCGCGGATGGGCGATGTGCCGTGTCCTGCGGAGGGAAATGAGAGCGGGAGAACGGCAAGATGAGGTGGCTGTGTGAGCAGGCAGCCTGAGCCTCCCCAGAGAGCATCCAAAACCCAGAGTTCACAGCATTTAATGAAATTGTGATTTATAGACTGAACCCATAATATATAATGCACCCTCCCCCCTTGGCCTCTTTCCTTTTTTGTCTAAAGCACTGGGGTATAGCCCCCCCCCCCCCCCCCCGACAGGACTCGAGATTCTAAAGAGAAACAAGGGAACGAGCCCTTTATATTAGTGAAAGACTCAATCAAAACTCAATGCTTAATGGTTCAGGAACAAGAATTCTACTTTAAGAATTTCAAAATGGCTGAAATTCTAGAAGCGTTCCAGAAATGCTACTGCTTGGTGATATCATTCTACAAAAATACACGGTCCCATAAACACATTGTTAATACATAATCACATTTGATTACGTTCCCAGCTGACTCATAATGCATTTCTATAGTGATAGCTTATACATCTTTATAGAAAATTTGAAAGTGAAAATATATGTGAAAAACATTACTTCAAAGTAAAAATGGACTGGGCTGATTAATTACTGTTGGTGTATTTTGCGTGTTAGGATATCGAATGCAGATCAGAAAATGCTGGAGTCACACACACGGCTTAGATGGAACAATAAATATGTAAATAAGTAACGGGGGAGAGGCCCACGCCTTATGCATTTTAAATGGGGCCCTACTCATCCATTCTGAAGCCATCTTGATCTGTCCCGCCCATAAGGAGACAACCTGAGAACAAGCTTTCATTTTCATTCCTCATACTACGAAGACAGGAAAACATTTTATATGCACACACAACTATATGTGAATTATATATATATATACATATATATATACATATATGTATACATATATATATACATATATGTATATATACACACACACACACATACATTTGTATACGTATATGTATATATATATAAAAATAAAAAATATATTATTACTCTCATTTACAGAAAATTGGGAATCACGCAACTAAACCTCACAAACATCAGGATATCTTTGGACACTCAGATCTTCTGTCTTCTGAGATGGGTTACCAGATGTTGTGGTCAGGTCTAGAAGAACAATGAGAGGTCACTACCATTTCTGACCAACACAACCAACACAAACCAGTCTCAGGAATATCTACTATACTATCTGGGCTATGTATTACCTTTCCCATACTGGGTTAAAGTTCAGGAGAAACATGTAACCACCTAGAGATATGCCTACTGACCTCTGTATGAACCATCTCCACCCTTCCCATTAGGTTTTGTATATTAACAAATGGTTCCAGTACGACAGTCTCACAGCCCAGAATTTTATGGGACACTGAATCTTTTCTTCTCTCCCCGAGATGCCTGGGTCTCTCTCTCTCTCGCGCGCGCGCGCGCGTGCGTGCGTGCGTGCGTGCACACACATGTGCACACACGCGCGTGCACAGACACACACACGCACAAACACAGACACACAGACAAAGAAGAATCTAACATTTTTTTATATATATATCAAGGGACGAAAACAGGCCCTACAGCATTCCACTGACGACCAAGCACTTGACATTGTCTGCAAGCTTCAAAACGGAGGGAAAAAAATGTTTGACAATTAGCCATCTTCAAATTATTAACTTTGTATTCCCTGGTTACCAAAATACATTGTCGGAAGAGACTAAGTAAATTACAAAAGCACTAGCAAAGACCTCAAACGGCATCCGCTGTTAACTGGAAGGTTTGCACACTCTTCACAGCCGATTACACACACAGTTAAGAATTTTCTATTTTTTTCCCCCATCTGGCTTAACACCTACACGAGGAACAAAATAATAAATATACAAGGAAAGGAAGGGCCAGCCAGTGGTAATCTTAAACAAGACAATGACCTTAATGCCAAGCTAAATTATTTTGAAATAAAAACAAAATAAATAAACCCAAAGAAACAAAGGATTGTGTCACACGGTCATTCCATGAAACGCTGCTCTGACTGGAACACTGGAAACAACTGCTACGGACATTATTATATTATAAAATACCTCTTGGGTCACTTACATAATTGTGATTGAATAATAATCAGCCCCTCCCCCCAGTTTTCTGACAAATTCCAGAAAATTTGAAGAAGGAAAAAACTAACCTGACTATTCTGAAGGTACAAGATTTTAAAATGCTACTTCAATAACGTTTAAATAAAAAACAACCAACATGCCACAATATCAGAAAGAGGCAACTCCCCAAAGGATTCCCTGCATGGACACCATTTTCTAGCTCCATCTACAATAAATGTGTGCAACAAATGAAAACAAAATTCTGCCAGCATCTTCAGCAACACAGAATATCATCTGAAACACATCGTTAAGGCACCAGATACAGTCTCCTCAATGCAATCTCTGCTGATTACAAGAAGTGTGCAATAAAGGAACATAATTTTTTTACATTTTAACAGCAAAATTCACTGAGAAACATTCACCAACGCTCAACATTAGCAAGCATTCCAAAATCACAACAGGTTTTAAAATTTAAAAATTCCCTGTAATCTATTGCTACTATCCTACTGTTTTACAGCTTTGAAAGATAAAGCAAACTGTGAAAACAGCAAAAAAAAAAAAAAAAAAAAAAAAAAAAAAAAACACACACACACACACACACACAATCTGTATCTTTTTCTTTGTCAAAATACAACGCTTCCCGATAGTTCAACTATTTTCTATTTTTTTAC
>JAOYFF010000042.1:3604086-3616675 GCA_025773925.1 Cryptomyrus ogoouensis
AAAAAAAAAAAAAAAAAAAAAAAAAAAAAAAAAAAAAAAAAAAAAAAAAAACACACACACACACACACACACACACAATCTGTATCTGTTTCTTTGTCAGAATACAACGCTTCCCGATAGTTCAACTATTTTCTATTTTCTTACAAAACAATCCATGCCTTTGTTGACCATCACAGCAGGAGTCCATTTTCTGCTGTTGGGCAGGATTCTGTTTTTGACAGAGATTTTCTGGTCATTTTGGCTGGAAAGGGAGGAGGCTCTACATTTGAGGTACGTTTTCGGTCAGGTTTCTTGGGTGCAGTCCGTGTCGGCATGGCCTCCATCTTCCGCTGTGACCTAGTCAGCACTTGGGCCTTTGAGGGAGATGGTGCCACATCCGCTTTCATTTGTTTGAAGCACCCGATCTCTTTGATGGTACTGTCACCTTGTTTCTTCAGTTCTTTTGGATCTCTAGAGCTCATCTTCACTGGATTAATTTTTTGCACCCCACATACTTTTGCCTTTTTGCTCGCTGCCATTTGATCTTCAGCTTTACCTTTGGATTTCGAAGTTACTGACGAAGGCGGTTTTGCAACCGATCGTGATGATGGAGCAGTCTTGGCCGGCATCTTGTCATCTTTGCCATCTATCAACAATCTGTCATTTCTGCTTTTAGCCTGTTTTCCATGACCGACATCACTAGAAAGCTGCTTTTTACTAGAAGGGGTCATTGGCGTCTTCACTTTCTTGTCTCCGTTCTTGGTTAATTTACTATCTTGTGAAGTCTTTTTTAATGCCTGGGGAGGAGATTTTATTTTGGGCTGTGGCGAGAGTACAGTTTTCGCAGAGGTGTTTTTGCCAGGCTGGAGTTTCTGTCGTTGTCCTTGCAGTTTCTCTCGGATGTTGGAATATTTCCTTAGAATCCGGGACCTAGCAGGGAGATTAGCACTTGCTGCAGCCTGTGAGCGGGATGGTGGATGCTGGGGATTGGGTTTAGTTGAGATTCGTGTAGCAGTTGTCAATTCCGTCTTTACCGACTCTTTGCCAGAAAAGCCACTGTGCTCCCGGGTCTTAGCTATGAGCTGCTGGTTCTTGAGGTTGCTTTTGACTGGGGAAGCAACAGGAAACTTTTTTAGATGCTTTTTTAAACGTTCGGCTTGTAAGCTAGGGAAGAGAGCTCGGGAGTTACCTGCCAAGCCGGAGGAACCGTAGAAACCAAGCTGAGCTTCAGATGGGAGGCGCGTATTGACTTTTTTAACAATGACAAGTGACCTTGTTTCAGTGGATTGTAAAAACCAGTGGCAGACTGTAGCAAGGTCAAATGTCTTCATGAAGAGCATCTGTACTGGAGAGTATTTTTGCCCATCGCAAAATTTCGGCTTCCGCGACCTTCTTTTGCTCTTCCATATATCTTTCAGTCGGTCTGCTTTGTTTCGTGGCCTTGAAATTGCCTGCCCATCTTTGTCTAGTTGGATCCATCCCTTCTGCATCTTGTCGTACCTGGTATTTAGCTTAGCGATTAGCTGCTGAGTCTCTTCTCCCCTCAGAGCTTCCAAAAACTTTGGAGAGTTTTCTGCAGTCGCTTCAAGGCTCTGGACCCCAGAAGAATCTGAAACACTTTTCTGTGGTTGTAAGCCTTTTCCCACTGTTGCTTTGACAGAACAGCCAACATGTCTGCGTTCATTTGTCTTGTCTGCAGAGATTTCCCCTGGTCTTCCAGGAGCCTTTGAAGACTGGGATCTAAGAACCACTTGACTGGATTGATTTAAGATACCAGAATTAACGGATTTAGCTATTCGTTTACTCTCTCTCCTCACGGGCACATCTTCCAAAGAAACCCCTTCAGAGGCTACATTATTGCCAAGGTCTGGAATTTCACTTTTCACTGAATCAGTCGCAACTGCAATTTCTTCAGAGATATTTGCTTCCCTTTTTTGTAAGTTTGTACCATCAATCGTTCTGATGGACTCATTGCCCCCATTCTTCCCAGGCTTCTCATGAGACACAGATGTGTAGTTTTGTCTTGTTTGTACCCTATTGTCTTCCACCTTGCAATCATTGGATTTGGAGTCTGAAGCTTGACTTTCATTTATAGGAACCTCAGCACTTTCCAGAACTGTCTTATCAAAGGCAGTGGGCCAACAATCAGATGGTGCTGTTCTGGTAACACTGCTTTTCTGTCCAGATGCAGTACTTTCAGGATCATTTTCTTGAAAACCTTTAATAGTACTAGAAGTTTTCTTGACGGTTGTGGAAGGTGTTACAGATTGGACCCTACTTCGCAAACATCGATCAGAATTTTTATTGCCATCCTCTTTTAAGCTTTGACTTTTTTCTGGGATGTTACATACAATCATTTCTTGAAATTTGGGCTCGCTCACATCATCTCTTAGAGCAGAGTCTATCACTGAAGGGAGCTTCTCCACAATATCATCTTTTTCACTTGTGACCTCAGTTTCAGTATCCTGTTGCTCTTCAGCTGCTACGGGCTCTGTATTGTTTCCAAGGCATGTCGTCAACATGTTCAACTCCTCATTCTCGGACTGATGCAGAATTGTCACTTGCACCTCACTACATGAGCTAATTTCTTCTACATCAGCACAATCTTCTTCCAGTGTTACTTGAGATCTTCCATCTAAAGCTGTAACTGGCCTGATAAGGACGGGATCTTCCTCTGGTGCTACAGCTGGTATGGATTCACTGGCATCAGTGATGTTTGAGGGCACTGAATTATCTTGGGCTTGCTTTGTCACGCTCACTGGCTGATCAGAAAGCAGGATGACAGTTTCCTTTTTGTGTTTTTCAGAGCCCTGATCCTTGCTTTTACAGTCTGGGACAAAATCCAGTATAAGATTCTCTTCTGGTACTAACTCTGACTCCTGAGAAGAGACATATTTCTCACCTTCAGGTTGAAGCGATCCCGTTTCATTAGTCGTTACTCTGAGCTGTGATTCATCCTCGTAAAGGCAGGAGAACACGTCTTCTCTAGGTGAAGCTTGTCCCATTGGATCGAGTTCCACACTAGGTTGAGATTCATCTCCTTGCGGAGAAGATGGCGTCAGCCCTCTAGGTCTTGGCTGATCTGTCTGACTAGTTTCTACAGTTGGCTCTGCTTCTGTCCCCTCTGTCACACCATCTCCGGTATGTTTGGTTTCAACTGCCTTCTCGATAGGTGCTCCTTCACCGGCAGTCTCTCCACAACCACCGACAAATGGTACATCCACGGGTGGGATGCCATCAGGCTTGGAA
This sequence comes from Cryptomyrus ogoouensis, assembly GCA_025773925.1. Taxonomy (NCBI): domain Eukaryota; kingdom Metazoa; phylum Chordata; class Actinopteri; order Osteoglossiformes; family Mormyridae; genus Cryptomyrus; species Cryptomyrus ogoouensis. The sequence goes on from JAOYFF010000042.1 coordinate 3,607,315, forward strand.
AATGCCTGTTTGGGGGTCACAGTTTCAACCTCTGCCACTGGAGTAGGACAATTGCCATTTCTCTGGATCTCTGAAGACTTTCTAGCAAGTGTACGAACAGTTCTCAGTTCCAAAAAGTCCTCAACAAACTTATAGCCTCTAGTGCTCTTCCGAGCAGTGCGGCGTGGGAAGATGTGTTTCTTCGGTTCAAGCTCAATCTCCGTTATGGGTTTACTAATGTACACGATGTCATAATTGATATCAGGGTCATTTATCACCTGTCGAATAGAAGAGTCCTTGGTTTGAGCATGAGGTCCTCTACAACTTTTTCTAGCTGTCCTGGGAGATGCCGGCGAAATGGTCTTTGAGGTCCTTTTGACTGGATTAGGGTTTGTGAGCAAATCTTTGGCATCTCCTTGGGAACTGCTTCCCATAGGGCAGTCAAAAGGGTCACATGCTGTGTGGAGTGGTTCTGTGCTCTGGTCTGAAGAGGCTTTAGAACTGCACTGATTATCCTCCAAAGTGTGACTGGAGTTTGAAAGCCCAACCAAAGAGTTCTTCACATCATTGAGCACATTAGAGCCAGGATCTCCTTCTGCCTGCTCATTAAGTTGTATGCCTCCTTGATCCATAAAATCTATGGGAGACAGATGTTTTAAAGGCCCAGAGATGTGTGAGTCTACCTGCTGAGGAGTTGGACTAGAGCAAGCCTGAGGAGCTGAGATACCAGGCACCAGCACAGCTTCAGCAGTGGAGAGGTCCACAACGTTTCTTGACTTAGACATGGGGCCAGAGTCCATCACTACAGTCTCCTCCAAGGCCAGAGCACCAGCAGGTGATTTCAGAGAACATGGGGTGTTCAAGGCACTGACTTCAGTTTGCAGGAACTCCAAAGCATTAACAATCTGCCTCTGATGATGAGGACACAGTTTGGCCATGAACTGCTTCAGGGATGACACAGACTGCAGATCCCTCGCTTTCTCTGGGCTCAAATTCTGGAAGTCACTGAAACACAAACACAGAAATGGAAACAAACTGAAGCTGAGTGTGAGAATTTGAGTACCAGGTGGAGAACGTGACAAAAGTGATGTATACCATTCCTCAAAGAAGCTCACAAAGTTAGTTTTAACAGACAGATATTTAACACACCCCAAATAGCCAGACATGACCGAATCATGGAAGGTGCCAACCTCAAACATAAAAGCCAAACTAAACTCTGGTCACCATAACTCACACTCAAAATCAATGGCTTACAAAGCGGTCAGCTGCACAATAATTCTACCATGTTTACAAACATATCTCCAGGAAGATTTACTTACCTTTTAATACCTGCAAATAAATTTCTACGCATATTCATACAATTTTTCCATCTCTTACGTCAAGAGTTAGGACATGTAAGGACTTTAGTATTATTGAGTATATGTTAATGAAAGACTTAAGTATCTGCTTTACAACGCTCCAAAAAATAATAGAACTTAAAATCTGGCCTAAAAAATGCAAACATTTTTATGACTCTGTCCATCTACCAGTAGCATAGCCTTAAACTACTTGGAGCAGGAAAATTAGGTATTTCATAATATATTAACAGGTTCTCTCACCATAAAGGGGACACCACTAACCCTTATATGGGTGTAACTAAAGTTTTCTTATATCACTAAATAAGTATCTTTTAGCACATTAGCTAAAGCGCTCCTGGATCCATGTTCTCTGTGTTAGCGAAGGCAGGGCAGATCAAAACAAACAGTAGACACACTAAATTTGGAATGTTTTATGGTTCTTATTGGAGTTTGAACTGGGAATGGAGGGGGGAGCTGATACCCTGTGGGTAGAAAGACATCCAGGAAATTGCCAACTAATTTAAATATGAAAACCTTGCTTAAAAAAAATATTTTAAAATTGTTGGCCTCATTCAAAAAACGAAACACGCCAAAAAACAGACAAACAAAAAGGACCACAAAAATATTTTCACAACAAAATTTATTAGAAGAATAGTGGTTTTGAAAAGAAGATATTCTAGCATCCATTGAATTCTACCTTACACAACATTACAGCTGAAATGTGTTGCGAAAATGGCGTTTTTTTCTTCTAATAGAATACAACATAACCAGTAAAATCTTACACATGCACAAAAGACGGAATTAATCAGCTTTGCCTGACGTTCAATGCAAAATAAAGACCATGGAAATCAAATTTTATTTTAAAATTACATACATTAGGAGACATGTTTTTCATTAGTCCAGTTGTAAATCAGATTTTGCATTCAAAACAGTTAACAAATAGTGCAATCAAACCAACATAAATTATTGTGATCCTTTAAGTGCTCTACCACAGACAATCATAGCCTAGAATAAAAATCCAACCGACACAGTACAAAAAATGTACTTAAATAAAACTACAGTACAAGAAAAACATTAAATTATACAATCCTGACAAACTGTAAACGGTAAAAATATTGAAATGAGGTCCATTAAGGTTATGGAGTGCCTGCTTTTGATCATCTGAATTACTGAGACGAGGGTCATTTTTTTCTTATGAACTTGTCAGTCAAATGTAAGGAATGAGGTATATCAGAATGGAGATACCACAATTACCCAAAAAACAAAGGGGGGGGGGGGTGTTTAAGTACATAGAGTTCAGTTGTTACTGACCACAGTCGTTTTTTTTTTTTTTTTTTAAAGTCCTCCACACATTCATTTCTTTACGTTCAAAAACACATAACTGCCACTATCTGAACAGAATATTTTAACCAGCACCACAGAAGAATCAAGCTAAAGTTAAGAAACAAAGATAGAGAGTGATGGTCCCCTTGACCAATCTATAGAAATATGGGGGACGGACTGTTTTCTCATTTTGCTATAAAATCAAATCACATTCCATATGGAAATACATCCAATTGTAGATATATTTTCACAAAGTGACAAAAGAAAAATCTGTCTGTTTCTGTACAAAACCCCATCACTCTCTGAACATAAAACTACTGCACAGTTCGCAGCTTCATTTCTTTAACGGCCAAAGATGCCACCATACAGTATTTCAAATGGCTGAAGGGTGGAAGAATAACAATAATAATAATAATAATAATAATAATAATAACAACAACAATAATAATAAGCCACAAAATACAAGACAAAATAAAGAAAAACCTTGGACGGATAACAGTCTGGGGCAAATCTGTAGTTTTTCATTCACATGGGACCAAACCAAAGCTTGCCAAAGGCCAAAGACGTCACCATACACCACTTGTGGTCAGGTCCTCCAAACCAAAGCACTCTTCACAGCAGGAGACACTTATGTTCTACAAATGCGACAAACGCCCAGAAAAGCAGCCTCACACCGATCCGTTTAGCGGCGGTTAAAGAAAGGAATGCCACAGCGTTGGCGATCGGAGGCACGGCGTGCTGGAGAATCGAAATGCAGCTCGGAAAAAATAAAAAAATAATAAAAAACACAGTTGGCCAACACCTAACCCAAACTGAGTTTTAAATTGACATTCATCATGGTTTTGTGGCAGGTCTGTGTGTACAAATGCATGCATGCATCTATTAAAAACACACACACCTACGCATATAAAAGGATATAATGTTAACAAAAAATGGCAACTTGTCCTTTTACGTTGAGATTAATTTGGTTAACCTAAGAAAAAAAAACAAACAAAAAGAAAACAAACAGATGTCACTGCTAGGCCTCAGAATCTCGAGAAAGTACCTGAATTGAGTTAGAGCAGTGTATGTAACTCGTCCCTGAGGGTTCCTTTTGTCTTCTTACTTACAGAGATAAGCCAGAGCCTTAAACCTGTACAAAACATCGAATCTATGGACTTTTTCGGGGGAAGGAAAGCCACGATGAAGAATGGAGTTACAAGCATAAAGTGGAATTGGGAAACATGATAGCGACAAAGACTGACAAAACACGGATGCACACACGCATACATACGCACACGCATACATACGCACACGCATACATACGTGCACATTGTTATTCAACTATACACAAATTGTTAAAAGCTTATGCCTAAGCTAAGAAACAGCAGCGCCAGATACATACTATATCTTGGGTGTCCTAATTCTTAGCAAATGGCTCATGTCATTTTTAAGTCTCCTAGTCTGTCAAAGTGACAGGTTTTTGTCTTGCATAATTTCCAGTGTTTCCAACATTCCCCATAGACATTCAAATCAAAATGTCTCACAGTAGCTCAATACGAGATAAGTATTCTCTCTGATCCAAAACACTGGCTCACATGCAAAATGAAAATCAAAGAACACCTGTTTTTTCCTCATCCTAAGAACATGAGGGACAAAAGTAATTGATACCATTGACAAATGCAGTAGTTTAAACATTTTGCTTACATTTCAAATGTTTAAAAAGGTTACCTATTGGCAAACAGACAATTTCTTAAGAGCCTTATTTACACCTTGTCCGCAAGTCAGACAGGGAACGGGTAGTTGCAATACTTGACTAGTACTATACACAACCACTGAGAGAAAAAACAAAAAAAACAAAAAACAAAAAATAACTTCCATAAATATACCGTCTGTACAGTGTTAGAAAATTCAGCCCGCTGCCCGTGTATTCAGAGAGTACTTTAACAAAGCAGATTCTTCATGTTAACCTTGGTCACTAAAACCATCCGTCCCAACTCGGTTGGGACAAAGACTGCAAAGAGGAAACAGACTTGCCCAAAAGAGGGATAGACTAATATACTATTTCTTATTCCCTGAATTAAATACAGTTGAAAAGTTGTATCCCTCCCACTTAGAGTATATTTTAGTAACTAAATATATACAATGTAAAGTGTGTATGTGTCAGTATATATTTATATATAAATGTTTTTTTAAGAATGTAAGATGCAGATTTTCTTTTAATGCTAAGACCCTTTTCTTGTACATTCAGTGAAACATAGAAATTAGGACAGTATTTGCTACAGATGTCTGTGGCTTGATTAATGTAGTTTATTAAGTAAAAACTTCAATTTTTGAGAATTAGTACCCAGGATGTATCTGTCAGGGAGAGAAGAAAAAGGACTAAGTTTGGAGTAATAATAAATGTAGTCATAAATATTCAAAAGCCTGCAACACAAGATGACACACCAATCTATCCTCTAATTAGAAAAGCTGGAATATAACTAGTGAACAAGGGTGATTCCAGAGAAAAAGTGAACAGCCATGCAAGACTGAAGATTACGATTGGATGCTGTCAGGATCCACACAGGCTTTTTTCTGAGGTATAGTGCGTTGTATTGTTTTAATTAATCGAGCTTCAGTGATTTTTACAATCCTTTACAATCCTCGCTGTTTATAAAGCACTGAAAAAGATATTTGGCTGAACTTCTATATAATTGGTAGTCACGGAAAGACAGCCTTTCATATATAAAGTTTAAACCGTTTATGAACTACTGTTTGCCTTTGGCCAGAATAACGTGTGGGGTAGAGGTTCGTAAGACAGTCTTGCTTAACTAACGGGTACACATGTGGGAGTATTCAACGTGAGTATTACACGTGTGCGCATGCGTACGTTCAAGTTACATTACGGGTAACATCAAACCCGGAGGACTTACAACGGGACAGCAGAAATTCGTTTCAGAAAACGTGGCATCTGACGCTAAAGATCGCAAAACTCCCAACATGTTGTTACCGGCTGCCTTTCATTACGGGAGCAAAGGTGCTCCGAGCAAAACGTCGTAAAGTGCCAGGGGTGAATAAGGACGTCAGACGCGGCATGGCGAAGCCGTCTGGTGGTGGTGATGTTAGACAAGAAAGTATTATTGAGAAGAGGAAAAAAAAAAAAACACGGTTCCTTCATTTTCTCAGCTTGAGGGTGAATATGGCTCTCTTAAAAAAAATAAAAATAAAAAAAAAAACCTCGTTAGCTTTGACCACGTGCGGAGTAAACCACAGACATACCACGCCCGCAGAATTTTTAAGACGACATTAATTCAAAGATCGTATTCTGGAAATCATAACTGAAGGTGAGAAATTTACTGCAATAAAAACATGCATCTTAACCCACATAAAGGCGTGTGCTTGTTAAATAATTAGAAGCTTCTCAATGTGGTCAGACAAAGGAACGGAGGAAAAAATCCGATATTTATATAACTTTCCCCTCCGTGATGCCTTCCACCAACATCTGGGATCAAACCTCGAAAGACGTCCCGAAAACAGCTCAAACTTCATGACAGTAACTAGTTTCTGTGACAATCGGCGCGATTTAGAGGGAGCGCGAGGCGGCTCTCCCCTTCCAACACAGCTTCCGGTCGCGAGGATTCAAAATCTGCTACCAAATCAAAACTGCCGACCTACCGACCAAAGGAACACAGGCTGGGCGATAAAGCAACGGAACCTACACATCACATGACTGGAGGATATTAAAGGAAAAAACGAGAGCACTTCTGACACAGACTCCCTTTCACATACTTATCTGTCACAACAAAGTCAGGCTGAGGTAGTTTTAATAATAAAAAAAAAATCTAATTATTATAATTACCTAACCCCTCCCCCACCCAAAGTAAATCATGCTAATGTCAAGTCAACTGTATAGTCTTACTGAAATGTTTTTTCCTAACAAATTACTGTACTTTATGTAGGGAAGGGGCGAGAGGACAAAGTACATGATTCTTGCCACAGGCAGCGTTCACAAGCCACCTGGAATTAAGAGCCATGATAAAAATATATCGCATTCACTCGGTTCACAGGGACCATATTAGACGTATATAAAACCACGAACAGCCAGCCCCAGACAAACACGCATGCTATACTGTATTGTCACTGGAAAATGGCAGACAAACCTTGGGGGGCGGGCATGCTACAAAATTATGCTTTGATAAAAACCACCTTAGAAAAAGCCTTTTGTCTATTTCTAGAGGAACAAAAAATGCTCTTAAAGGATAGGCACACCTTTACCTGTGAAAAATGCTGCACGATTGTCATGGCAACACACTGAGCAGCCCTTTCAAAGCCAATAGCACAACTGTTCGTTATTAAGGTTGTTTACATTTAAAGGACACATATCTCCAGTTTCTTTCATTCCCTCTTTCGGTTCGCATTGGGGATAAAAAATAAAAAATGCACTCCAAATTTATCCTACGCAATACATTTTCCAAAATTTTTTTTAGAGTTGACAAAAATGCAGAATATTTCACTGTTATGGTGTTTTGATGGCTATGGGTAAGTCCCAATTTCCAAGTTCTTGGGGTGGAATCTTCTGTAAGTGGTTTACAGGTTGTTGAAATAAAGAAAAAAATATTTTCTCCCTCTCCACTTCATAATAATAATAATAATAATAAAATCTATCAAATCATTTTTGTGTGACATACTCATACTTTAAAATCCTAACACAACTCGTTTTATTTTCCCTCTTCCTGATTTCATCAGCCAAATTGCATCTAGGGCTTCAGGTTAGATTTCAGCGCCACCAGAACTGCATGATGCACAAAGATTCTTCGTTAAGTACGCCGCGTTTGAAAAACAAGTCAAAAAACCTAAACGTTGGCTTTAAACAGGAGATCGCTGCAGACAGCCAAAACAAACGACAGTCCTCTCCTGAAGAGTCATCTCTCGATGCCACTCTCAATGCATAGTTCCATTACCTTAAACAGACATTACAATACACCTCCTGCACCTACTAAAACATCAGATCTGAAAGAGCAAAAAACCCATGAAATAGCACCAGCACCTGATCTCAGCTCTTGACTAAGGGTTAGGTGTGACTGCTTTATGCCTGAAAACAAGGGCTTGCCCTCACCATGGGATGCCATGTCACACAAGACACACCCCGAGGAATGAACTTCAGCCTAAAATGCAGCAGCTCTGACTAATTCCAGGCAGCCGTGTGGTGTGCCCTGCCTTTAAATCCAACCAAAACGCTGCCAACACAATACCAGGCTTCAGCTAAACAACACTCCTACCATCTTAGGTGTTTTCAGCAGACTGAGTCAGCAGACACATGGAATGATGGGACGACATGTACGTGGATCTTAAACCTTAGTGCTAAACAGAAATTAAACAGAATGCTACTGGTTTTAAACCCAGTGCGAACACCTAACCGATACCAGTAAATTAACTGCGATGAAACTTTTTTCTGTAGAATCCTGATTACAGAAAGCGCCAAAATTTTTGCGGATAAATTTTAAAACCTGATGGTTCATAAAGGCACACAAACTACTTAAATTTGTGTGTTGGGTCAGATGTGTGTGCTATGTTCCTTTAAGACCATGTGCTCGCAAAAGACAGTAGGTTTCACTCAAAGGCCAGGGGTTAGTACGTGTATATAAAAAAAAAAGTTGCACCTATAACCTACAAATAAAACTAACTTTAATAAAAATCCTGATCTGTGTTATTAGCATGTGTACAATCAGCTGCTCCAGTATGGTATATCCTGAGGTATAACTGTTGATCAGATATGCAGCCTATAGAAAACACATACACGCACAAACACACACACATACATACACACAAAGATCAAAAAGCATGGCAAAGTTTTCTGAAAGTATTAGGTGCCATTTAGTGAAGATGGCACACAGTTACTATAAACTGAGGTTTTCGCATTGGTTTAGTTACAATCTCACAAGGTATCAGCAAGCGGAAAAAAAAATGAATTAGATAAAAATTTTTTTTGGAATGCAATGTTGAACAAGGGTGAGGAGTGAATGGCTGAGAATTAACATTTCCACCTGTCCAAACTCCTGCCGTTATGTCCCTCATCTCCCGAAGCGGATATCCCAGATATATCGTTATGGCCGAGCCCCTGAATGTGACGTTGCTTCTCTAGCGACAGCCAAAATCCATTCTAGGAAACCATGACAGAGCATTGACTTTGAACGTGCACCTCAACAGGCCCTGAACAGACCAAGCAAAATCGCTCTTTAGATTCGGCTGCCATTTTTCACGTCAAGGCTCACTGAGGTTGGTCCTTGTGGAAATACCTGAATAAGCAGGGTGCAAATATTGGTCAGCCAGACAAAAAAATTACCTCCAAAAGACAGAGGTGAACGCAAAAAGGAACAAATAGATAAAAGCCCAACGGAGGAGAAGGAGGAATCTAAAATTTCCCAGAGTATCAAGTTTCCCTTCCTCAGACGCTCCTGAGTGGGAGTCCAGTAAGAGGCACGGAAGAGTATATTCCGAAACTGAGGTATAGGCCTTGGACACTGCAGTCCAAGTTTACGAACATTTTTTTCCCTATGTAGTACAGGTAGTCAAGTCTGCATTCTCTAACCGACCAATACCGCAGCACCCTGCAGCTATCCTGAGCTGGGTTTGAAAGGCTACAAGTGCGTGTTCATCCAAAAACACCAAGGGGGGAGGGGGGGGGGGGGGGAACATTCGGTTTTGGGGGAAAACAACGTTGGGCTGAATTTTTTTTCTTTTTTGTGATCATTGACTTCGTG
>JAOYFF010000042.1:3616775-3636897 GCA_025773925.1 Cryptomyrus ogoouensis
CACGCGGCTCTCTCGGACCCGGTGGTTTACTCCTCACGGCCTCCGCACGCGGCTCTCTCGGACCCGGTGGTTTACTCATCACCGCCTCCGCACGCGGCTCTCTCAGACCCGGTGGTTTACTCCGCACACGGCTCTCTCGGACCCGGTGGTTTACTCCTCACGGCCTCCGCATGCAGCTCTCTCGGACCCGGTGGTTTACTCCGCACACGGCTCTCTCAGACCCGGTGGTTTACTCCGCACACGGCTCTCTCAGACCCGGTGGTTTACTCCGCACACGGCTCTCTCTGACCCGTCGGTTTACTCCTCACCGCCTCCGCGCACGGCTCTCTCGGACCCAGTGGTTTACTCCTCACGGCCTCCGCATGCAGCTCTCTCAGACCCGGTGGTTTACTCCTCACCGCCTCCGCATGCGGCTCTCTCAGACCCGGTGGTTTACTCCTCACCGCCACCGCACCTGTGGTATGAAAAAACTTGTGACTGGTAGTGTATGTCATAAGAATGTATACAGATACAGGGCTCCTTTAATTCCCTCATCATCATGCTGAGTAAGTAGGTGATGTGGTGTCTCATTCATTTCATGCGTAGCCTGACAGTGCCTTGGTGAGCATGGCGTAATTTGGGCAAGGTGCAGCCCTTTATCTGAGATTGCATTTCCGGCCATAACCAGTCTAACAGGTCAAGCAGGGAACACCGCGTACATTCTGCTGGGCTGGGAGCACTGGCAGGAGCAGCCAGCGCAGCTGAACGGGAGGTGGGTGGATCCGGTACAGCTTTCACTGTATGAGGTATTCAGTATGGATGCAAGGAGTGGCAGCTTTTTCACGTCGGCACACCCATCAGACAGTAATTATTCTATAAAATGCGGACGCCGCTTTCTACCTGCACGTCCGGTTTATTGGCATGGGCTCCACAGAGCCCCCAGAGAAGATTTCCATGTCTGTCTCTTGACCTCTTTTGGTTGTAGAAGTGTATGTGCCTGTGTTTACATGTGTATTTTTATTGGTCTGTATTTAATGCATCTTACCTGTGTAATTCTCTCCAGATACTGCTCTGCACGCAGTAAAGGCGTGAGCTTTGGACCTGCTCCCATGGAGCTAATTGCACCTTAATTATCCTTTTTTTCACCAAGGAGAGGGGTCCTATTTTCGGTCCTAGTTGCGAAATTACCCGCACAGTTTGTAAACATGAAGCCTTTGGTGAATGTATTTGGTGAAAAAAGAAGCATTTTAAGGCCCATTCATATTATTTATCACTTTATTACAAATGGGCAAGGAACACGCTTGTTTGAAAATGGTATCAGTGACCGCTTCCCCTCCAGTTTCAGATGATGTTGGACTCCTGTTGGCCCCCTCACACCCACCATGTCGACTTCGCTTTTTCAGGATGGATTGTCCTTTCCTTAAATATTTATTTGAAATGTGTTTTCCTTGAACATTCAGCTGGTGCCTGTTGACAATAATCTTGTGTTTTCATGTCCTACAACTTCAGCTGCAAAGTGTCACGTTTCAGTGTGGAATGAACAACAGCACGTGGATAAACTGCAGCTTCTCCATGGATTCCTGTTCCAGGGCTCCAACTTTTCTGTTTCTGATTTCTGTTTTTTTTTGCATCGCAAAGAATGGATGAGGGGGGGAAAAAAACAGTGCTGTTTTATTATTATTTTCAGAAAAATCTGTGTTTTGTGTGTACGGCATGAATGTTTGATGTTTGAGCTGCTGCTCCCCATTTAGGCAAATTTAAAAATGCTTTGACCGTAGGTGGGGGGACGTGGGGTTCAAACGCCAGGCCTCCATCAGAGCAGTCAGTATGGTTTTCCATGTCGCTTGTTTTCCAGCACAGCAGGATGCTTGGTCTCACATCCGTCCTTCATCCTCTTCCTCGATTCTCTCTGTCCATCGCATCTGGCCCCTTTTATCTTTTTTTTGGTGTTGCGAGTTCAACGCAAGTCGCTCTCGTAAAGAGAACAGATATCAAATGTGACAAGCCACATTGTGTTATATTAAAGGTGCTTGAAGGAGCTCGGCCTGGCGGTGAGTCTTCGACCAGGGTCCCGAAATAGGCTCACTTTTCTCACGAAGGCGTCGGTTACTCAGCAAACCCACATCTCTAACGGGAGAAGCAAATCCAACACAGACATCAATTCCGGATGCACTTATTCTGTAGTTCTGACATCCTTCACTATGCATTGAAGCTCACCATTTAAAACTAAATGGATTTATGCCATTGCACTGTAATTCTGTTACAGCATGGAGGACATGTTTAGTGAAGGCCCTGCTGATTCATAATAAGTGCAATGGCATAGTTTCTGCTGCTGTTCAGGATAACATATATTACAATGGATGCTAATATTATGTCATAAATATGAGCAACTGATGTAACGGCACTATAAATTAATTAGAAAAGGAGTACAGCAATATTGACTGGTGACAAGTTCTGGGATATGATACAGGTATGGAAATGAGAAGGACATGCATGGTGATAGCATGTGGCAGTAGTCTGTACAGCCCTAAAACACTGCAGCCATCATTCACTTTGAGATGTGGGTGTTCTGGGGGACCCACAATAGATTTTGTCAACTTGGGGGGGTTCTTCCTTGGTAGATTTTGCCGCCTGTAAGAGGCAGCAAATTTCCAGAGGGGTTCAAGCTAGCTATGTTCCTGATCTTGGGCAAACAGGTTTTGATTTTACGTCAAATCCGTAATTTCACTATGTAGCCACGTGTTACAACAGTGAAGGCGCGTCCAATAGTGAAGGCACGTCCAACAGTAAAAGCGCGTCCAACAGTGAAGGTGTGTCCAACAGTGAACGCGTGTCCAACGGTAAAGGCGTGTCCAAGGGTAAAGGCACGTCCAACAGTGAAGGTGTGTCCAACAGTGAAGGTGTCTCCAACAGTGAAGGTGTCTCCAACAGTGAAGGTGTCTCCAACAGTGAAGGTGTGTCCAACGGTAAAGGCGCGTCCAACAGTAAAAGCGTGTCCAACAGTGAAGGCGTGTCCAACAGTGAAGGCGCATCCAACAGTAAAGGCATGCTTCTGTTTCTTAATGGCGAAGGCATCTTTCTGTAACCTAATGGTTCCATCCCTGTGCTGATGAGTGTGGTGATTATTCTCTACAACAGTATCCTCCAACATCCAGGTGTACAAAGAAGGTGAAGTACGGCTGTCATTTCTGCATCCTATTAATTGTCTGCGTTGCTTTTGATGCACAGGGGTTCAGTTTCCTTACATGATGATTCTGTCTGTACATCAATCATGAGTATTGAGTCTGAGTATTGCAAGCTGCAGGAAGAGGTGGCACTCGGACGTGACATTCATTCAGTGTGATCGCTAACTGTGCCCGAGCACGGAACACAGACATCACATTAATGATGCGACTGGCATGTGCACATATGCATTATACATGAACTGGACCCGGAAGGACTTCGAGCGAAGGAGTCACTTTGGTCTATGGCAGAGGCTCAGTGTTTCCTGGAAATTTGGGCTGACAAGAAACAGGAACAGCTGGATGTCTAACACAAAAACTCAGCTATGTGGTAAAATACGGGACTATATTCATACATGCAGCATGATTAAATGAAAATCGCTGCATTGTATACTTGATGAATCTGTAAGGGCGTTTGCGTCACCGCTTCCAAAATAACTCCAAATAAGCCACAAAAGGACATTAACCATGAACTCCAGTCTGCTGCGTCATAGCACTTTTCTTCCTATGCAAAACGTCACACGGTGATGACAAAAGTGTCACCCAGATCATTAAGCGCAATGTGAGCGGTGACCAGCGGAGGAGTGCATTGGGGGGACAGTCATGCTCGGGCGACTGGGCCAAGTGAGAGTGCACCCTGAGTGGGGCTGCACTTCTGCCCGCCCCCTGCCCCAATCACACCAGCCAGTCTGATGTCTGATGGCACAGCCCCCTGGGCATGCCTTGCTGTACCAGCCCCCACCACAACCTGCACTATTGGCAATCCGGTGATGGATCCCCGTATTTGGTGCAGCCCATGCACTGTGGGAGCGTGCTCTGATTAGCACGTAGTCAACCTCGGACCTAGCACCTGGCCTACGGCTGTGGTTTATGGGGCAGAGCTGTGATAATCCAGCACTATTTGAACATTTATTAAGTTCAGCAGACCGCTAATTAATGTATAGCAGTGTGGCCTGGAGTATGTTTGAGCCACTGTACCATGAATAGACAGATTTCCATCTCACACCTGGTCCTCAAAATCAGGCTATTTATAGTGATTAATGAAAAAGTCAACAGCACTTATCTAGTCACTGGAAACTTTATTTACAAAGCACTTTTCAAACAACATGTTGACCAAAGTGCTGTAGAGCACAGAAACCATATAAACATATTTGAATTGAAAGGCAAGAAAGTTGCAAAAGTAAGAAAAAGGAATAACAATGTGATGCGGTCAGAAGACCTAAGTGACCTTGCTGGGAAGTATACATGTAAGAAATATAAGGTGGTGATGATCCGTTCAAGGACAGATAAATGAACAGTAAAATCAACTGACGGAAATAGGTTTGCCTTTTTCTCATGAATCTTTTTCAAACGAATCAGATTCCAGCTGATTACTGGAAAGGTATCCTGTTAAATTTAATGTGTGTGGCTGGAGCCACAGAGATTCAAATTTTCTTCCTGTTAGAGGTACTATGAGGATCGAATATCCCCAATTTGATAATGCTCTCTTCACTGCACTTACAGTCAGATCCTTAACTAACAAGAGGGAAAACTATCCCTGAAGCTGCTTTTTTATCCTGTGTATCTTTTGAAATCGGGCAGTTATTCATAGCTGAAGCTCATCATCACTGTAGTTCAATTCAATTCAGTTTTATTTGTGTAGCGCACTTTCACAACATTTCCCTGCCCAAAGCATCGTGGAGTTAATCCTTCTGCTGCAGCTGGTCGTGTATTACTAGGTAAATCTGACAGCTTGACAGCACATAGAACCTAAGTAATGTCTTTTTAATGGACCCTGGAGGCATGAATGTACGCCGAATCAGTGTGCAGCAGCTGTCACTCACATGCTCTTGCTGTGTCACAGCAATGGCCGCTTCACGTCAGGTTTGTTACCTGTTCCTCCTTCTCATCTTATGTTTTGTACAGAAAATTTTGCAACTGTTGATGCTGTAAATCTGAATTCCTGTGCTGATAAGGACACATTGAGACACCACGTTTTCTGTCTGCATCATATTGTCCTTAAAAGTCTCTGTACATTTTAAATGTTATCTTCTGGTTATTAGTGGCTTGCTTTAGGAAGTTATCTTGAGTTTTGTTGACCTACTAGGCAACTGCCCAGTTAAAATGGATAAGATTGTGTTGAGGGTGTGGTCAGGTGTATTCACACTGATTCCATCCGCCTGCTTGCATTCTCCACCCTATCTATGTCTGTTGCTGTTTTCATTGTCAATGCCTGCCCCTAGTTCTGCAGTTTTTCCGCTTGTGTCATCTGATTAATACTTCAATAACAGCCTGTATTATTTTTCTCTCTTTACAAAGACGGGGTATTTTCAGCTGCCAGGTGTTTCTGATTAGTGTTTTTTGCTTGAATACTCTGGGGATGGATGTTAAAAGGTTGAAAAATAATTCACGACAAATAATATTTTAGACACTTTCATTAAAATGCCTAGGAGCACTTGGTTCTTGGACAGATTATCTAAATATTTTTTCTTGTAACCCCTCTAATTTTCACAGAGCCCAGTGAAGTACTCTGGGTTTATACCAAACTAAGAGACTTTTTGAAACCTTATTGTATTTTGACATCACATTGTTTAAAACAAATGTAGATTTTCATATTACTTTTAACATCACGTTTCACGTGTAATTAATTTGCTTTAAGAGTATCCTACAGCACTAATATTAAGTATTACCAGATGAAATAGCTTCGATGTAGTTACCTGCTTTTTCTCTGTAGCTTGTCGTCTAGCTAACCACTATATTAAAACAGTAGCTTGCCTTTAGCTTAGCTACTTTTAAACATAAGTAGCTTGTAGCTTGAAAAGCTACAGTTTAAAAGTAGCTTCCCCAACACTGTACATAACTATATGATCCCTTTAGCGTCAAGCTATACATTGGTATACAATCCCATTAGCATCAAGCTAATACTGTTCATTTCTTGGTTACAGAAGCTAGCAGCAGAGTGTCAGAGTGCTGGCTACACTGGAACCCTGATCCCCTACAAATGTGACCTGTCTAACGAGGAGGAGATTCTCTCCATGTTCTCTGCCATCAAGACTCTGCACCAGGGTGTGGATGTGTGCATCAACAATGCCGGCCTGGCCCGAGCAGAGCCCCTACTGAGTGGCAGGACCAGCGGCTGGAGGAACATGATTGATGTAAGTGCCCCTTGCTGCCCTATACCCCCACCTCCTCATGTGGCATCTTTTCAGACTGACCTTCTGAGGTGTCCACGTGAGCCAGTTGACAAACCGAACATCTTTTTAGCAGCAGCCTTGAATGTTCTGCAATTGAGGCAGAAAGATAAGAGAAATTACAGCAAAAGGCAATTCATCTTCAGCGTGCTGGAACCAGTATCTGATCCCAAACGGCCACATGAGAGAGGTGGGTGGTGCTTGTGTAATGGCTGCCTTCTGGGTGGAAGGTCCCTGTGTGTGTGGGGGGGGGGGGGGCGTTGGCTGGTCTTGCTGGGTTTTTCCTGAGTAGTATGTTGAATGGAAGCCGACCACATCCCTCAGGTAGCTAATTAAGCTACTCGTATTATTAGATTCCCAGGACTGTTGGCAACACAGCCTTTAGAGTTTTAGCTCTATTCAGTGAAGGCAGGTGTGAAAGAGGGCTTTACAGTTTTAGCTCTATTCATTGAAGGCAGGTGTGAAAGAGGGCTTTAGTGAAGGCGAGTGTGAAAGAGGGCTTTAGGGTTTTAGCTCTATGCAGTGAAGGCGAGTGTGAAAGAGGGCTTTAGGGTTTTAGCTCTATGCAGTGAAGGCAGGTGTGAAAGAGGGCTTTAGGATTTTAGCTCTATTCAGTGAAGGCAGGTGTGAAAGAGGGCTTTACAGTTTTAGCTCTATTCATTGAAGGCAGGTGTGAAAGAGGGCTTTAGTGAAGGCGAGTGTGAAAGAGGGCTTTAGGGTTTTAGCTCTATGCAGTGAAGGCGAGTGTGAAAGAGGGCTTTAGGGTTTTAGCTCTATGCAGTGAAGGCAGGTGTGAAAGAGGGCTTTAGAATTTTAGCTCTATTCAGTGAAGGCGGGTGTGAAAGACTGCTTTCCTCCAGCTATTCAGGTTTCCTATCCAGGTCACTAGACCTGCATGATAGGTGAGGAGATGTCTGTAAATTTTGTGAATGTGTACTTATGGGTGTGTGCCTGTTGTCCCTTACAGGACTATCCCTCATACACCGGTGCATTCTGGGATAGACTCTGGATCACAGCAGTGCTGACTGGATAAGAGACTCCTGTGCTGACAACATGCTCAGAGATTTCAGTACTTAAAGTGCTGTGCAGATGTAGGTCTTTTGAAGGTGTTATTACTTTACTTTATAGGCAGAATAGATATAGGTTGTGTCTGTGGAGACAGCAAGTTTGTATGTTGCTGCCTTAGATCATTTCATCCAAAGGATCTTTTTCTTGGAGTCCACTGCAGGAATCAGCTACCTCATTGATGGGGAAACACTGCCGCGTTCTGACATTGTAAACAGGAAAATGGAGGGCGTGGAGGTAGGACACCATGACCCACTGATGCCAGAATGAGGCTGCCTTTTATGTGTCTTCAGAATAAAAACCAGTTTGGCTAGGTCTGCTTCGTTGTGTAGGCGATTGACGAAAAACTACTTAACTCCATCCATCTATTTTCTGTACCCGCTTATCCCGTGCAGGGTCCCGGTGGTCCGGAGCCTATCCTGGAAGCTACAGATTGACAGGGAATAACACAGGACAGGGCAACAATGGATTGCAGGGCACATACACCTTTCATTAACACAATCACACCTATGGACAATTTGGCAACTCCAGTTTACCTTAGCATGTTTTTGGACTGTGGGGAGGAACTGCAGAACCCAGAGGAAACCCCATGACGACATGGAGGGAGCATGCAAACTCCACACCGACCACTGTGCCTCCCTCATAGTGATATAAAACATAAACATTTTGAGAGGTGTACTTTAACTCATGTAAAATCTACAACAGTTGGACAGAAAAATATGTCCAAGCATGTATAATGTTTGTCTTAAAAATGTAGTTTTTCCGAATACAAATAAATTTACTATTCTTCCATTTCCATTTTTTATTTGTTTAATTTTTTTTAGTTATTTCTTTTTCTGAACCTAGGGGCATTCACTCCCTACTAGAATAGGATCACTTTCCAAAAACTAGCAGCTTTTTTTGTGTTCATACGCCGACGTGGTGTCCCTGGAAGAGAATACGGCAGCGTGGGGTTACTGACGACCAGGCCCTGTCTTTGGGGACCGGCCCTCGCCCCGGGGGGGGGGGTTCCTGACGACAAGGCCCGTCCTTGGGGGACAGGGCCTGGGGGGGGGCTGGGGGGCGAGCGCCGTCCTTTGGGGGCCCGGGGGAGGGGCGGAACAGTCGGTTTTGTGTGAAAACATCGTTAGGCTGTAGTTTTTTTCTTTTTGTTGATCATTGCATTCGTGTGATAAATAAATGCCCTGTGAGGCAGATAGGACGGAGGAGTTGTTTTTTTGTGGACAGGGGAATCTGTTAATCCACAGGTAAGACTAAACAAAATAAAGATATGCACCAGATTACGGGAGTTTTTAGGCAGACTTACATATCGAAGGTTTTAGTACACCAAAGAGCAGACTTTGGTAGCTGCTCCGTTTGGAAAACAGTGGCACGATGACACAGACGCTGGCTAACTGGAGGGGATTCGGCACTGTCAAGCGTCACGGGTTCGTGTTGTGTTGGGGTTTTTATATTTTAAACTTTCTCCCTAGCTGAAAAGAGTGGATCTCTCTACCACAGCCGCTACGGAAGTAGTGCCGTTTCGTCGCACACTCGGAAGGAGCATTTAAGTGCAACTGCACCTGGGAAATATTTTGTAAAAAAGTGTCATTACTACGGCTTAAGTGTTCTGAAGCATCTAAAATAAATATTTGTAATTGTGTACATTAAACAAAAGGGCACAAATAAAATAACCCCTCAGAATGAGTTTCTGTCTCAAAAATTCAACATCTATCGCATTTCTGCACGCACAACAAAATCTGACACAGCCAAGTGCTTTAAAAATACACAGCAATAAATATTTAGGGAAGATGATTTTAAAACTTCTCAAACTGGACAGTGAAAATGCATGTGTGTGTGGTTTTAAGAACATAAGAAAGAACACAAGAACATAAGAAATTTACAAACGAGAGGAGGCCATTCGGCCCATCAAGCTCGTTTGGCGAGAACTTAACTAATGCATTTCATGTGTGTTTAGCAGCCAACTGAATGTTCCTCACTTGGTGAGGAACGGGACTGGCACTTGACAAACCCGAGTAGGACTGTAAAACAGTTAGCAACCCATAAAACTTTCTCCGTGCCACTGATTTGCAAACATTTAAGCAGTAGCTAAAGTACTATGCTATGACGGATTTTTCCTGTGGCAGAGTGGTGCATGCCGTTTGGTTAAAAACAAGTAAAAATGCACATCGCAAAGACGGTTATAGTTCTGAGATTAAATGTGTGACAGGTTCTTTATACACATTCCCCCTCTGCTTCAGACTGGGTGAGCACCAGGCAGTGTTACAGCCAGTATATTTAAGGTAATATGAGTCCTGTGAGTTATGCCGTTCCCTTCCAAATAATAAATGGAAAATAGTGAAATCCCAAGACCTTATTTTGCTAAACAAGGGGTTCTGTGACACGTTACCCAGGCAATCTCCACCTGCGCCGGTTCCCCACTGACGGAGGCTACACTGAACTCAGCAGATCGTCAGTCTGCTCGCCCAGGTGGAAGAGGTAATCGAAAGCAAGAGCGTTTGGGTTCGAGCGGCAGCTTTCTATCACGTGTTCAGCCATTAAAGCTTTTGAGTTACACTCACCCTGCCCCCCCCATCCGACTACCCCTAACAGACATCCTTTTTTTAAATATTTTTTTTAAAAAGTGCTATTTTTTTCACAAATGTACACACTGACAACTGACCCCACCCCAACAACTGACCCCACCCCAACTGCCTCTTGCCCATCAGCTCACTTTTCCTCCATTTTACACTTTTTTTTTTTTACACCAGGGCTCTGCCTCAAACCCCTAACCCCACCCCCACCCTAAAGAAAGAAATAAAAAAACAAAAAGTTATAGAAAACTGATACATTGCCCTTAAGTCCTGCAGAAAAAGTCTGTTTTAAAAGCATTGTAATATAGAATAAATCTCTCTCAGTTACCCTGAGTTGAAAAGGAAAATATTCTAAAATGAACATTGGCTTTAAGTCAGTGTACGTATCTATAACATTAAATTCAATCCACCCCATCCCACTATAAATGTACACAAGCATCAACTGTTGGGGGAGGAGAGAACTTAAGTTTAAAATTCATCATCCATAGCGCACCATCGCTCGCTAAAATGGTGACTTAAAAATGGCAAACATGTCACGTTAGTGTGATTCAAGTTAGTGACCACCCCCCCCCCAACTCAGAGAAGAGGTAAAAGTGAAAAAAGTTGTCGCCCACCAGGAAACGACAGAAAAATGTATCCAGCAGACCTTAAGTGCAGAGTGCCGAGATAGCAGTGATGAGGTAATAAGATCTGCCGGGAGCGTTTGAGCTCAAGGAGTCTGGCGAGCATCACCAAGCGCAAGAGCAAACATGTAGTGCAAACGAAAGCGAACGAAACAGAAGAGAAAACAAAAGTCAATGTGCATCCCTGAATGCTTTTGTGTAGTGTGTTTCTATGTGTACATGTCGTTAAAATGAGTTTCCTTAAGAAGCATAATATATTAAAAGAAAGAAAATAAAAGTGATGTTGTACAGATAAACCTCAGCAGTCGACCTTTAAAAAAAAATCCAGTTTAAAAAATTCGGTGTAGAGAATCCCTGGTGAAATGTATCGAGCATGATTCCAGATTGGTTTGTTTAAACACAATCCATCGGCTTACCAATTTCCTATCTGAAATTTGTAATCTAATTCTTGAGAGAGAGAGAGGGCATCAGAAGGACTTAAAAATATTTGTGTTTTGTTCTAGGAATTAATCCCCCCCCCCCATCCTCCGGTCCACAGATCAGAATATTTGTCCACTGCAAGTTCCGAGAATCAGTGGGGCGTTGGGAGGGGGAGGAGTGTGACTCATTTTGCTTTACAAAACCTTTTGTATGGTCTCATGTAATGCATGGCTTCAATGCATTTCCTTTGCAACTTTCGGTGACTGTCCACACAGAGTCAGAGCACCCGCTGCAGAAGTGAGCAGATGTTCCCCCCCTTTCTCTCCTGTTCCTCTTTAAATCCCTGCGTTTGTGCTGACCCAGATACTGCAAAGTGAATTGGCACAACTGAAGCCTCGTCCATCTTTTGTTTGTTTGTTTGTTTTTTTTTGCTTTACTCATCCTTCGTCTCAGAAGCCCCCTGTGGCTCCTCCTCCTTGGGGGCGGGGTCAGCCTCTGCCGCAGAATCCTGCCCTTCCATCCGCATCAGTTTCATCTTCTTCTTTGGAGGGTTCTTCAGCGTGCCCAGGCGCTCTTTCACCTTGTACTCCAGCGTGCTGTGGGGGATGCCGTAGATGTTCTGCGCCTTTGACACGCTCATCTTCCCGTTCATCACCACGGAAATGGCCTCCTCCAGGATCTCGCTGTTGTACTGGCGGTAGCGGCCCCGCTTCTTCCGCGGCTGCTTCGAGCTGGGGTCCCCTTCAGCGTCCGAGGTCGGGTACTGCTGCCCGGATGTTGACTGCTCCACGTCAGAACCCCAGAAGTCTGACGACCCATCCAGGATGCCACCCAGGGCCCCGCGGCGATGCTGCTTGGGTAGGATGGCCCTTAGCTTTTTGCTCAGCGCGTTGTCGGGGTGCGGTGCCACCACCAGGGAGCCGTAGCCGTATAGATCAGATGCGTGGGAGTCCCAGGACAAGTCCATGCCCCGCACCTGCGGTATCTTTAAGTCCACCGGGGGGGAGTGCCCCTGCTCCTTCTTAGTCTCGTGCATCTTCGGAGCAGCCGAGCCTTTCGGCGGGGTGCTCGAGTTCTCCAGAAAAAGCGGCAAGTCCTTCAGGTCGCTGAGGGCACTGTTGGCCTTTAGCTTGAGGAGGCCGTCGAGGTGCGGTTTGACCCAGGAGGAGCCGTCCCTGGGGAGCAGGGGGTGCTGCCCGTGGTTGGGTAGCCCCGCCACCTCCGGCTGACCGAGGGAGATGCTAGGCTGGAGCAAGCGCTGCTTATGGGCCAGAATCCCCTCTTTGATCAACAGCGAGCGAGCTAGCGGGGGCTTCAGCGAGCCGCAGTTGCTGTAATTCTCCCTCGTCCCGTCCTGAAAGCTTCTCGGAGGTGGCCCGTCCTCGTCTCCATCTTGAAAGTTGTGGTCTGCTCTCATGGGACGCCTAGTTGAATGGAAGGAAACTGGTGTAAGCAAAGCTTGCACAGCTTAAGTGGAGGTTGGGTTGGGGGGAGGGGGCTGGCCACTCCTTTACTAGAAGACCTTGCTTAGGTAACATCACTTTTTTCCTCTCCTTTTAACAAAATTTGCTTCTTTACAATGTAAGGGGTGGGGGGGGGGACAAAATGAAATGAAATAAAATGGTCAACTTATTTGTTAATTTTTTTATTTTAGGTTTCTTTTTTCTGTTCACAAGATGGTTTGGAAGAACAATACAAAATAAAAAAAAAAGTAAACAAAACGTTAACAAAAGAAGAAAAAAAACAAACACAGGATAGGATGGAATAGATCAGCTGAATAGTTTTAGTAGAGTTTAAGGGGGTGGGATTGGGGTGGGAGGGGTGCATTTTGCAGTGAAGCAAAGCCTTGTGTGAAAGTCTTAAGAATAGACCCATATCAGGGAAAATTACAAATTAGTGTTCGGTTAGGCTTAGCTCTGTGACGTTACCGCTAAACAAGAGCAGCAATAAAAGAGTAAAGCCAAGAGGCACGACATCATCACGGAGGGGAAACACCAAAACAAACCTCGCTCGAATCGAACGAGCATTTCTTAGAGTAGGAATTTACCTGCTGTAGAGCAAAGAGCTGCACGGCAGAACAGTGATCCAGAGTCAGGGCCACAACATGACGCTCAACAGTGATTTATTTTCACGGAAACTCAAACGCTTTCAAGTTCCTCTAAAATCCCACCAACCCTTGCGTTGAGCACACATGAACAGCTTCAGTGTCACAGAATTAAACCATATAACATATTAAGTCTTGTCCTGAAAAAGAAAATGCTTGTTAACAGGTCAACTAAAAAGTTATTTTCCTAATTTAAAAAAAAGGCGGAGACGGGACCCGACGGGAGGCAACGTGACAGGCGGCCATCTTGGATCACTGAGTGCCTGCCAGGAACAGTTTTTGGTATGGAGGTAGGGACCGTCTCAAATCAGGCAAATTAAATGAATGAATAAATGAACAAACAAATGAATTAATGAATAAAATAAAAAATAATAATACACATACAAAAACCTGGACATGGTGACTAAAAAACAGATCATGAGCCAAAGAATACGGAGTCTCAGGAGGGGTCTGAAATCTTATTTCGCTGAGGATGTTGTAGTATACAGACAATTGTATAAATTGCATGTCTTTATTATTTCAAGTTAAAACTAGGTAAATCTGAAGCACCGAGAAACTAAGAAAACAGTCTTGGAGTGCAGGATGTATTAGCACAGACAAAGAGGCAAAATGAGCTTAAGATGACTGAGCGAAAATGGTGAAGTGGCCCCAGATTACAGGGACCCTGAATACTGACACTGTCATCGGAACAGAAGGCCGTGGGAGCGAGTCCACTCCAAGCCACCAGAGCAGATTCTGCTCACCTACTTCCTCACAAGAGGCTGTTTTCTCCGACAGGCAGAATCTCAGACCACCTTCATTTGGCCTACTTACAATTCTGTTAGAATAGGAGGCCCCCACTGCTATCAAACCCTTTAAAAAAAAAAATGCAAGGGGATGTATGTGAAGTCAATACAGCACTGACACTATTGCCAGCAATAGGCTTGTTCTCATACGAATAGGCCTCATCAAACAAGACAACACCCAATCGAAGGCAAGACCTCTCCACCAATAAGCACGCATCCTGGCATGCTTCATATTCATATCTGGGGCAGAGTTCTGACTTGGGTTTCCCCAGCAGACCAGTGCTCAGTAATAATCGCCCCTACCTCCCCACCCCAATTTCAAATAAGAGATTTGCAGCAGAATCATCAATTAAACCAATCCAATTACCAATTAAAAATAAGGAAACCATATAAGCGGGCAGCGGAACTATGTTTAAAAACTGTAAATATTGAAGGCTGCATTTCATTGACAAATTATTACTGAGCAAATACACAAATTGTCAATCCACCACTGCTTTACCACAGCGGTTTGTCAAAGTATTTTGGTAAGAAGGGGTAATTCTGACAATTTGTAAGCCATATATACCTTAAAGAAAGTTCCAAAACATATGGCAAACATTATACTGCGCCAATATGTGACGCACTCAGTTTATCAGAAGTAAAACTAGGTAAGATTTCCTAAGATTTTTATGTTTTGGTTATACGTCTCCAGCGACTTTAGAGAAAATGTAGTGCGGCTAAACAAGACCTGTGGATCGCCCTGCGGCGGGAGACACTGAATTATTAACACATGAAAACTCATTGGCAGGAAAAGAATATCAAACTGCCCCAGGCTTCACAAGCAGTTTATTATTAATATTATTATTTTAACCCACTTAAAACAAAACACAAGAAACCATCATCACACACTCTAACCCAAGCAGAATTTACACACCCTATGGGAGTGATTCAGCAATTGTACACTCCTTCTGTTCCACCCACCCACCCAAGCACACACACACACAAACACACACAAAGTCTGCAAAACAGACTAAAAAAAAAAATTTTTTTTTACCGTTTTATTCCTTTCCCTGAAGTTCATAAGTTTATGCAGTTCATAAGTTCTCGCTGGCGAAGTGTGAAAGTACGAACACGAGCCCATATGTTCTTTATCAAACACAGCGGTGTGATGAAGTCGGGCAGAGCACAAATAAAACCTATATATGAAAGTGAAAGTGAAAATGGTGCCGCTTACCCTTTCACTACTGGCGCTGTGGAGCAGCCATGAGAGTTTTTGAGGGAGACGGTGTTGTGACCTCTTTTGGTGGAAAGATCAAGCACTCCATCTGTGGAAACAAAAATGACAACAGCAACACTCAGAATAAGGCGGGAAACGGCCAGGTCGCGCATTAAGGCTGAAGTCCAGACTTCTGTAAACTGTCGCTGCGCCAATCACTTTGCTATCGTAATTTAAAAAGCTTCGGGCTGACATGTAAAACCCGCAGCCCACACAGCATAAAGCTCATTTTCAGATATATGCTTCAAAATGTTATTTTCACATAAGCCCCACGTCAGTACGCAAAGAATAATGAACTCATTAATACCAGCACTGTGTTATGACGTGTTAATAGTTTGTGTTATTAGACTTCCACCTGCAAAATGATGCCTTTTTCACTAGTTTATGCAAATGTAAACAGCATGGTCTCTAATGACATAAAATCCCCCTTTTGTTTAATCACTGTTTCAGTCCCCATTCTGCTTCCTGCCATTGTAAGCACAAAGCACAAAGAACCACCGCTGGCATTTAGGTGAACCCAGGCTGGGCGGGGATCTCGGACAAAAATCACCATTAGATGAACGGTGAGCTTGGGATAGCCATGGTTCTTACGGGAACAAAATCTAAGCATACCCACAAAATATGCTGAACTGTACCTGCAACTACAAGCACATGAAACCATTTTCCTTTGAGCACCTTCCGCCAAGTACACTGGCTCTTCGTCTCCCCCCCCCCCCCCCCATCAGAAGACTGATGTGCATGTTCTGTAAGGGTTTGCACTTTCTCTCCCAGTGCTGTGTCCGTCCACATGCTGGAGCGTCATTCTGCGTTAATGACCTCCCAGCATCACTCACAGCTCGATCAGCAACTTAAGTACAACTGGTTTTAAGACAAGGCGGAAAAGGTTGCCTGTCTGCTTTGAAATTACGATTCTGCAGCAGCACATTACAGAGCACAGGCGGTGGTTAGCGCGAGATTACAGGCTAAAGTACAGGTTTCCATCTTTAAGGGCTCTTCAGCTGGCAGGGAGATACAGTTTGCGTTCTGTTTTATCCGCATCTGCAGGTTATTTAACGTCAGGTTTTCGTCTGACTGAGCAAGCAGTATAGGTGCCTCTTCTCTGACAGCCAAATGACATGTTACACAACAAAATAAAGAACAAAAATGTTTAACACAAAGGCTGCATCCCTAAATATATTTTACAATAAACTCGGGCTGCACGATATCACATCGCGATTATGTGGTGTTTACGCAATAATAAGAAGGGCCTCAGATCACTGGCGAAACATTTGGCCGGACATCAGCTTTTCAGCACTATACAGGCGTTTACTTGTGCCCATAATTTGGTAAGCAGATGAGTAGTATGTCTAAAATATTAATGAGAGGAGTATTGTGATGCCCAAAAGTTAGCAATCTGTATAAATCTGACGTATTCTTGGTCAATAAAAATGTCAGAATTTAAACTGATACCACTGGTGCCTTTTTACCTTGTTTATTCACGATATCTCCTCTTTTAAAAGATGTTCCGGCTGCTGATCTGTCCTGTTCTTCACCTGCACTTCAGTGCTTATCACTTCCATGATTTACCAAAACAGTAGCAAGTGGTGTGCTCCGTAAACAGAATTCCGCATACCACTAATCTGCTTACCAAATTGTGGGCGTAAGTAAATGTCCATATAGTGCTGAAACGCCAGTGTCCAGACAATTGTTTACACCTATCATCTAAAACCCTGGTGATAATTGCACAGATGGTATATCATCACGATTATATCACGATGCAATATTGTGCAGCACTAAAATAAATCTCTATGGCTAATCCTTCCACCTCCCAATAGCTCATCTCAGACAGAATAGGGCCTACCCTAGTTAGAAGAGGGCATAAGGTCGCGGAATTATAGGTAATATTTTGGTCAACAGTATGTAGACACATGTCGAATATTAAATGGCACCCTGACGTAATTCATCTAATATTTGGAGACTTAAAAATGAGTGATATCATTCAGGATGTTACCATCCCCGAGACAGCTAAGGGCCAGTACCTTGATCCAGGGTTTCGGGGTCTGGCTTCTTGATGGTGAGGTCCAGTGGGGAGTCCTGGTCGGCCATGAGAAGCTTGCTAAGGACAGGGTTCTGTGCAGAGGCAGCGGCGGCAGAAGCGGCGGGCGCGGCGGGCGAGGGCGCTTTCAGCAGGCTTTGGTCCTTGGTGCCGTTGGGCTGGGGAGTGTCCTGAGAAGAGCTGGTTTTTGAGGTATATTCAGCAGCGAACTGCCGGATCATTCGCTGCATTATCTCGCGAGCCACTAGAGGAATGTGGGGGTCTGAGAAGCTTGGGATGTCTGCTGGTGGAAAGGGGGGGGGGGCGGGGTACAAATTCAATACAAAGTCAGACTTCAATATGTGGATTCAAACAGCAGGTCCAATTTAAAATTTAAACTAGATCTGGTGCCGTCAGAAACGGAAGCATTGTATCCCCGGACATTCCTCTGTGATTTGGTCCAGATATCCAAGTCATACTCATCCCACACTCACCAACTTGTACAACTTCAAGAAATAGTGGACTGAACACCTGGAAATGTAAAAAACGTACTGAAACTCATGTCCTTGTCGTTATACATAGAACTGAAATCTCTCCCTCCCGCCAATAAGGTGGTTACTCGCATTTGTTTGTGTATGTTTTAATGCCCAATGGGATATGTGCACACGAGGGTGCCGATGTATTTCCAGCAAAATCTCAGCCAGCTTAACTCACTTCCACTATCCATACAGTGGCCCTTTTCATCAAAAATGTCTCCGAAAAATAAGTAAGTCTAACTTATTTTAATTCGCACCCCTGACCATCCGGTGGCAAGTGTACATAATAATGGCATATTAATGGCATATCAATGACATTAATGTTTCGGCAGCTGAGTATCTGAATTTTCTTTAAAAAGTCCAATAATTGTGATGGCCTTGATGATACCTCGGTGGAGGACGCAGGACAGACGTGTAATAATGATGACGTTTACCAGGCAGCAGCAGCTAATGTTATGGGGCAAAATAGTTTGTTCATATTTTAATTGTAATTGTTTAATTCTGTAGAATTGCATTGTTAATATTTGCCTGTTTAGGCACAATAGCCACAGTGTTTTAGTGGCCTCTGCTATCGCTACAGAAAGAAAATCATTCATCTGCTTCATGTGCTATTAACATGAAAAGTGACTGTGTGGTCGCTGTCTCTGTTCACGCTCTCTCTCCATGCCCGTGCAAATGCATAATATAAAAGCCCGTTATGCATATTAATAATCAAACATGAAAATGAATGAATGAAAATGAAACGATACGTCTTATAATCATTAAGAACGAAGATTAAAATGATGTGTAATAGATTATGACAGAATTTTAGCGTTGGATGCCGGGGATAGATCGCAAAACGAGGCATAGGAGCAACGCAAATATTGGCACCGAAAATATTCTAAATGTAGAAAGTAGGGTTGGGCCAGTATATAAATTTGCACTGTAGATTATGCTGCAAAAAATATCAAAATTATTGATATATGTTTATATATATAGCCTATTTGGCAAGCAATACATAGGTAATGTTTGTTAAAAATGCCCTTCAAACAGTGGTGTACAGCCTACAGTCTCCTATATTTGGTTGATATGTTTTTGTAAAATCTAAATTTCTGTCACAGGGCAGAGACACCGGGCAGAATGCCTTACAATCTAATGCACCGTGTGAATGCCCATTTTATAGTGTGTTTACAACACATGACACAAATGGAAAAACTCCTGAAGACACAATTAAAGTGTTCTTTTCACCTTTTATTTCCCTAGGTTGAAACAGGAACAGGGAATGTTTGCCAAATAAATGCAACGAAAATGATGTCCAACAACAAAATCACACAAAAAAAATTAAGATAGGAAGCTATGTTTTAGTATGTCATCACTATTTGTCTATACAGGGGAACTACCATCACTGTTTGGGAGAAGAACTTAAACAGTGACCAGTTTATGCAAGAAATCACAAGCATGTTCATTTTGCTATGGTTAAGCTGTGTTTTTGGCGGGGTGTGCTTATCACAGAACTTTTCATGTTTGTTTTCTAATCCGATAACACAATTTGACCCGGTTAAACAAGAAACGACAACAAAAAAAAAATTGTATTTATTGATAAT
This sequence comes from Cryptomyrus ogoouensis, assembly GCA_025773925.1. Classification (NCBI taxonomy): domain Eukaryota; kingdom Metazoa; phylum Chordata; class Actinopteri; order Osteoglossiformes; family Mormyridae; genus Cryptomyrus; species Cryptomyrus ogoouensis. The sequence goes on from JAOYFF010000042.1 coordinate 3,636,104, forward strand.
ATCGATTATCTGCCCAACCCTAGTAAACGGCAAATGTCAACATGAAACAAAGCGAAATCACAGTCATTTCAGGCTTTTTTTAGGTCCCGAAAGAGAGGAACATTTGTTCATTCTAGGATAACGAGACAGTCTAACGCAGCCTCTGCTTGAAACCTATAGTCTGAAGCCCATCTATTTAGTTGCTGACATATGGCATGATGCTTTAATGATGCGACTAACGTCATTGACTGTAAGTCTGGGTAAGTTTTGAAGCAACTGAGTGAAGAAAAAAAAAACATAATAAGTTTAGTACATTGTACGAATGTCGGAAGTGAAACAGTTGGCTGATTCTAAGTGGAAGGGTGTGCATATAGTGGATTCTAAAAAATAATTTTTGAGATAACATACTGACAAGATCAAGTGTCTGAGCTGCCCTTCTCTTTCTATTACTAATGCGGCGCTGCTTTAATTTTGGTGTGAAACTCGTTTGGTCAAAGCTAACAAGAGAAAACAGCACATCTGCCTGCAGCTGTTACCTGTGCACATGGCATCCCAACCCTCATTCTGAGACACTATGATGCGATTTGGAGCCACGGTGACACCACTGAGGCACCCTGACTGAACACTTTCCTCTCCCATGTCAAATTCTGCTCAACAGAAGCGTCTCCTGCACAGTTTCGGCAAACAACACGAACGGCATCTAAGCTTTCAGGCTGCAAAAACATCCACATTAAGTCGCTCTGCCGGGAAGGAAAAGGAACTAACACCCAAATCTGTGGGGGGGGGGGGGGGTGGGGGGCGGCGTGCTCCCCCAC
>JAOYFF010000042.1:3660650-3672402 GCA_025773925.1 Cryptomyrus ogoouensis
AAACACGCCCAGCCCAACCCGCCCGGCGGCGTGGGAGAGTTGGGGGGGGGGGGGGGGGGGGGGCGGGGGGGGATACCACACTCCAGACATTAAACAAAAGCATGACCTTACACTTATTACATTTTTCTTCTCCCTCCCTCAAATTCACGTGCTCACAAAGCTTATTACTAAGGGAGCTTTCGGCATGAATGGTAGGTGAAACAAAGGATATTTGTGGGTCACGCATGGAAATAATAGTGTAGTCAAAAGCAGGCGACGCTGTTAACGAGCATAGTCTGGCTCTTTTGGGGGGGGGGGGGACACCAGGCTACAACAGAAAAGTAAATCTGGCAGGAGTTCGTGACAATATCTACCTTTAATACCTTTGCCAGTATAAGAATGCGCAAAAACACAAAATGCAATAACCAGCGGCCTATACATGTATAATTGTAAATACAGGTTCACTGAACCTGACTGGAGATAATTTATTGACAAGCCCCAGAAGACCATATTTTGCATTTTGATGACATACAATTTAAACCAAGTCCAAAAAAAGAAATCTTGAAAGCTGTCTGACGGTTTTAGCACCTACACCTATTAACATTACCTCATTTTAAAAACAACTGGATATGGAATTTTAGTTTTCAATCAATAAAAATGTCTTTGCAAATGTGACGCATCTGCAAGACTGAGCGGTTTAACGTTCCTTTAATTTGAGCAAAACGTTACACGTAACCTTGTGAATTACAACACGTTAAGTATCACACAGCCGCGACGAAAGACGACAAACGATACGGAGGGAGCTCCTGTGGAAGCGGATCGGGTTTTAAACGGAGAAGATCGATATGCCTTTTAGTGGGACTGTGTGGTCTTCACTTCTTAACCCTCACGGAGACGCTGCATGGCCTTATTTGAATTAAAACTGATCCCGCTTCATTAAATCATATTAGAGCAAATCACATATTGTTACGTTAAGAGCAGATTTAAAGATACAGCAACTGTGTCAATCTATATCTCAGGGCTGGCCCTTTTCCGCAATATGTGTACGACGGGCATTAATAAAAAATAAATCAAGATCAATACAAAGGGCAGATACATTGTAACAGCATAAACTGGGAGACAAAAACGGGGACAATTTAAGTTTTTCAGTTGGGGGGGGGGACACTTTAGGGGACAGAGAGACCGTTTACGGTGTGTGAGGAAGAGAGTTTCGCAGTTAAAATACGGAAATCTGGTCCAAAAACAAATCATCATCTTCTCTGGACCTAATGCGCAATGAGACTGGGCCATTTTATCCGGACTCTCGTCCCGGGAGATCACAGCCAAGAGGAGCATAATCTGTAAATAACACCGAATATGACAGATTTAACCGGATTAAACGGGGACAGACAGCTAATGAAAAAGGCAAAAAAAGGGGGGAGGGGGATTTGTTACGGTAAAACAGACGGGCAAATGTACCAGACATCCCTAAAACGCAATTTAAAAACCTCGCAGTTTAGAAGCGATACCCTCTAAATAACCCGATATCAATTTTTCTGGCTATACTGGCTTTCTTGGGACCGCCTGCCGCTCGCTTATCGATCAATTTCATTAATACGCAAAAGATCATTTTAAGTAATTAGATACATATTGCCAGCACGACAATTTCACAGGGGAGCCAAATCAGCATGCTACATTAAGTCAAAAACGTATCAAAACGATTACTAACTAGCTGACCAACCCGATCCAAGTTTGCGCCAGCTAACTAGCCTATATGGTGTCGGTTAAATTAAAGCAGGTTGTTTTAATAAGCCATGGTGCTCGGCGCAGCCGCTGCGTCTCACTGGCAGCTCGTCAATCTCGTTTTTCATTGTGTCATCTCCGCCCCCGTCCCTAAAATACCAAATATATTTCAGTGACATTTCCCCCATTGCAGCAATGCGCGCTCCCTGCGCGCCGCACGGAACCCGGCTCCGTTACTGAAGGAACGCGCATCGCGGCCCCCAAGCAGGAAACACAGCAAAACCAAAAAAGTGGTGCGCGCACCCCGGCGGAGCATTGGACCCTCATTGGCTAAAGCTCGGTCCCCGCTGGTCACGTGACGCGCTTTCCGTACAATAAATAAACAAAAAACTGTTAATTATTCTTGTTTAATAGTGTTTCTTGGGGGGGGGGGTTGATGTTAAATATGCCAACAGGCCGCCTTCAACGGGAAAACGAGAAAGTTCACAATGAATAAAGGACATGACAATGGTCGCGAAAGCGAATCTGAAAGCACTGTGCTGAAAAACAAGCTGCATTTTTGGGTATGTGCGGAGGGAGGCGAACTGCTTGAAGTAACAGCTGCGCGAGACAAAAAAACCAGCTCCGTACTGCTCCTGACTGTTCAAGAGAATTTTCGGAGGAACCGACACAAAATGTATAATACCTCCACAAATACCGAGCCCCGAGAAACGACAGCCGGTTCTGCATGCAATGTGAAAAGAGCTTACCTACACAGTGAATGAGTTTATGCCGCCACGAGTCAAGTTCCTGCCGAAAGCCGCGCCTCTCGATCGTGCATTGCTGCCTTTTGCACAGACTCGCCATTTTCTATCGGCCCCTCCCGCGGCCGCGCACGTTCTGCTGGGTGCTTCCCAGCGCGCACGTCATCGCCACTTTTTTGTGTGTGCATGGGTGGAGTATTTGGAGACGCTTCTGCGGCATCTTGACCGTCAGCCCGCCCACCAGAATAGATATCTTGTTTTTGGCTGTTAAAACTGTCTGATTTTAGTCTTTAAAAGCAAACGTTATTCACTAATGTTCAAAAAAGCCAAACTCCAAGTAACAATACGACTTCCAACTGTTTTAGTAAGTGCTGCAAATTTAGGATATTTTTGAGGCTGTACACTAGCCTACGACTTGATATGTAGATTTGCTGCAGTAAGCGTGCATTATCTTACACACATCTCGTATGATAATACGGTACCCCAACTCAACTTTTGTGTCATGTTTTGCTTATTAACAATTAAAGGGTTAATTACGTGCCAGAGTTCTATTCGATTAAGTATCCAAAATCCTGGAGCTCCGACGCCACGAAGCATATAAAGCACATATCCGCAATCAGTTTTAACCCCTTTAGCTCCGAGTTGTATCGCGGGTCCTTAGCGCCGTACTGTTAAATGACCCTAGAAACAAAAAAGCTGAAACTGAAACAGACACCTAGCCAAATTATCTCCATCATGCCAATGCAATAATTTGGTTTATAGTAAAATAAACACACACGATAGATAGATAGATAGATAGATAGATAGATAGATAGATAGATAGATAGATAGATAGATAGATAGATAGATAGGTTATTTTGTTATATGTGACAAAATTTTATTAAGCTAAATGGCTAAAAAAAAAAAATAAAGTCAGGTATTTGCTACAATGCTACAATTACATTTGTAATTGACTAAATGATTCATTTATTAAATACTACGCTTAGAATAAACAAAAGGAACAAGATCATTTTAAAACATTTGCTATCTCTGCTTATGCGTAAATATCCAAGTATGAATGGAAAAAAGAAAACACTGCAATCTGTGAAGGTAAATGACGTTGGATAAAATCCCTGAGCTATGCAGATTAAATGAATAACTAAACTCACAAATACCTGTTTTAAAAGAAAACATGACAGATCCTCCTTGTAAGCCTGATCAGCATTCGAGGCTGGAATATGGATGGACAAAATACCCTAGCAATGTAACAAGTTCAGTATAATAAACTTATAATACAACAAAATAAGATACAATATAATGTAATATGAATAAAATGAGGGGCATTATGTGGCTCAACAGGCTAAACCCCTGTCTGCAATCAGAATGTCATCAGTTCAAGCCTGGCCTCTGCAGAATGTTGCATGTGTGGGTCCTTGAGCGAGGCCCTTAACCCCCCGCTCCATGGGCACCACTGCAGGGGGCTGCCCTTCAGTGCCAGGCTCGCTCTCACCTATGTGGGTGTCATAGAGGGCAAGATGGAAGAGGCAAAAAAAGAATTTCTCCACAGGGATCAATAAAGCGTCATTATCATAATGCACTGCACCTGCACCAAAAAACTGTAGCATATTTTTTTTAGGTCAGTTCCATTGTATGGATGTGGTAAGGAGAGGAATGACTAGTTTGATCAGGCTGAAAACTCCACACCGCTAGTCCTCACGGCTGCACTGCAGCTCTGATTCTCTCTTTAACAGGCTGAATAGTCCATTTTCTCCTCCCACAGTTAAAAAAATGTTCTGTTCAGGTGGACTGGTGATTCTTGAGTGCCCATTATGAGTAACGACCGTGTTCATCCAGTCGAAGTCTGTCACCTCACCGAGGGGGTACCCTGTGACCCCTAGGATAGACTCGGAAATGATGGTGCTGGCATATTATTAAATGGATTAACAAACCATTTTATTAAACATCATTCCAACTATTAGATCAGATTCACTGACTCTCATAATGTACAAGTCTAGATATTAGCTTAATATCTAATATATGCTTATATTTTGAAATCACAACTTGGAATTGAATCAGTCTGTTGAATTGTATCGTATTGTATCATTTTATATTATTCATATTATGTATATTGTGTCATTTTCACTGCCCAAATTTTGTCTGCATGTCTATCTGCTGTTAGCTATTGTTGCATATTTTATTCTGAGATCATTAAAAGCATATCCCTAAATGAGCATCCTTTGTTTCTTGCCGTATGTAGTGTACAGTAAGCCTTATTTAAGTCTCTCATATAGTGTATGGTATTTGACATTCGTGACGTAAAATTGCCCAAAACTTCCAGGACTTACTGCTTATGTGTCTGTGTTGACCTTTGTCTGTTGCTTAATGCACGGAATCTATTGTCATACACTGGCAGTGCATCTGCCCAAACACCTGTGTGTGTGTGTTTGTGTGTAAATGCAAGTAATTTATTTTGCAAAAAAACTTTCAATAAAAAATAGACTGCAAACCATTTAAATTCCTTCCATCCAGGCAGTTGAAGAGAAAGGCATAATCTCCCTGGCAAATAAATAGATATGATATATTTTTACATCTTCAATGCAATACAATAAAAATTGAAGTATTCATAATTCATTTTATGATTTATTAAAGTGAGTATATTTCACGTAGGGAAAAATATGTATTTTATTCTAAATATAAATCAGTGGAATTTTATAGGCTGCACAGGAGTTTAAGAAATATCTGTGATAAAATTTCAGCAGCTTTCACAGATGAGCTGGTAGAAATGGATTTGAGCGGTGGTAAAATCTTTACAGCTTACCATTGGCTTGCTTATGGGAGAAATAAATCACGTTTCATAAAAAGAGCAAAACACATTGGGTAAATTGGCGCGTGGGGTTGCCTTACATCGCGAGCCGTGAACCAGTCCGTGAACCTTGCACTTTATTCCTGTGCTGGGACCAAAACAGCGCAAAACAGCAAAGACAAACGATTCAACACAAAGCACTCCATATAATTAAACGGGCAAACTAATAACTGCATCTAAACACAACTGACGTCGGTCAAAAGTGTTTATACATCGGTGCTAAGAGACAAAACGGGGAAGTAAATGAGACGTATTGGGCGGCAATGAGGTTCCCGACTAATAATCGTGCATTCTTCTCAGCTCACATTACGAAAATAAGAGATCCACATGATTCTGCGAAAGTGAACTTATGAAAGGGCCCCTAATTATTTATTCAATGGCGAAGAAACCGCGCGGCAGATCGTTCCTGTTACTGTGGCAACATTCCACGAGCCAACGCGTGAGATAGGAGCAGCGCTGGTTGGTGCACGTGGCTCCGCGCGCGGACTCCTGCTCCCTCCACCGGGTCGCAATTGTAGCATTGTCTTAGACGGCAAAATGTGTTGGAAAGAAAATTTAGAACCAACACCATATAGTTTCACTGGAAATCAATCAAAACACCGTTAGCAGTTAGCATGGCAGTAGCTGAAGGCAGCTGGCATTTAAACACTGGGGGCAAGACTGAAGATTCAAAATACTGTATATAAATTAGAAAACATTTTTTAAACAATGCCATAAGCATGCAAAAAATACAAAAGAATACCAAATGTAGTCTGTAAATAAATAACTTACACTAACGATAAACATAGCGATGATCGTGACTCCGTAATGATGATTTTTTTTTTGTTCAGGGCAAATGATGAATGGAGATGTCGAATCCATGAGTGAGTTAAACACAACGGTCAACATGAAGAGTCAACACATTTTTGCAGTTCAGGGATCGGTGATGAGACATACAGATATCCCCTTAGGCATATCAGGGAGGCAGATGAGAGACACCCAGGAGGGATGCTGGCAATAGGCTTGGGGGGAATTATAGTAACACCGAATACCGCTATCCCCCTCTCATCAAAATTTATCTGGAAATGTCGGAATAGCGGTGATTTAAAAAATACCGTCAAATACCATATACCGCGGCATAATGTCGGGATGGTATGACAGCATTAGAAATTAGATACCGCAAAGTCTAGTGCTGGTTGGGGTTGCGGAGGTAACACTTCTCTGCTAATTTTATTGCTGCTGAATAGCAGAACAACAGATTTCCGAGACACTGCGCAACACTGGCGGGTGTCAGGGAGCTCTGGTAGGTGGGATGTCTGCACATATTCACTGATAGCATAGTGAGGATGACAAGAGGGAAGCCTCTTGGTTTTTGTTACAACAGGAGCAAATTATCTAAACATATTCATGCATTATATTAGCAGATGGGGACAATAGGTATCATAAATAGATAAGATTATAAACCTACTATTGAATGAGGTACTTAATCTGAATGACTCTGCTAAGATATCTTCTATGTAAATGTAATTCCCTATCAATGTTGACAGTGGTATGTAGATGTTTATATAATATACACAACCTGTTTGGTCTCATCAGACACCAAAGGTTACATCAAATATTTCCTTATTTTAAGGTTATATTTACTCTACTTGACATGTTACAAAAAGAAACACTTCATCAATATTTTGAGAGTTTTTTTTCCCTTTAGCATTGTGTTAAAATGGCTCCAAGGATAAAAGAGTAATACTGCTTTGCAGTTTCTCATTAGATCTTGGAAGACACATGTGGAGCATTCGTGTTGGATTTCCTCCGTGACCTAAATGAGTTTCTGTGATACACAAAATAAAGCAGATGATTGAGGAACAAGCTCAGGAAGTTTTATAGTCAGAAATTTACTTCAGCGCAGTAAAATAAAATCTATAAAATGTGACATGCCTTCACCCTTATCACATTAACACACAGGGCTCATCGAAAACCACCACAGTAGACTGCTAAGTTTATTTCTCGATCTCTGGACCAGTATTCCAGCACATGTCTCCATAGTCTGGATATAGTTCTAATCCCGACTGAAGACCTGTTAGGCCTCCTTAAGCCTAGCCTACGATAAACAAGACTGCTGATGCAACCCTATACGCCGGTGTTTTGTCTGTGCTTATGCTTATGTCGGTCACATATCAGCAGCTGGGTTTTTTATTTTTGGCAAAGTGCTCTGGAGTGACAGTCAACAAGTGGATGGGCATGAGGTTGGAATTGTTTTCACTGTCTATGAGTGACATAAACACAAGATCTCTTCTCTAGCTTCTCTAGTACCTTGACCGTCATCAGCACACTAATTCCACATCCATATCCTTAACCCCCGAAACCAAAGGTCAACAGTGACACTCCAGCTGGGCCAGAGCCAGAGATATTGCTCTCAGCAAGACATGCCAACAACTCAAGGCTATTTTGGCGATTGCAGCATAACATTTTATTGCCAGAAGGCACCCTTATCCGTGTAAAAACACAAATCAAAGGTTGATGAGTTCAAAAAACACAAGGATGAGTCCCAGTAGCACAGGAACCCAGGAAACTGCCTTCGGGGAATTTGGGTGACCTTCAAGCCCAACGCATGCTGTAGCTAATGAACCACAATCATTCCAGCACACGACCAGCAATGGCGCATCAAAGCTATGTTCAGGTGAACACTGACTTCATCCGCTGATTATGGCAAAATATTTTGAAAAGGGTTGAAGGTACTATGAATGGTATCTTGTTTGAAGACACAGGGAATGTGCTGTGAAGTCAAGAGCACGGTGACACCTCAAAATACACAGAACTCCATGACAAGCAGTGCACAGTGGAAGGCAAATCGATGGAACAGACAGGTATAGATAGGCATGTACTTTCAAATGAGTGATTTCTCCCTTCCACAGCTATCTTTCCAAGCAGACTGACACCGCTTGGTGTATCACTGATTTCAGACATAAATCTGTCCATGTTAAACCAGTGCTGTTATTGTGGAGGGAGTCAAACACACTCTTAGCCCATGTCATTCAGTTACTACTCTGGAAATCTTCAGAGGTTTGAGCAAATCTAGTTCCATAAACTGCAGAAGTGTTTCTCCAAAAGTGTGTATATGAAAACTCACACCCAGACCCCAGTGTAAAAAAAACGACAGGCACGCATTTTTACTCGGTGCTGTCAAAGATATTTACCTTCTGATGCTGACACTCTGGAGGACTGAGGCGACAGGATCCCCGGCTTCTGGGTATTTCGCTATGTGCACCTACATTATCGCCAGGCATCGGATATACTATCTGACGTATAGCGGAGGTGAAGATCCAATTAGCAAATTGACCCCACTGCCCAAAGGCACGATTACAAGGCTGATGTTGTGCTACAAAATCTCGGGTAGATTAAACCATGACGGGTGAAGTAATCTAAGAAATCATTAATTTGAAGGAGGGACAGATAAAATGTATACGGTATCATCAAAATAACTTATATGGATCCCCCCTTTCTGAAGCCTATGACAAAGGTTCTCTCAGTGAACCTCACTGGGGCCTACAACTATGTTGTACAAGAATTCAACACCTTTCTCTAAAGTACAACAGTAACTTCCCTGTAGGAATCTGAATCAACAACCTTTCACACACCCATTTCCTTAACCACTAGGGTATCCCATCATCCAGTGCTCTCGCTCTTTACTAATCTGTGACATGATTTGCTTGGTTTGAAAGCACACGCATGGGTGTTGATCCTGGACCTCGTCCAGCCCAGCTGGACAATCATAACCACAACTGCACCTCACCAGAGAGGTGAAAACCCAGCCGTGAGTCAGCGCCCTGAGCACGGTGCCTGAGCATGGCGCCTGAGCACGGCGCCCTGAACACGGCGCCGACACAGCGGGTAGCACCGCAGCCGAGGAGCTGTGGACAAAGTTGAGTCGGCTCAAGTCCCAGGAGGAGCCGAGTGATTATACACCCTGACTGGGAGATAACACTCGCTAAACTGCTTCCAAAAAATATCTATGGATGAAGTGTGAAAGAATACAAAGCCAAAAGGGACAGTTCCATATACCACTGGCTTCCTGTACTAGAGCGGTGCCGGGCGCCTCTGGCCACCGGAGGCACTTCCAGGGAGGCTCGTGACCTCTGACCTCTGCCGAGCCTTCCGCGTGGCACCACGGGGAGCCCTGGCGAGCCTTTTCTCTGCGCGAGAGCAGAATACTCCGGAGACTAAGCCATTTAACGCAGGACAAGAGGGTCTCAGCATCGTGGCGGCAAACTCTGCAGAGATCCTGCCCCGTGTGACACATGTTATTTATGTCACAGAAACACATCTGATGTATTATTCATCTAAAAGGTTGTCCTGGCTATGCTTCGCTTTGCAGTGCTTGGTGATTTACATACAGAACTCTGGGATTTTTGCATAAAGTCAAAAAGGCACATTCTTCATCTCAAGGCCCGCGTGGTTTGGCAGAGATTCTAGTTATCGTGCCCTTTGAACTCCAGCAGGAAGGTTAAGGGAGCGAGCCTTACAGCAGTGGATGGCCTGACTCCTTCCCATGCACAACACCACAGGTAAGACGCCACCCTGAGGTGAACAGCGGCATTGCGGTCTGGTGGCGCCCCCCTCAAGGACCCGTTTCAACACATAACATAATGGTCAACATATAACAACAGATTTCCACAAGACGCTGCCTTCTCAATGGCAAGCGTGCATAATGTAGGGCTGCAAGACAGCCCTGATACTCCTTCTGGCTTATGACCCCTTTATTAATCTCTAGCGGGTCACGGACGGTTATTAATTAGCTGTCGGGGTCCACGGTGGCCAGGGGATTAACCGCAAAATACGAGGGGAGCTCGCGGTAAAGGAAGGCGCCACATGGACGGCTAAAACAGCCGCGGTCACAGTATATGTTCTATCTTTATTTATAGAAGCACCTCAGAATCCAACTGGAGCTGGTGGTGCATGCATGGGGGGAGGTGTGTGAATTTACATCAGAACTCGGAGAAACGAACCCTTTCCGAAGGTCACTATTACACATTCTGCATGGACTGTTGTTTTTTTGTCACGACACACAAATTCACGCGTTTCCTACAAAGATCGCCCTCCCCGAGCAACTCCTCTTTGGAGACGTTTAAATTTATTTCATTTTTTTTCTTAAAAAAGAAACCTTATCATATGAAATGAGAAAAGTAGTTCGTCTTTGAATTTTGTTAAATATTCATTAGAGCAGAGGTGGAGTAATCAGGAGCTCCAACTCGATGGTCAGCAGCGGTTACTGGCGTGCCGGCGGTGAGGAGAGTTACCACGAAGCCTGGCATCTCACAGAACACCGGGCGAACAAGCCGCCGTCCCGGCGACACCACGCCCTGAAGGAGACATATTCTGGACTATGGTCTTGTTTTGTCAGCCCGGGAGCATTTGGTGGAATTCACTGACAGCCCCCACCCCCTTCTACCCGTCACAAAAATAGCTTTAAGGTGTGTTAAGGCTGGACTTTAACCTGTTTTTTTATACTGTGTTGCCATGGTGACCATTTGGAGTTCCCTTAATTTGTATCCTCTCAGTCCCAAGTGCAGCAAGTTGCTTGTTGCCTAATCACACGGTGGTTGCCATGGCGAAATATTAAAATATTCCCTGCCACTCATTCAGAAGTGTCAATAAGAACATGTCCTTTTGTTCCCCCGTGAAACGCGCTCAAGGTTTCGCAGGTTTCAGTAAGGGCGCCGTTGTTCCTCTTTGCACGTCTTTTATCTTATCGGGTAAGCGAGCCCGGCTTCCCAAAAGCTCTGACAAACCCGCATATGGGAGGAGAAGAAAAGGAAAGGAATAAGCTGGGATAAATGCAGTGATCGCTACAGCACTCAGAAAGCGTACTTAACCTTGCAGTCACTGCCACTGACAAAAGCCGAGAGAGTCAACGAGGGAATGACAGCAATGGCCGGCGGCAGCGGCAATAAGGAAGGGAGAAAACAACTTCAAAGCACTATTTTCAGTTTTTTGGTTTTGGTTCAGGTTCTTTTAAACCGACGGCGCATTTTGAAAAGCCGATTAGCGCACAGTCAGGTTTTTATCGGTCAATAAAATTAATTCAGATTTCTGACGCGCTTCATAGTCAATTGAATTTGATGTATTGACATTTTACAGTGCCGCTTTTAAATGCCCCCGCCCTTATGAAAATATACTATACGTACTACAAAAATAAGCAAAAAAATGACAAAAGGCCCATGGACGTGTGGACAGTGTCTCGGGAGAGTGAGAGGAAAGCTGGGAGTTTTAGCTAAGAGAACGGCTTTGGCGGAGAGTTCACCCGCGACCCGACGTTTGGCATTAGGCGTTTGCACCGGCGCTGGTGAGAGAGCAGGGGCGTGGAAATGGGAAATCACTCAGGAGTCAGGTCACATACGTACACACGCATGCACACGCACACACGGTCACGCATCATATCCTCCACAGGACAGTAGTGGGGGAGGGGGGATTTTCTTTTTTTTTTTTTGGG
>JAOYFF010000042.1:3685904-3701201 GCA_025773925.1 Cryptomyrus ogoouensis
GGGGGGGGGGGGGGGGGGGGGGGGGGCGGCGGCTGTGCTGAGTCTATATATGATAAATCAGCTGGGTAGATCTGGGCAGGGGGGTGGAAGTGGCAGCTGGGCAGCCGACAGTGAACCTGTCGGGGGTGGGGCGGTCACAGTAGGCAGGAGCTCTGATCAATAACCAGGGATCTTTGTTTCCAAGGAGGAACAGAAATGAGTCACTGGATTAAGGGATCTGCATGGTAGAATGAAAAAATGTAACATCATTATCATCTCAGAAGAAAATCTTGTTGAAAAAATAAACTAAAATAGACTCTAAAAGCGTTATATATATTATATGATTGATAATTGAGGTTGTTTTTATCTGTTGTATCGCTCTTACTATGCGGGAGGCGGTCTGTGTGTGACTCACAAGTTCGTAGGTCTTTGTATGAAAATTCACAAAAATTTGTAGATGTCGTGGGAAAAATACATCCAGGCTTTTGTCATGAAGAGTTAGGGGACGTTTTCATTGTGGGAATACTGGTCGAGAAAAGGCGAATGGAAATGAGGAATTTTGGACCAAAGTGTAATTTGGTTTAATTCCCATGGCAACGGCCAGAGGGTCTTTATGGGGTGGATTTAAAACATGGGTGCTCCAGGGTCCCACGCTTTTCGGAGTACGTTTCAGTCAGAACTGATTTAATTTCAAAATACTGACCTTAGCAAAGACATTAAAGGGCTCAGGCTAAGTGTCATGTGATTCCACCCTGCGGTCTGGAGCTGGGAGTCCTGATTTTAAAGATTTAAGGGCAATTTCTGCATTACATTTAACCTGAGACTGGCAAACAAAACGACTCGCAGCATGGAAGTGAGTGAAGTATAGAGAAATCACATTTGATCAAAGGTGGCAGGTTCAGGTCCAGTTAGTACAAATCCAGACCGAGATTTTCTTTTAACCAACCAGCTCAGTACTCTGTGAATGTGACACTTTATGCTCAACTGGTTGGGTGAAACGAAAAATATGGTCTGGATTTGTACTTTCTGGACCTGAACTTCCCTCCTCTGCATTTTATCGGCGACGTCAAACAGACTTTAGCATGGAATTACCCTGAAGTTTGAAAGATGCAAGTGACTGACCACCTGCTGCCCCCCAGCGGAGGATGTTCCTCTATAGTCATGAAGCGTAACATATGGTGACGCGAAGGTGACACGTCGTTAGCGATGTCCGTCAGAAACGCCCGGCTGACAGACTGCAATTGCATTGGTTAGTTCATTCCGGTGTGACCCAATGACCCGTGTTTTGGCATGAGCTGGGAGGCCGTGTGGGTGGTTCAGGACTGAGGTTTGAAAATGGATGTCCCCCCTCCACACACTGTTTGGGGCAGCGGTTGTCTGGGGGCCACGGGGTGACGTGTGCATGGACACTCAGGTGTTCCCGATTTAGCCGTTCCATTTCTCCTGAGGTGGGGGCCCTGATGTTTGCCGGGCCTCAGGCTGTAGCCTATGCATTAATCCATCGCCCATCCCCATATGCTTATATGTGTATGTGAGAGAGAATTTGGAAAACCATGAAATGCAGGACCTGTCTGTGTGACGCACCCTCTGGACTGTAAACGTCGCACTTGCCTGATGAATAGCGTTTGTGCCGCAGTGTGACTTTGGGCCGGTTTTACAACAGCGGGTAGGAGTTCGGTAGAGGAATTAATGACAGCGTTCGTACTGATCCATCTGGTGCCGGAGCCGCTTTTAAAAGCATCCATAAAATGTATCCGTAATGCCTCAGCTCCGGTGTGGCAGCCCCCGATTGGATCCCACTGCTTGCGGGCAATAAACGGCAGCATAATTATGAGCCTTAGCAACTCCATTTAGCCGTGTGGCAGCGAGCTAGACCCGGGGGAAACGGGAGGACGCAGGAAGACATCGGGCATCCGAATGGCTCCGCCCACCTTCCGGAAAACACGGACTCCCGGCCTTCACGTTAAAACCCCGTCCTTTCCTCAGATCCTACGTGTCTGGGTTTGGAAACGCTTTACTGTAATGCATGTGTGACCGCGGTCACATGGTCACAGATTTTCATTTCGGGAAAACGGGTCTATTGTTCTGCAAAAAATAGGTTTGATGCCCCCAATCCCTCATTCAGAGTTTAAGTGGGTGAAAGGTTATCGGGGGGTGGATATATGTTAATTAGATGCTGACCGTTTGTTGTGCTTGGCCCACATAAACACAGCAAACAAACTGTCAAACGAGCAGACTGAACCAAGCTGCTCAATTTACAGCCTCAGCGGGCTTGCACAGAGCCGGAGGGGGCAGACAGGGGGGGGGGCTGGCTACAGAGATTATGTAATGGCAGAGTGATGTAACAGTGCGATCGGCACAGCTGCGGCCTCCATCACCCCCCGCCCCCAACCCAGCAGGCACCTGCTTCCTGCGATCACTGGCCTAGCGTGACGTGTCACTCGCACACTGCTGCTGGATGGACTGTTTGACCCAATCCTGCCTAATCCTGCAGCATACCAGTAAATCCAGTAAGTCTGTTCTCTTCAGCCACATGGGGCTGTGTTCCCAAGGGACCTCAGTAGAGGTCAGAGGTCAGAGGTCAAATCGCAGTCTTCCGAGATTGGTTCAGTATAATCGTGGGGGGGGCTGGAGAAATAATAATGGGTAACTGGGGTACTCTGCCCCACCTGATGTCGACTAAGATCATCTGGACCAGCATCCGCATGGTGGGGGAGTGCTGGAAGTTAATTAATCTATTCTGCAGTATTATGGTCTGTCCACATCTAAACCCTGCAAGCCCTGGCTCCTGTCACAGGGCTCTCAGTTAAGTGACAGCCCCCCCCCCCCCACCAATCCAGGTCACCTTTCGGCCTGATTCTGACGGCCTGTTACAAGGCGTCACACCGGAGGGGTCGGTTGACCAGGCAGCCACCTGGCTCAGCAGGTGCACCAGATGTCACCTAATTAGAGTGTGAAATAGAGTCGATCCTATTCAGGGAACGGCTGTTAAACCCTTATGTAAATGCTCATGCAAATTCAAATGGATTCAACATAAAAAAAATCTGAAATTTTCTGTGAGACTTGACTGTTTTTATTTCAGATATCTGTATCAGTGTTAATTAGTAGCACGAGTAGTTTCTCCTGACAGAAAAAGTAAATTGCTGGGACTAGACTGTACATGGAAATATTAGAATCTGGAATTATATAGTCAGGAATCTGATTGGTCCTGCTGTGTTGCCCCTCCCCCCAGTGTCACCATTGGTCGGTGTCCTGGCTGCCCAGTCAGCCAAGCGTTATATAACCCTACTCCAAGCATGTCATTTATGTAAGGATCTGACCAGTGACCTGTCTCCGGACCCATGGCCATCCTACAGCTTATTCTGTCTCGGTGCGGGTTGCTGGATGTCCTCAGGGCAGCCACTGGTCTGCTCAACGGAGGGGAGCAGGGATGAGCAGAACTGGCTGAAAGTTCTCCTCTCATTTGCAGCACCAATGCCCTCACTTCCAAAATGGTTGGATGTATTTATACCTGTACATATACTAGCGTCTCTCAGGACCCCCAGAAGCTCCACATTTTTGCTCCCTCCCAGCTCCCAGCACACCTGAGCCAAACAATCAGGCAATCAAGAACTCAGAATACCCGGTATAGATCTGAATGAATGAATGAGTGAACGAATGAATTTTACATTTATGTAACGTGTTTCAAGATGCCTAAAGCGCTTTACAGAACCAGTGGGGAGCCACTTCCAACACCACCATCTAAGAGGGAGCAAAAATGTGTCTTTTCTTGGGGTGGTGGTCCATCTCCTTCTTGTCTTCACCTTGATGCTTGGCTTTCCAGCTAGTCCTTCCACCCCATACCTGTTCCTCCACCGGTGATCTCCATCCTACCTGATCTGCTCAACACCTTCCGTCTACCTAACCTGACCCACCTTCTATGACAGCGTTTCCCAATCTGGTCCTTGGGGACCCACCGTCAGTCCATGTTTTTGCTCCCTCCCAGCTCCCAGTAGGTAGCAAAAACATGGACTGTCTGTGGGTCCCCGAAGACCAGATTGGGAAACACTGTTCTGCGAGATGAAATGAAGCTTTAACTGCCATTTGTATAGGTCAGGGGTAGGCAGCCCTGATCCTAGAGTGCCGGTATCCTGCAGGTTTTCTATCCTACCTGATCTCAGGCAGATAGAAACTCACCAAGTAGAAGAGAAAACCTGCTGGATACCGACACTCCAGGATCAGGGTTGCCTACCCCTGGTATAGGTACATTGGAATATGTTAGTTTTCACATACATACTGATATAACTGTGAGATAGAAGCTGTCCTGCAGCATATTTTGGGGGCATCAGGGCCTTGTTCAAGCGCCTAACGGGAATGTAACTACTCTGCTACATGGGATTCAAGCCAGTGATGTTTTGATCACTGGCACTGAGGCCTCATCCGCTTAGCCACACGCCGCTAACACTTAGCATGATGATATCCTCCTCTCCAGTTAGCAATGCGCTGCCTTATTTTGGCCAAGTAGATGCATTTCTGCTTGTCGTGCGCAGGAAAATCTCACCTGGCCATCGTGCAGCGGGTCAACAATGAAGGCGAGGGGGACCCCTTCTACGAAGTGATGGGCATCGTCACCCTGGAGGACGTCATCGAGGAGATCATCAAATCCGAGATCCTGGATGAGACGGACCTGTACAGTACGTCGCATGCCTTTCAGCATACGATGGCCCGTCACGTCGGGTTGCAACACCCCAGTCCTTCCATAGAGTCATACATCATTAAACCCATAGCCATAAGCTCTGTTAACTTTGATGATGCACAGAACTGGACTCAGTTCAGATGGACTGTTTTGTATTGACAGACCGATATGAATCATTGTGTCATTACAGTCCTACCAAGCCATTTGATACGTAGCCTTTCTTAGTACATAGTACTATCAGCACTGGTTGACTAACCATAACTAGTAGATCTGAAGCCAGCTACTCCCCTGCAGCCGAGCACACTGTGACTCGGGACTGGCCTTCCATAAATCTCACGGTATAGTTTTATACAGTAATTTTATGTTAGCTCATCCCTCACATTCTGTTTGTGCTGTGTACACAGTTTCTTCTTATGAAGCTGTAACTCTGCATATCTAATTTCCTGTCATAATTAAATCTCATATAGTTTTTCCAATAACTATCTTCTATCCTCTGCACCGTAACTGAGTCCATTACATCTGGGGCCAAATCAACGAGCGGCAAACAAAGCTAAATGACATTAGCAACGGCGACGGTGTGTCCACCGCGTGGTTCTGCCGGCGCCGTGAGACTCGCCGCATGCCCCGTCCTCTCCGGATGATTACGGCTCACCCCAAGGGGCCCGTGATGAGATTAACGTCCCCCCTCGACCCTTCCCCGAGGAGCGAGTCTCGGTTTGGCGGGGGTAGAGGAGCCCCCCCGGCACCTAGATGCCTATAAATCATGGCGCTAATGAGCTTCTCATGAGCCTCTGGCCTCCCTTCTCTCGAAGCCGACAACCGAACCAAGCGGAGAGTGTCACACCACGAGAGGAAGCAGCAGGACTTCTCCATATTCAAGCTGTCGGAGAACGAGATGAAGGTGAAGATCTCTCCGCAGCTCCTTCTGGCCACCCACCGCTTCCTGTCCACAGGTAGGGGCTTCCAGGTGCCCACCTGACCTTCCCTAACTCCAAGGAAGTCATGTGACCCTTCCTGGCCACTGTAAATACACTTCAGAAGACACTTAGGGTGTTTCTTAATATCAAGAAGACAAAGATCGTACTTGTAGTCTTAGCAAGACCGGTCTTGCTAACTTGCCTCCCAAGAACGAGCTCGTTTGGCTGGATGCAACCGATATATCCCTGGGATTTTTACTGTCCTCTCTACCTGTGTTCTTGAGTATAGGAACTGTTCTTTGGTAATTGACGATGACGTAGAACGGGTACAAGAGAACACAAGAACGGTCAAGTACCCATATCGAGAAACACCCTTAACCTTTCCTGGACTCTCAGGAAGGTCACATGAGCCTTGCTTCCAACTGGAAACTGCTTCCATCTGTGTGCATAGGACTTAATCTAATACAAAAGGTCATCTAGAAAAACAGTGACTGTGCAGCTTCATTAGTGTCAGCCAGGCAGTTATTAATGTCCCAGGAAGGTTTATTACAAGCTGAAATAAAAAGCTGATTTAATCACCCTCTTTAGAACCATGAAACCAGAGTCCGGTGCTATAGGAAAGGCAGCCTCAGTGTCTCCCCCTTGTGGCTGTAATGGTGCATTGCCCCGTCTGTCTGCTCTGCTGTGTCACAGAGGTGGAGCCCTTTAAGGTGGCCTATCTGTCTGAGAAGATACTCCTGCGTCTGCTGAAGCATCCCAGTGTGGTGCAGGAGCTCAAGTTCGACGAGAAGAACAAGAGGGCGCCGCAGCACTTCCTGTTCCAACGCAACAAGCCCGTGGACTACTTCGTCCTAGTGCTACAGGTATGGAGGTAACGCCCCACTCACTGGCCCCGCCCCTAGCCACACCCATGCCCACCTTTGGTCATACTCCTTAGCCACAGCCCGCCCCTAGCCACACCCATATCCCTCCCCTAGCCATGCCCACAGCCCGCCCCCCTAGCCACACCTATAACCCACCATAGCCACACCCACAGCCCGCTCCTAGCCACACCCATATCCCTCCCCTAGTCACACCTATGCCTGACCTTGGCCACACCCACAGCCCGCCCCCTAGCCACAGCCTTACAACCCCACTAGTTGCTTCATTTGATGGCAATTTTTAGATGGAGCAGGAACTGGTTCTGGTGTGGCAAGAATTTGTGTCACAGGCCCCCGTTCCAATATATGGCTCACAAATCTCAGAGCCAGATGGCGATTCCCTGGAGCCCCGTGGCGTCAAACTCGTGAAACCCCCAAGATTATCCCTTGGGGGACGTCAATGCACCCCTCAGCACCACCCCACAGCTGCGTGGGGACACTGGGAATTGAAGTTCGAGCCCCAGTGGGGCGGATTTGGGGGGGGGGCAGCTGGGAGAGGAAATATGAGTAATTATGAGACGTGGTGAGCATGTGCAGGTGCAGTTAGGTTTGGTAAAAACATTCTTCTCTGGTGCCCCCGTGTGTGTGTGTGTGTGTGTGCAGGGTCGCGTGGAGGTGGAGTTCGGCAAGGAGGCCCTGCGCTTCGAGAATGGGGCGTTCGCATACTACGGCGTACCCGCCATCACGCCGACGCTCTCCACAGGTAGCGGGCCGGACCAGCTCGGATGGGTGCACGGGGGGGTCTGGGTGTGCGTGACTGGCAGTAACCAGGAAGGATTGCAGTGAGTTCAGCCAAAACACTTTGACACCCCAGGGAGCAGGTTTCAGTGTGAGGTAAGCATATTTAACAAGAACTGATTCTGGAAATAGTGTAATAATCATATAAAAATATATTTAAGGAAGTGTTATGTTAGCCATTTTGCATCACAGCGCCTATAAAACCAAATCCATCTATTTTCTATAAATCCTTTTCACTGTGAGCTTATCTCTTGAAGCACAGGGCAGGTCCTGGATGCCCGCCCATCCAAGGGAATACTCCTATACACCCAGACGCAGGGGCGTGGGCATCGAACCCGCTGTCCCAGAGGTGTGAGGCCCCGCCCCTGAGCTAGCAGACAGACGGTAATAACCGGTGGTAACAAGGCCGGTGTTTCTCTTTGGGCTGGCAGTGCCGGACAGGCCGCACTCTTCGCCGGGCCATCGGCGGGCAGACGGTGCCCATGCGTGCCTGTGTTTGTTTTGTTTTACATAAGGCACGCGGCCGCCTCTCATCTCTCCCCAGCCCCCCCCCGATCACTCCCCCATGAGGCAGCAGATGCATTAATTAAGGGAGTGCGATGATGTCATTTGGAATGTAGCCTCCACTGAGGAGCTGGATTGCCATGTGACACAGTATAGCCCAATTGATGTTGGGGGGGGGCAAGAAAATCAGACTTCTGTGGGCAGGGCTCTCTCCGTCCCTTTCGGGCTCACCTTCATGCTGTCCCCTTCCCTCCCCTGCGTCCTTTTTGTGGGAGAGCAGTAGCTAGAGCGCCGCCCCCCCCCCCATCCTGCCATTTGGTCCAGTCCACAGGTCCCCCTCCCGCAGCAGTGGACTCAACCGCTCCGACTCCATGATATATGGTGGCAGCAGCGGGCAGCTAAACTGCAGCTCGGGGGCCTACCTGCCCGACTACACCGTGCGGCAGCTCACCGACCTGCAGATCATCAAGGTGCGGGCGCCGTCAGCAAAGCACAGAATGCCAGCTCCCCCACCATGGGTCACTGCTCTTGTACCTTTAGACAAGGAACGTCTCTTAGTGAAATGTCCCTGTGTGAATGGGAATGTCACTGTGTCTCTGTGCAGTTAGCAAATACTCAGGCGACTGCCCTGCTCCGAGAGAGACCCGGGTACGGGCACACTGCCCAGGGTTAGGGTTACTGTCCCAGTGACCTTCAGGGGGTTCTTCCTAATGTTGGGATGGACAGCGTTCAAGCTAAACTCCAGGTCGTGTGAATCCCGTCGAATCTCGCTGGTCGACGTGTCACCCATGTCGAATCTGAATCCGGGGTCACTGCTATTTCTTTGGCGATGGCAGCCGGACGAGAGTCTCAAGCGTAGAAATACTTTGGAAAAAATACCCAGATGGTTAAGGGCCATGATCCCAGTAAGGCCACTTAAGGCATCTCGGGCTTCTCTGCAGTTTAGATGTATTTAAAGCTGAATTTCTGTGTAGATAAACTCAGCCTGGTCATTTCATATCTAAATGGAGGAATCTGGACTGATTGGGATGCCTTTCTGCAAGTTTAAACACTTTCCCCAGAATTGTTTTTTTTTTTTTAAGAAATCAAAAGAAGTGGCTTTCATTTGACCTGCTTCAGTAGAAATATTCAGGTCTATGAATGCCCCCTGCCCCCCCCCGTACCTGTTTGATGTTGGGCCTTCATGGGGTGAGCGGGACGCCCCCCCCCAGCCCATCCTGGATTCAAACCCAACTGAGGGATCAAACAGAACTGCAGGAAGTACTCATCAAGGAAGCCTAGTGTCGCAGTGAAAGGGGGGGGGTGATTTTGTGCTAATTCTGCAGCAGAAAAACTCCTGCTGAATCATTAAAGAGAAACATATGGGGGGAGGCACGAAAAGTAGAATGTGTGAGAGTTCATGGACTGTGCTATCCCCGTCCCCCCCCCAGATCACCCGTAGCCACTACCAGAACGCCCTGACAGCCACGCGGATGGACAGCTCGCCACAGACGCCGGACATGGACGCCCACATGAACGGGGGCAGCACGCCGGCGCAGACGCCCGCCCCCACCCCTGAGACGCCCGCCCCGGACAGCAGCCCCGGGCAGCTGCCCGTGCCCCGGGAGCTCCGCCCCTGCTCAGGCCGTGCCCGCCAGCATCAGGCCGTCATCCCACACAGCACCACGGTTCTCAACGAGAAGAACCGCATCGTCCGTGAGTGCGGCCCCCGCTCCTCTAATTCATCCGTCCGCCCTGCTTGTAGCCCCGCCTCCAGCCCCGCCTCTAGCCCCGCCTCCAGCCCTGTCATACCCAGTCTGTGTGGCTGATTCCGCCTACTATGTACATCACAGGAGCATCTCTAAACGTCTGTGTTAAAATAAACTGTCCGTTCGCACTGTCGAGGGAGGTACATTTCCCCGATGGCTAATCGGGGCTTTCCTCCGACGGTGTAAACGGGGTGATGACAGCTCAGTTGGAGTGTTAATTGTAATTGCTAGACCGCGACGCCCCTCCCCCCGTCTCAGCCGAGCGTCAGGATGCATAGATGCACACGCAGGCCACAACGCAGTGTGACGCAGCCTGCGGCGGTCGCCCTGCAACCGATGCACAGATGGCGCTCTCAGCGCAATCCTCTTAAGGGTACATGAACACATGCAAGTACTGCGGCTCAGGCTGGCTCCAGCATGCCCTCCCACATGCCTTCACCTCTTCTCCTAGGCACCGATCCATTTCAGCTCAGGAACGGCTAAATGATCCAAGATCACCGCAAATCAGACATGGCAAAATGATCCAAGATCACCGCAAATCAGACATGGCAAAATGATCCAAGATCACAAATCAGACAGAGCTACACAATTCCAAATTTTGTGTCCCTCAGTAGATTAAGTTGCAGGTTCTTGTGGCCATCAGCGTAATCGTGTCACTCGCCCTTCAGCAACACCTTTAACCCCAAGAGCCCTGGAGAGAACTGGGTGGTCTCTGACCCCAAGCATTTCCACACTTTTGATAAACGTAACTGCTGAATAAGTAACTGTAAATTGCCAGAGTTCTGATATCAGTGAAATTATTATTATAAAGAGTAAAAGCTTAGAATCATAGTATCTCTAATCTGTTTCCTGGTTCTTTGGCTCCCCCTACAGGCAGCAAGTCAGACGGCCAGAAGAGCCCCAGTGACTCAGTGTTCCTGCGGATGGATGAGATTCCTTACATCCGGGAAGACCGTTCCGAGAGCGAAGAGCAAAATGGTGAGATTTATGGTGAGAGGGCAGGTCTGTCGCGTATAACCCAAAAGGCCGGAGGAACGCGAGTGAGGCTGGAGGAACGCGAGTGAGGCTGGAGGAACGCGAGCTCGGCGCCCGTCCCAGGACAGACATGGCAGGGGACACCCTAGAAGGGAAACCAATCACAGTTTACAGGCACTGTGGGAGGAC
Source organism: Cryptomyrus ogoouensis (assembly GCA_025773925.1). Classification (NCBI taxonomy): domain Eukaryota; kingdom Metazoa; phylum Chordata; class Actinopteri; order Osteoglossiformes; family Mormyridae; genus Cryptomyrus; species Cryptomyrus ogoouensis. Next base: position 3,696,550 of record JAOYFF010000042.1, read on the forward strand.
TGTGTCAGGAGACTGGAGTAATGAAGGGGAACCCCCAGATGGGAGTGACACCAGCTGAGCCACCGTGTCACCCTCCGAACATAATGTGGCTTAGCGTTCGTCACTTAGCTTGTTTGGTCTGGACCTGCCAGTAAAACATTTATGAATGCAAGTTATTGTGAATATTAATCAGCCTCTTTAAATCGCAAATAGTATCTGTTAGCATGTCTACTATGCTAGACGTCCCCCTGGTAGTACAGGGGCTAATTGACTGCTGTCTCTCCCTCCCCTCCCCCGCTGAAGAACCCGCCGTCGTTCCCGTGGAGACGGACCTCGACGCATCGCCCTTCATCAGCACCTTGTCACTTAGCGGCTCGGAGGAAACGCTGGGGAAGAAGCTACTGCTCAAACTGAGTAAGGCCCGTGTCACACATCACCCCCCCACCATGGCCATCAGCGCAGGCGTATCTTAGCAACCGAAGCGCTCACCATTGGCAGCTGCTGATCCAAACCCCGTCTTCCCTCTTCTACACATTTTCTTTCTTTCGTCTGTCGTTCCAAGGCTCTCGACACATTTCCTGCACGTCGCATGTAAAGAATTGCTGATTTTCCCCATATTGTTGTCAGCAGCGGCACAGGACACACCTTTCATCGTCTGTCGTCTTATACAAACACCCTTCTATTCATCTTCTCATCACTTACCCACTATTGGGTCATGGGGATTTTAAAGATAAACCCCTTAAATTTTTTATAGTTTCTTTAGCTATAGGCTTTTGTCCAAGATTAACTACAATCTTCTTTATTTACACATATTTTAGTAGTGCAATTCAGCACGATCCCTGGGACTTAACCAAACAGCCTTCTGGTTACCTCGTCCTGAACTGCTAGGTTTACCTGTCACCGCTCTAGGGATGTTATTTGCTGAATCTAAGTTGCACCTGCGGCTAGCCAGCGTCTATGTGAGTTTGATGCCTCAACACTTGCATCTCCTGGAACTTGAACGTGGAACCTTCTGATTCTCCAGGCAACAAGAAGCGGAAAAAGTCTCGTGATGGAGACAAGACTCCAGAGGACAACCCAGAACAACCTCTGGTGAAATCCTAGCAATATGCCTGGCTGGGGAAAGTGGGGACCCTACATTAATTATTTATGTGTTGGAATGCTACCTGTGCCGATTTTCATTGGCTGGCCAATCAAAGAACAGCAGGTGTGAAAAACCTCACCCTCAAAATCCCTCATAAAGGTCACAGCTTGGGATGCACTTATTGACTCAATCTGGTAGCTGCATCATGACCTCCAGCCCCTAGGGGAGCTCTAGCCCCTAGGGGAGCTCTCAGTCAGCATCCACGGGACAGAGACATTTACAAAAGTAGTCTAATCTTGTGAGAAGGCCTTGTCACTGAGCCCATCTTTCGGTGTTACGGGTGTTACAACTGGAGATGTACTGAAAGCTTTTAAGTGTAGATTCTGATTTAAAGTGAACACAGCCATCAGCGGAGCAGGGAGCAATTTTAGCAGGATATATAATGAAAGTTATTGGTTACCATGTCAACCTACAGAACCTCATCCACACTATTACTAAACACACAGTATTACTAGTTTCACACAAGAGGTATTAACACTATTCCACTGTCTACTCATTGTGCAATGGAGCTCAATATTACCTATGCCTAGACAGTCAGGATCATCTTTAGCCAGCCAGTGTTTAAAAGGTCGCAAGAGTCCATTTTGTGCCCTATTGGAAACACACGCACGGATGAATGAAATTCAAAGGGCAAGCCACTCTTTGCAGGAACTGTGGAAATGGAGGGATCTTCACCGATGCCCCGTTTACGTGCAGCAGGATCTGCTCTGGATCGGACCTACGGTGCACGTTGCAATTGATGGTCGCTTTGGTCTCAGGAATCACCTGAGCCACCAGCCACCTGCACGCACCACGAATAGATCATTTGGTGTGGAGTCGAAGGAGGGATCGATGAGAACTGGATCGCCACGGTAACCAAGGACGACTTGTCGCTAAAACCCTGTCATTGCGGAGAGGAGAACTGAACAGGTGCTGACAAATGTGCTCTACTGCCCGATGGTCACCAGTAAGGCTCCCACTGTAACCACAGGGGGAGGGGCTATGGACAGGTCAGTAATGGAGATTCCTGCAGGCTACAGGCTGTTATAAGTCCAATCTCAAGATGAGCCGCACAAAGGGGAATAAGGAGGAGAGGAGCCGACCCAACAAGACTTGATGTGAATATGAGCATAATTTCATTTTATATTTTCCTAGAAGAGTCATTTGCAGAGGATCCCACAGAAGGAGTATCTAGATATTAAAACGGTTGCTATAAAACAGTTCATTTAAAAGACTAAAGTATAATGGTATAATCGAAACACAGAAGCCATATAGGTCAATCAGCGTGTTAGCAGACTGAACTGAGAATGCATCAGGCACTGGATCCTGCAACCACTGGTACTGTATATCACTAAAGGGTGCTCTGACTTTGAAGCTCTTAGAAGAGGATGGAAAGTCAGAGGAGAGGGATCGACCTACATGACGTGACCAGAATCTTTGAATATAACTGCTGTCTGATGAACCATCCATGATGATCCCATCGCATTTCAATTGTAAACAATCACACCTACTGCCTCAGTGGTGCCAACCCCCCCCAGCCAGGAGAGAGCAAATGTTTCGGCATCTCGGTTATTTTTAGTTACAAGCATGTATTACTGCAACCTGTCCTTGTTTAGTCAGGACCCAAGTTCACTCTTGATTATAAGCTGTTGATGCTGATGCCTCCTGGTGGTCTGGAGGTCTACCAGCATGTATTACTGAAGGTGAGGCATCTTGGTTGTATTGCAAGGAATTCGAGATAGTGGAACATGCCTTTTTAGTCATCCAGAAAGTTATCAGTCGACCTCTACCAAGTAGCTTTTGAGAAAAATGCAAGGGTTTGAGGATTTTGGTCAGGGAAACTAGTTTTGTATTTTCCGTGGGTTGCACAAGCTGTCTTTCACTTGGATTTGCGAAATCGCATGGTGCATTACCCGCCTACCCAACGAAAGCTGGATAAACACACAACCAGAGCCAAAGATTTCAGTACCTTTGACATCAGTCCAAACGTGAAGAATTGGCAACGGACAGAGCAAATAAAAGAACGCAGGGATTCTGGCAGCGAGGCCTGGATTTTATACAAGTTCAGAGATCCTCATTTTAAGGATTCCATCTCATGGCATAAGGAAGGGATATGCCTGCTCTACAGTTACGAGAATCATGGGCAAGTTAAATATGCTTCTATTTTTGCATGTTTGGGTTAAAAAAAAGAGCATGACATTAGACTCCACCAATCTGCCAGAGGTACCATGGGGTCCGTGATGAGGATGCAGGAATGAAGCCTGGAGAATTAAAACTCCAGGACGTTAGAATGTGAAATGTGACCAGGGTCCTGATGTGTTCTGACATTTCTGCGACTCAGAGCTTACTTAAGGAGGTGGCTCAGTCCTCTCGCTATATTCAGGGTGCTCACAAACCACACAGACACACACAAAGGCTTCAGGTAACATTCCTGAAGCAGGGCCGTGGAATTTAAAACGTCTGCATTGCCATGCAGGCCAAGGCAGTGGTCATTTGCTTTTTCAACGTCAAAGACTGTGTATGCTCTATTTCAGGGTAGGATGGATAGTTTTACCTACTAATCCTCTGGCTTGTTGGGGTAAGGTTTTATGTGATGTTTACGGGGTGGGGTGGGGGGGGGTGAGGATTTGTTATTCACTCTCGTTAAAGCAAGAATCTTGTCAGAGATGGCGTTACACTCAGGTCATACGGAGACGTTTCCTATGTCTGCCGTACAGTTGATACAGTAGTACACAGCAGGGCGAACCTCTTCACTGACAGAGAGCGCGGTGTTCAAGAAGCCAGTCAGCTGGGGTCAGGAGCCAAAGGGTCAAAGGTCACAGCAACTGTCCTGGTGCTGAGGTGGCATGACAGGTGGACTTGGGGATCAATGACTGAAAAGCGCTCCAACTATACTTGGATTCTTCCTGCTTTGGGGAGCTGTTATGGAATGCAAACTTCAGCAGCCCCCCAAAGCACCTTGAATGGGCCACCAGCAACTAGTTTATAACTGAAACCGCATCCAGACTGGCTGACGACCCAGCTAGCAGCGCCTGAGAGCTCTAGGGAGTGACAGCAGAGACGAGCGAAGCTACAGATTTTATTTTTTTATTTATTTTGCTTCTTTGCAAAGTTTACTACGGCTGTTCAGTAAAGAGGTTCGGCAAGAATTAGAGAAATAGATTTTATACCCATATAAGTTTTAAAAAGTATAAACATATATATATATATATATATATATATATATATATGATTTGTACAAGGGAGAAAGATGAATGATTTAATGTACGGAGAAAGTTTGTGGTTTCACAAGATATTTAAGGGAACCAAAATGTAATTTTACAAGGAGATGTATTATGGACCTAAGCAGTAAAAACTTTCAAAACGGTGTTCGTTTATGTACCTTTTTCTTGAATCTTCCTCACATTTACACACTCATGTTTTTTCCCTTTCAAAGATGAACATTACATTGTCCCTATCAGGTATACTCTATGGACAAAAGTACTGGGACACGCCTCTTAATGACTGAATTCAGGTTTTTCATTCAAACCCATTGCCACAGGTGTATAAA
>JAOYFF010000042.1:3726021-3737210 GCA_025773925.1 Cryptomyrus ogoouensis
ATATATTGTCGATGGTTTACTTAAAGCTGGGAATCATGTAATTCCCCCCTTTCCCAATCGATTCCCCCTTGGACTGATCTGTGGACTCTCCCCGCCCGGCCACGCAGAACCACAGCCCAGCAAAGCCTCCGCGAGGCGGAGGTACTGTGACAAATTCCGCAGGGGTCCCGGAAGGACCAGCTGAGACCTTGCGCGTGTGTGTTCTGGTTTCCATCAGTCCTCACAACGAAACGCTGCAAAGAGAAGATGGATAATAAGGTGAGAAAATCCCTGGTCTGGATTTTATCCAGTAACATTTTGGTCTTAACACACTTTCCTCTTCTTTGTTTCCGAGCCAGATTACGGGCCATAATAAAAATTATGATAAAGTGACGAGGACTAAAATAATAATCCCGGGTAGAATGACACTCAGAAAGAGACCTTTAAATTCTTTATACAAACCCTGTAATGTTTAAATGTAAAATGCCACCTATTCAGTATTAGAACATCCGAGGATGATGGGTAAGGCTACAATGACAAAGACAAAACACCTTGTTGTTGTTTCTGTTATAATTATCAGCGGTGGAACCGCAACAACCACCTGCCTCATACGCGCGTGTAACCGGGTCTCCCGCTGCTTACGGCCCGAACTTTCTATTAGAACAATTTTTAGGACGCTACCCAAATTATATGGGTTCTGTGTGAATAGGCAGAAGATACATTTGGAAGAGCAACAACAACGTTCCGACCCTCTGAAATAGTAACACCTAATATAGACAATTGGAATTTATATTTAAATGTAGGAGTAGTGCTATGAAGAACTTGCACTGAGTCATTAGCAACAACAATTATAGTAGGAGTAATAGCCTAGTAGTAGTTGGCTGAACTTCAGTAATCGGAATTTTATATTTGTGCATGTGGAAACTACTGAATCGCCATGGATGTGTGTGTGTGTGTGTGTGTGTGTGTGTGTTTGTTGCCATTAATTGCATTTTCTTCTTCAAGGAATTAGAATCACCTAAATCGTTAAAGTGAGTTTCGGGGAAAAAGGGGCCATAAACTGATATATCGGAACCGCATTCTTATTTAATTGAAACGGAAAGAAGTTCGGATGTATGCGCGAATCCAAGGAAACGCATCGGCAAAACTAAACCGAACCAAAGGTTCTTTTACTTCTTTGTCTGCATGACAATCTCCGAGCTCATTAATCGTGTTTTTAGTTCTGTTTACATAGAATCACAGCACAGTCTGGTAAATTCTTGTTTCTATAGTAACATATGAACTATTTTAAATTAATTGAAAGGAGGAAAACTTTCTAACGGAGTTCAGACATTACCCATGCTACAATGTGAGCTCAGTATAATTATTTGCTGATTACAAAATTGTTATTAATAACCAATTTTTCTTGCTACCGTTTTATATAAAAAGTTAAACCAGTATAGGCTATTTCCCAATGAAATTATATTGTTTTTATACATTAAAAATCATTAAATGGTCACGGTTTAAAGTTTTTTTTATTGATGATATTGTATATTACACAGGAAATCGTCTGCATTACTCCTATGGTGTATATAAATATGTGGTTTATGGTGAATATAAATAATTCTGCTTGCCGACTTCATATATAGCAATCTTGATGCGCACGATAATTTGTAACTCAGTTATGAGATAATTCAGAAAAAAAAACAACATTCTTTTTCACTTTCTCTTGCTAAATGAAGCAGAGTAACCCATTAAAATATGTTTATAATAAAACGCTGACCAGTGCGCCACGACGTAGAGTTGCTTGCATTAAACTTAATCTCTCGCGCACTGTTTACCTCGAGCACGCGTTTATCAGTTGTATCTCCCGTTTGATCTGAGCACTACACCACGTCACTAAATTGCCCATACTGTATATTTGTGCGTGTGAGTGTGCTTATATGTGCTCTGCAATGGACCGGTATCCTGTGCAGGGTCTTCCCCCGCCTTGTGTCTATGCACCCTGGGTAGGCTCCAGCCCCTCCCCCGCGACCTTGACCAGGACAATCTGTTGGAAGATGGATAAATTGACTGATTGATGGATGGGTCGAGGGCTGAATATATGGGTGCATTATACACCATAAATTACAAAACACAAGCCATGGGCCAGTGTAAAATATCTGCATTGATTTTTTTTTTGCTTAGGTCTAGGTTTCCTGATAAGCACTTTGTTCGTTTGTATTTTTCAGTTACACTCATGCGGGTGGCACTGTTATTTATGTGATATTTAAGAATTGCGCAAGTGTAACAACTTTTCTGCGGCAGTTGCGGGAAGCGAATACGGACCTTGCGGCGCAGCACTTCAGCTTCTGAATATCCGCCGCCCTCTCCCAACTTGACAACGTGTGCGTGCTTTTCAAATACTCTTTAGAATTATATGCCCTCTTCTATAACTCCAAAGAGGATCGTTAGGTTTTATTTGTAGTACACTTGCCAGAGGTGTCAGTGCGCACGTGGGGGTACTTTATTTGTACTGTCCTACACGTGTATGAGAAACCTGTTTTGGTAGGCCGACAGAATATAATGTGTACTGTTATACATGTCCAACCAATGCTCCCCTTTTTGACAAATTGAAAATTAAGTCAATCATTTTCAATACTCAAGATGTTGTGTATTAATTTCCTCCTCCTGTATACTTCAAAAGTGCCTGTTACTCCTGAAACCATGATAACGTGGCTTATATCAGATAAATAAATATTCACACACCTCTCTGCCTTGTGTCGATAGGAGAAAAATACTGTAAGCAGACGTCAGAGGAGTGTGCGTGTGAGTGAGAGACGGACCCCGGGCCATACAGTGACAGACGCGCGCTGAAAGTCCTTTAAAACGGAAAGGAAGCTGATACCAGCAGATTATATTTGCTAAAAACGTCAATCAGTTTTCCTTGTGGAATTTTAATTGCTGACGGGGCCTGCTTATCGTCCGAAAGGGTTTATTAATAAACTGCTGATAGCGGCGGTTAAAAAACACATTTAGACTCCACTACGAATAGACCTACTCTTCAGACAGTTTTCGTACCGTATTCGATATGATATATATTATACATTGGCCGGTACGGTGGCTCAGTGAGTCTATAGTTGTGAATTAAAATGATGACCCCGCCCTGAGGACAGTTAATTTGCTCTCCCCATGTCCTGCGGGTTACTTGGCGCAGTCCAAAGACATGCATTGGAGCTAATTGGTGTCTCTAAATTGCCCTGTGAACGCGTGTATGTGCCCTTCGATGGACTGGCATCCAGCCTCGTGGCCGGTGCTGCATATATGATGAGCTCCAGGCCCACGTGATTAAATGTGTCGAATTCTATATCAATGGCGTGTTTGAATATATCAATGGACTCTCCGTTTATGGTGTTATATTTGCTTTACAACCCTGTAATCCAGTGCGCTTCCCCCCACCCCCACAAATAAATGAAAAATTAAGACCTAAACATTTTACATGTCCCAAAAATAAGCACACAGTAACACTTGACAGTGAACGGAAGTATTTTAATGAATCTAACAGCAAAATCAAAAACCTCTGTTCCGTAGATTTGTCCGCATGGTATAATTTCATTTTAATCTGTTGTGAATTATATAACTTAAGATCAGCCATCGTTTTTTACTGTGTTTCTGTATTTGTGTAAAAAGATATGCCATCTTTTTGGTGTCTAGGGCCTGTCGGTCGATAGTATATTTTATTTTTTAATAATAATCGGTAGAATTAGTTAACATGTATTATTAATTCGATAAATAACCAGTAAATTTATTATGTCAGTTAAACAGTATTTAAATACGCAGACAGTTGGAAAACAACAAAAAACTAATATAAAACAAACAAAAAGCAAACATCTCATAGCACAAAAAAATTTGATAAAATTGCACTTGTAACAGTACGTATCGTTGGATAACTGGTTTAAACGGTAACTACTTTGCATAAACTATTTTATTTAGGCAAAAATTACTGCCTCGCTATCAGATTGATTGAACGTGTTTTACTGGGCCCTACTACAGATGCAGTCTTCAAACTAACGATAAGTTAAAATAACCCAGACGGCGTGATGTCCCAAATATACGTGTTTTTTTTTATATAAAAAGCTTAATTCTTTAAAAACTGGGCACGACGCTAGTATTGGTAATATCGTCAATTAATGCACCTCTCAGGTCAATTTGATTGGCTCAGCGCTGGGGGAACTGAGGCAGTGGAGGCGGGATGTGTGTCCCACGTTCCCCGCGCTCTCTCCAGCTTGTGAGCGGACTGGCCGAACCGCATGTTACTCCCCGCACTAAACCCGCCCCCAGGTTCGTGACATCAACGAGCAGGAGAAGCTTTGCCCATCCACGGACTCTTAGAACAAAACATTAAGTGGTTGTCAGAAGTAGCACGCTGGACCTGATTTTTGCGCGTGGTAAACAGGCAGGTACAAGGTGATTTTCCGTTTTGTTTTGCTGTTTTTTGGTCGGCTGGGAAATGAACGCACACCTTTGTTCTTCCCATGTTAACTTATTAGACGTTTAACTATTTTTATCCTTTGGAAGGACGCATGTTATCTGATTTGCTTTCGGTAGAGTTCGTGTCCTTAATGTAACTGAACAGGACGCTACAATGCTTCCGAGTCCGGTCACTTCCACGCCGTTCTCTGTCAAAGACATACTGAAGTTGGAGCAGCAATCTCGGCAGCACCACTCCCTACATCTCGAGCTACCCCGCGCGCACTTAAGCCAGGATTTGTCACAAGCCCAGCTTTTCCAGACGCCTCCCTCCTGCATGCTGAACGCCGGGGAGAGCCCCAGCTTCTCGGACGGAGAGGAAAACATGTCCTATCTTAGCACGTTGTCAGTGCGGGACGGCCCCGGAGAAGCCAGCCTCTCTCCAGACATGTATATTCATTCGGCGCTGGGACACTTGACCGACTCCAAATTAGACGGGGATGTCGACGAGCAAGAAACTAGTGAGTTACAAATTAAACCTTAAAGATTTATTTTTAATACTAGCTCTTGTTTTCTTTGACAAAGCACCTCATCGAACACGTTAAAGCTGTAACCTTATTCTTTGTGAATGCCCCTGAAGACTGACTTCGAGGGACAACACAAGAAACTGACAAATTCCTAATACAGCTACGCAAAAAGTCTATGTCTGATGTGTAAAAAATATTTAGTTTATTCATTAAAATGAATTATATAATGACAGGAAAATATATGGCTTTTAAAAAGCAATACTTGGATAAAAGTACATACACACTATTTAAATTACTGTTCAATTGTAGTATCTCAGCCTAATTTATATTACTTTTAATATTCGATGTCACGTGGTCTACAATACGTAGGCCATGTACCAATACATGTCCCAATGAAGTATACCTGGCAAGAAATTAGAACGTTTCATAGAAAAGTACGGCGATTTAGGCCAAGCGTAGCTGTATCGCTACTCTGTTAACTTGGTGTTATTTTCTCAAAGTCGATGATGAGTATTCACTTGAATTATAACGAACGTTTCTAAAGCAATAAATAGTCCACTGCTAAATAGTTTTATGTTTTCAGTCAATAATAGGTTGAGGGAAAATAGGTAAGCCTATTTTAGGAATTACAATGGGTATATTCCATTAAAGTTAAGTAAACATGAGTTATGATATTGATTTAGTTGATTCTTGGAAATGTTCACTTTATACGTCGCGTTCAATGTGAGGAAAGTTTGCAAACATACGTGCACGATATGTGCACCTACATTTGTCATAATGGTAAATCGTTGATGGGGTATTTTCAGAATACAGACTCTCACTGCTCTGCTTTCACTGTGTCAACAGAGAGCTGCGGTATTGATACCAAAACCGATGGATGCGCGGATGGCCGGCACTTAGACTCCGAGAGGCCGCAGAAGCAGCGGACCAGGCGGAAACCGAGGGTGCTCTTCTCGCAGGCCCAGGTGTTCGAGCTAGAGAGGCGCTTCAAGCAGCAGCGGTATCTGTCGGCGCCGGAGCGGGAGCACCTGGCCAGCACGCTGAAACTCACCTCCACGCAGGTCAAAATATGGTTTCAAAACAGAAGGTACAAATGCAAGCGGCAGCGCCAGGACAAGTCGCTGGAAATGGCAGGACACCACCACCCACCTCCACCCAGACGAGTGGCAGTTCCAGTTTTGGTCCGTGATGGCAAACCATGCTTGGCGGGATCGCAGAATTATAACGCACCGTATTGCGGGACAAACCCGTATAATTACAACGGCTATCCGGCTTACAGCTACAACAACCCAACTTATAACAGCAGCTACAGCTGCACTTACTCCGGTATCCCTGCACTACCATCCACGACGGCTGCTAACGCTTTTATGAACGTGAACCTCGGTAATATCGCGAACCACATCAGCGGCTCACCTCAGCCGCAAACGCACCAAGGAACGGCGGTTTCACCGTGTCAAGGGACGCTGCAGGGAATCCGAGCGTGGTAGCTTCAAAACAGGCCACACGTCGTAATTTTTCCCGTTTATATCACAATGATGTTACTGATATATCATACCGAAGATTATTAATCATATTCACAAGTTTGTTACGTGCCTGCAGTATTACCAAAACAGTGTTTTGTATAATAGCCTAGAAGCATTTATAAAGCGTGGGCTGTAGACTGTGGGAAATCTTGAAAATCCAAGTGTTTACTTTTCTGTCAGTAACAGGCAGGGGTATATAGTGTAACGGTCCCAGAAATGAATCGGGGATCCACAGAAGAATTCAAACAAAATAATGACGCAACAGTCTACTTTTCTGTTGTTATCTAGGATGAAACTGAGGATTTTCATGTATAAACAAACATGAACTTTATGACCTTTGGAATTAAAGGTCATTAATATGCCAGTACTGTATAAAGATTTCCGGATAACTTCGTACAAAATTAACAATGTTAAGTGTTCGAAGGACACCGGTGTGCTTTACTGGAAAAATAAAATAATATATTGATTAATCAATCTAATCGCTAGAATGTCCTTAAGTTTTATCAAAGACATTTAAAAAACTTATAAATATACTTTCGGTCCCAGCTGAAAAAGAATAATATTCTCATAAATATGTAGTTTCTTGGTTAATCTCTAAGGCCGTTAAATGCGACTGGATTTAAGAACCGCTCCGAACACCTCACTACAAAGGACTAAGTATGAAAACGTTTTTAATGCTTGTACTGTGTATTTTAAAGCTGAAGTAGGCGATAGATTAAAAATAGGCTGTCACTAAATTATACATCTGTCATTTTTGAAAGATTATTGTCCCAAACCTATTTTACTTAATGGTTACAAGGCATTGCGTTTCATTCTTCCGGCAAATACGGATAAATTAACAAACATTAGAAAACAGCTGGGTGTTTTGTCTACTATTACCTATAATATATACAAGTATATACAAGTTATGATCATAACCAGGTTTATGAATAAATGTCACTTATCCGTCACTACCCATTTCAAGTTTAAAGATTCATTCTAAATCCAACAAATCTAATCTCCATAGGCCTGTAAAAATGCCGGTGAAGAATAGGTTATTGCGCATGTAAATAGAATTTTGGAAAATGTAAATTACATATGATCTGCCCCATGCTGTAAACCAATCCTACTCAGAACAATTAGCGGTATCTAATATATTTTCAGGTGAAATGTTTCAAATATATGGCGCACACACCATTTTATCGACATAAAAATAGCGTCTATTCTGCGAATTACGGTTGTTATGTGTTTTTTTTACGTTGTTCTGTTATAATTTACAGCATTTGTGTGTGTTTATTCATCAGATTAAATACAAAAACGATTGTCACTCTCTCCCGCGTCTTGTGCTTCAGGTAGTGCATTGTGTGTCAGTGGTATCGCTGTGTTTTATTTATTGTATTGAACAGTAATGCGTGTGAAACGCACGAATGTCAAACGACAGAAGAAAAATGTGTTCACAGGGTGTTTTTTTTCCAATAACCAAAAATCTTCTGGGCATTGGTTACAGCGATGTGTCGTTTTCTTTGCCTCTTGCCACTTACGGTAAATCTCTTGCTGGAGACAGAAAGGGCAGCCGAGGCACACTCGAATTAATTGTCCAAGTGCCGAATGGTTGTGAAAGGAGGAAGTTTCTCTACATTGCCGAGCCTTAAGGACGCGATTAGGCATCTAAAATACCCTGAAAGAAGCAGCTCGAATTGAGTTGGAGAGTATGAATAATAGTCCTTATTGGATTCATGGACAAAAGGTATGTGGTAGGCAGGCTGGGGATTGGTATGGTGAGAAAGGGCCCGGGCGCTGAGGGATTGACGTTCTAATATTCCGCATTGACGCGGAGGCGGGGAATGTATTTTAGCTGGCTGGCCGTGCAGGGGACGGATGAAAATGTGTTCACTTTTGTTCCTTCCTTTTTGTTCAAAGAGAAAGAGGTTCTGATTAGGAGGTAGCGCCCCAGCCGTGCTCTTGCAGGGGCAAGCGAACTGGGGGTTACAGCGGGAGGCGGGCATCTGAAAGCAAGGCCTTTATTGCTACATGTTTAACCATTTCTCCGTTGAAGAAAAAAAAAAACTGCGAAAAGTGGAGGGGACTATATAGGACAGAAGGGCGAAAATGAATTAGGAAACGGACAATAAACGACTGCCGATTGAACGTGGCTGCCCAATTACTGCTAAATCAACAACCGTTTCAGGCGAATGAGAGTTAGGGGTGTTTTTGTTAAATTTTGCTAAGATAATTTTGCGCCAGCGTTTTATATTTTCTACTAAAAAAAACCTCACACAATTTCCCCACCGCCACGTATTATAAAACAGCCTTTTGGAAATTACATAGCGTTAACCGTTTAATGACTGGATACTATCAGTGAATGTCTTCATATCTCTATAAAACTCAGGCAAGACCGCTTTTGGAACATATTTAAACAAAACATATATTTCGAATAATAAAAAAATCGGAATATTAAAAACACATTAAAGCTTAGAAGTAATCGAAATAGATTCTGAGGCTAAACAAAAACGAGACTTAAGATATAGTCAGGAAATAAAGCGAAGAGCATGGGTTAAAACTCCGAAGGGGAGTCGGTATAAACTGTGGGAAACTGCAGAGCCGCATACCAGGCCAGTCAGGGCGAGAGATGGGACGCAGAAAAGAGACAGGCAGAATTTAAACTGAGGCGAAACAGGCCGATGGATATTAAACAGACAGTCCGCAGGCTTCGCGGAGCCCACGGAAGCTGCCGAGGCGAAGCTCTGGGGGAAACGGCCAGAGCCGGGATGCTAATGATCATGAGTGAAAATAAAACACAAAAGCACGTCACAAACACACACGCGCGCAAGATACTCACACAGTATGTATCAACAAAACATTTTTAATAGCCTATATGTGCAAAACATTATTAATAGACTATGACAGACCTGGAAAATCCGAATCTCTCGGCCATCCAAAGTAACAGGAGAATGGCCTGTGCATTTTGTTAACTTAAATAAGTTATATTTTGTGATATAGCTACAGATAAATATGTAGGCCTAATTAATTTATTGATATAGTTACATATATTTACTAGATATGTATTATTAATACATTGTTATATGTGAACATTATAATTACTATAATAGGTATACTTAGAAGCTTCAATGCGTATATTGTATGTGTATATTTGTAATTCATATCTTCAAATTGTATATTTCTTTCGTACATACATATATTGATGTGGTGTGTTTCCTCCTTCAGTCTGAAATGGGCCTTAGGTCTATCCATATATATGTAGGCCTATTAATATAACATTCAATATGCTAATATTAATGGAAACGGTACATTTTCACTTAGGACAGATGAAACATTTTAATCAGTTAATTGCAGTACCTACAAATACACAGAGGTTAATTGCATAACCTATACACATATCAGTGTGATAATATGTGTACCACGATATGAAATACCGCCGTCTTGTTAACAGATTTCAGAACAATCTTCCATTGTTACTATTCGCGATTCTTCACGCCTAGAGATTCATATTCATCGAATTTTGTTCGCGTTATTCCTTGGGAATCTTCCCATAAATTACAACCAGTGTGGCTATTTTGGGGCACGTACGAAACAATCTCAAATTCCTATGCGATTTATTCCTTTAATAATCCTTCGATTTGTATCCACCATTTTTAAAATCACAACATTCTTGTCGCTCCCAGACCATCAGGCGCGCAACTTGGCCAATTCGGCAGAATCGAGTCGCCAAACAAACACCGATTGGATCTAAAGTTTTAACTACTTCATCGATCTTTGCGGCTCAAATATAACCTTAACTACTAATCTCTTGATAGGGAAAAGCCGACTTTAGGGACTATTGGGAATCCCTAATGCACTAGCGCTATTAATGGGGATTAATTTTAATGTAAACAGAGACACACAGAAAGAACAGGGTTTCAGCTGATACCGGTGGTGTACTATACTTTCAAGCTGACCGAGCGACATACTTGGTGTCAGTTAAGTGGCCGAGGGTAGTATGTAAATAGAACTGGCGACAGGCCGGCGACGCCTGAAGAGGCACCTCAGCGTAAAAACGCTGGTCCTGAGTGCAAGGTAGCCCGATTGGGATCTGCGCTGGAGACAGTATTATTTCGGTTTGCGGCCCTTCGAAAGCATCGGCGCAGCTGAGCTTTCGCTGCGCATTCAGTGGAAACTCAGAGCAAGAGGAGACACATCCGGTAAGAAGGAACCCTTAATATACTAACGTTGCGGTGCAATTTCATTTAAGTATGATGATACCATTCATCTGACATACCATTAAATATATAACTAAACTAGCATATTTTCTTTGGAAAGTTTTGTGCTGAAATAGGCCAAAGGAATCACATTAGAAAACACAGATGGAAGCCTAAAGCCCTGTATGATCTATTTAAGCGTACTGAGCAAATTAAGTCGCTCGGAAGTTTTTAATTGATGTTCGATTATGATTCAATATTTTAGCCCCCATTTATATTTAAGTCACACCCAGTACAAAGAACAACTAACAGTGTATATGCAAACAAATTAATAAATAGGCCTAGCTACGGCTACTTAAATTTACGAAGAATTAGGACATAAGAACATAAGAAATTTACAAACCAGAGGAGGCCATTCCGCCCATCAAGCTCGTTTGGGTAGAACTTAACTAATAGCTCAGAGTTGTTAAAATCTTATCAAGCTCTGATTTAAAGGAACCCATGGTTTTAGCTTCCGCTACACTAGCAGGAAGACTATTCCATACTCTAACTACACG
>JAOYFF010000042.1:3737310-3757155 GCA_025773925.1 Cryptomyrus ogoouensis
TTATGGCCACGAGTTCTAGTATTTAGACTAATATTGAAATAGCCATTTGGCTGAACAGCATCCAGACCCGTTAGAATTAGTGCAAGAACTGGAATAATTATTTTAAATTATAGGCTCACGTTCTTGCATCAGTCAGTATAGGCTATATGTTACGTAGGCTGTATCATTCTGCAACGCAGACAGTTTAAAGTCGAGGATTCTCCGAGACAGCTCAAATCTACCGTCACTGCTCTCCGAGAAATCTTTTTTCCCCTATATAAAACAGTAAAAAAAAGTTAGACTATTAGCCTACTATAAAAAAAACTACCGACTCAGTATTTTTTCTTTCCTTTTTTTTAGAAGAAATATTTAGACATCAGAACCATGACTGCATCACCAGTGTGTTTTTTGTATCCATTTAGAGCGGAGGAGGATTATGTAAAGGCCGCTGACCTTTGAAACATTATCGGCCATTATCGGCTTTAATATCTCGATGGCTCCCGGAAGGGGGGGCTGCTTCAGCTATGTAAAAATGCAGTTTTTTGGAGGAAAAAACACTTTTGACGGGACAGATCTGTTGATGCGGGCTTGGAGTGCATTGCTTTGTTGTGTCACCGGTGGTTTGTGTAATAAAGTGCATCTGTATCGTCACGATTCAGCGATGTGGATGAGTAAGCGCCTTTCGCCTCGCATCCTCTTCTAAACGGCTGTTCTCCCTACTCGACGGCCAAGACAATGCGGTCTCCTTCTCGGCATGTCAGCCTTTCCATGACGCTGAGAAATTAAAAAGACTCTTACGCGGACATGTTTAGACACTGTGTTCTGGGGCGTCCCGGCTTAGACAGGAGTACAAAAACACGGGAACAGAGGATATGATGGGACAAGATGAGGCCGCTTATAGAAACCTGGGTGTGGGTGTGTCAGCACGCGGCGGGTGTGCAGTGGGCTGGGGGGGTCACGTTGTTCATCAGCATCTTCCTGACATTCATCTTCAAGGCTGATTTTGAACATCCTATCAAGACAACAACAACAACAACAACAACAACAATAATAATAATAATAATAATAATAATAATAATAATAAAATCTGCGATTAAGTTGAGCTCCCTACCTTCCTTTTACAACATCCGTTAAATCAGATTTGCCTGTTTTATACTCTCCAGATGTTCACAATAAAATGGCAGGTAACTATTCTCCTCCATCTCTCCTCGAAGACTCAAGTCAAATTTCTTGAATACTTGCGTAAATTATGTCTATTTTCCCAAACTTGACAAGCCATTGTCACTTCGTCTTAGACAGGGGCCCAGGCGTGAAGCTTGACTAGGGCTCCACACGGCATTCGGCTGGTACTGACTGTCATCATTTTAATGGAAATATATTTCTACATCCCAGTGAACGTCCAACTCAAAGTCTACTATAGATACCGCTGCCCATGAATGATTCCCAAGGGAAAACGGACAGGGGCGACTGAGTAGAAATTTCACACGCACACAAAACGGCAGAGTCAGGACAGCCTGCTTCGGGCTGTAAGGGCCAGCGGTGCTCCCTCACATACAGCGCTGCCGCGCTCCAGTAACCCGCCGCCACTCTCCAAAACCGCGTATGTTCAAAACCCTTATATAGGGCTTTGCATGTGGGTTAAAAAAAACAAAAATAGGGTTTCAAGCATCAAAAAAATAAATATGTAAAACAACTTAAAATATTTTTCCTATACATTAGATTGTATCTTGTTTAATTTGAATATTTTCTGAGCAAAAAATACTGACAATCCCGTTTTAAGTGATCTACAGAAGACATCCACTAAAATGTCATTCAGTGTAGCTACAGTTTGTATACAAAAAAACTTTGAGGCATATTAAGTAAAATAATTACTTTCATCTAGGTTTTCTACTAGGTTTTTGTTTGATCACACTTTTTAGGCCTGTTACTTCCTTTTGCGCATACATATTGTGATAAGTACAGGTCTGTATAAGTGTATTGTTTAATTTTTACATAAATATGTCTATGTATGTAAATAATATGGTATGTAAATGACACATATTCCAAACCTGTCATATACTTTAAATCATGCCTAGATTACAGAACTGTATCTGTGCAGTGTAAATTATATGTAAAAACAGTAAAGTAGTTAAAATGTATTGTTTAAGGAAAAATGACACAGAACATTGTACATGCAGAGTACAACACGAGTACCGTATGAGTACAGCACCGTCACCAACCAGTGCTACACAACTGCTGGGTTAGGATGCTGGCCAGTGGATGTTTGAACAGACAGTGAGCTGACACACACTGCGCTTAAAAACCCAGTCAAACTGACAAACTGACATACACTAAATCCAGCCAATTTGAAATTGTGCATTTTGGTTAGTTTTAAAGCTTCCATTTACATATACATATGTGTGTGTGTGCATGTATATATATAAAAATCGTATAAGATATGGACTGAATAATGACATATTCCTTAAGAAAGGCCCAAGAAAGTCCAAAATGTGAATGTCAAGACTCCAAAGAAATATAAATTGCATGTTAGTAAATTCTCGGAAAGGGGACACAAGCGGAAGCATATGAATACTTCTTGCAAGGCAATATCTCCCGATATAAAAAAAGTCGTCATGGTAACATGGTCTTTCCCGACGGGTTAAAAGAGACAGATTTGGGGCCGTGACTGCGGCAGGCCTGAGATCGAGCTTTGCTATCTCAGCGCTGACAAGCTGCCAGAGCAGTAAGTCTCCCTGATGGCTCAGTGAAGATGGGCCCTCAAAGACGCGCTTTCCCAAGTTTCCCAAAGTCGATACGATAGCACCGGGGACCTCCGGGAAGCAGCCGCTGAGTCATTAATCAACCTCAACAATTTCAATATTTATTCTATCCTTGGACTCACTGGAAAACGATTACCGAGACACACTATAACAAATGTGGCTTTTTTTCTGGGAAAAACCAGGATGTGGCAATTGGGCCAATGGTAGCCAGTGTCAGATCTTAAATTCTCGTACAAACAGCATGTTCGACAATAAGCCCAGTAAACAGGGCCAGGCTGTTTACATGCATCTGACAAAAACGACAATAAATAGCTCAACAGCTAACAGTCCAAAAGTTTGCGTGCAAAAAAATGTAAATATCCCAGGCCTTCGTGACAACGCAGTTCATCCTAAAGGACATTCACATTTCGTGGCAATATAATTTAATTATGTCTGTTTGGGCTTTTACTGTTAAATGCAAAAAAACTATACAAATAGTGCACCTGTTTGCTGTTATGTGACTTTTCCATTTAAAATTTATAGTAAATATCGAAGACATTGGACAGTCTGCATCTCCAGGGTTGGGGTTTCAAATCTCATCCCGTATCATAAACGTTTTCGCTAGTTACTCCGATTTCCTCCTGCAGTCCAAAGACCCGTGATTAGGATGATTGTCATTTCTTAATTACCCATGATCTGTGAGTGTATGTGTCCTGTAATGGGCTGGCATCCCATCGAGGATGTAGCTCTGTTTTGTGGTCTGTACTCCATGGGATAGGTTCGGGGTCCTTCCATGACCCTAACCAGCCTGAGCGGATTGAAGATGGATATCAATGAAATGCATTTCACAGGAATTTCAGCAGTCTGTTGATTTAAGGCTGTGGACTCAAAGCTAATTATGATCGATTTCTAAATCAACCCAGGCATGCACTCAAATCCCAATTCCATTTTTTTTTGTCTTCACAGCAAGTGACCTTGTAGTCGTGAACATTAATGTGTAACCTTGCCTTCCCTTATTCCCAGGACAGCTGAAATACTCTTCAGAAAACTCACGTAACGTGAATATTTCTGGTGAAATGTCCAACTACCCAAATGTATAAACTGTAAGTATCTTTGGATAAATGTACCATCCAAAAGTATCCAATACATCTAAAAGCAAAATTTGTTTCAATGTACCATTTTGAGTGTATTTAACTTGAGTGCATTGAAGTTGTTATGCACTGTAAAAATAAATGACAAGCTAAAAAAAATCGTGTCAAAACAACTTATTCCTTAAATTATGTTGACTAACTTGATTAAGTATCAGATTAAGTAAGATTAGCTCAAACTAAAAAGCAAGTACACAATACCAAATACTCTGTGGCGTCAACTTGATTTCATTGTTAAAATCCATTTAAATCTTAACCTAATTTTAAAATAATTATTGTTAAGTAAAATTAATTAGATCTGTGTGTTTAACTAAAAACATAAATAGGAAGTACATTTTTGTCGTGCAATTTTTTGGTCTACCTTTTGATTTAAACCCAGTATTCCTGGCTGATTGCTTAAAAGATTCTCAGACAATAAAACATATTTTAAAACATCATAGTTGTACAGTTTTGTCCCCCAAGGTATAAACAGCATGAATGTACCTCAATGGTACAAAAATATTCCTAAGAGTCCATTTCTGTACCATAAAAGGTACATTTACCTACAGCTAAGAGTACAACTGGCAGACCGTTGAGGGTACAGCTCCAGTGACAAATAATTGTACCTCAAACTGGTACTTTTTTCTGGCAGTGTAGTGTGGTCAGATGAATGTACTATATTATAAAAGATGTAAAATGCAACATGTTGACTTTTTTTTGCAGATTGTTATTCCAAATTGACATCGTTGACAAAACAATTGCACAATAAAAATGTACTTCCTATTTACATTTTTGGTTAAACACACAGATTTTTATTTTTTTAAATCCACTGCAATGGTGTTGATTAGCACAAGAGTACAAACACCCTCAGATATAGATAAATATGTTTGCTGCTGACTGCAGCCACTGGACTGGGTCTTGAGGGGATCTACCCTTGTGGATGCGTGAGGCTTTGCCCTCCCTTGGGGGGGGGCTATGTCGGGGTCTCCTGTGGCTGCCTGGGTGGACCAGTTAGGTTCACCTTAGGGGGAGGTTTCTGACTGGGAGAAGAGATGGGCAGGCGCCCTGGTTGGAGTGAAGGACGTGGAAAGAAAAACCTGAAGTTGCCGTCCTTCCCAGTCAGTCACTATCATGTCTCTCCTCTCTCCCCAGAAACAAAATACATCAAATGATGCTCCCATTAACTCTGATGCCCCCATACACTGAGTCCTTCACAAGTTCTTTGTAGTTACACACCTACAAGTGCCACCGCAGCACTAAAGCCAAGGGTCCAACTGGTATACACCAATTAACTCAGGCAAGCCAAAAGTCCCTAAAAGACAACCAGCAATAGAGTGTGGTGGAGACTAATATCTGTGACATACCATCCTCGATTGCAGTGGGTTTCTAAATATTAAGCCTGATAAAAAATATGATATTAAATGAGCAAAATTATTTAATTTGTTCTTCTGTGCCAAGTTGCGGTATTAAACGCAAAGATGCCGCCACCCATTATATCTGCTCTGGGGAAAATGCACTCCTGTAGCCACTAGGGGAGCTCTCGCCTTCTCTCAGCCCTGCTAAATAATTAATTATGTTATGCAGTCTAGCAAGCTTTATAATCTTTGTCAATGATTACTGCTTTTACACTGACACCTCTGCTGAGTGGCCATTTTGATTACCAGTCTTGGGCTTCTGGTTAAGAAGATATGGCCAATTGCAACAGCTGTGTAACAGTAAATTCTCACTGTTTTATTATATTCCCCAAGACTCGTACCATAAATTTTGTTCACTTTAATGCTATAGGTGTTTGTGAGTTGGGCAAATTTAAGTTATCAATATTTCACGGCAGCCAGGTTGAAAGATTGTTTTTGAAGCACAGAGTAATGCTCTCAAGTGCACTCAAAATAATACACTGAAACAAATGAAAGTCAAAATTATTTTTACGCTGTAATTCTGTTTCCAACTCTGCATTTACACACACCTCCGTACAGAGCTATAGTAGTTATCACTCCACTAAAAGCCATATTATTTTTTTTCTCTTCATCCCCCTGCTCAGGTGATGATGTCGCTGTCTTCCACTACACTTCAGCTTGCGCATGGAACCATAAAAAGCTGTTTTTCTGCGCATACATCTCAGTTCAGGACCGTGACCTGTTCACACCGGAACCTGATATTGGCCACATTTTCAAAATAATGCGAGCAGGCAAACAAAAAAAAAATCTAAGCAAAAAATCCGAATTGAGTACCTAGGCCTGCAGTGTGAACGTAGCCTTCGTAGAGTAAATTTGATGTATTTTTAATTTCAAGTCCTTTATACTCAAGACATTGGTTTGAAACAACTCATATTTTTGAGGCAGCTAGGTAACTCGTTTTTCTAAGTGGATCTTATTTTTTTACCATGAAGCAGGATCAGTGACTGATATTAGCACGGGAATTTTACGCCATCTACCTTGTTATGTGCGAATTACAATTAAAGCTCGATATTATAGGTCAGACGCCCATACTGGATGTAATAGGCCTGTTACCTGCAGTAACAAATTCAATGACGAAACAGATTAAAGATCAAGTACTATAAGAGAGGGTTTCACGAAAGAGACATGAGATTAAGTGAAAGTCATATGTATATACTAACCTATTTACTCTTCAAATAAAGACGTAAGTAAAAGTTCTGGATATATTTGCATATCTTTCATTAGTATAATATTCCCTGCGATCCTGTCCAGGATGTACCCCTGCCTTGCGGCCAATGCTGCCAGGGGCAGACTCCAACACCCCCTTCCACTGACCAGTAGAGGGGATGTGACCACGCGGTGGGGGTACTGAGGTTCCGACAAACCGAACATCTATTAAAGTTACAAATCATATTGTGTATTACAGCCTGTGAAGTTTGATGGCCGTAACACTCACTGAAGAAGTGACTAAGAGTAACAGAAATGCGTATAATACCAGAGGAGCTCATAACAGCTCATAAGCGCTCATAACAGCTCATAACTGTTCATAACAGCTCATAATCGACTTTCACCTCTATTCTCAGCTTGTAAAGCTGAGTTTTAAACATCGAACTTTTTAAACGGCCTTAAACGCATTTTAAAAATGATTCTTACAAATTTACAGAATGTTTACAGTATTATTTTGCGTTTATAAAAGGTGTTTATCGTACATTTTTCTTATAGGCCTTTTTATCATTTCACAATCCAAATTTGCCCTTTAGCCGACCTCTAAAGCAAAGTGTAGCTGTCTTCAAACATCTAGATATATTGCTGAAGGAATAAGCCATGTTTGTCACAGATTCAAAAAAGTTACCATAGTGGACCAGTAACACCTGGTTACATTCTGGGGTCAACAACTGGGACGGCACCAGCTGTCCTGAAAATAAACATCGTTATTTTTTCCATATAAACCAGGGCTGTGCAGCGAGACAATATGTTGCCATTACACATTATAAACCACTGAAATTCACAGGTTATTGTAAATTTCGTCCAGCAATTTGAATGGCTTTTTTTGTATATGCTTATATCGGCCTATTCTTATAAATAAACAAGGAGAGACTGTGATCTCACTCTCCTGGCACTTTCCTTATATATCTTATTTAAAATTATGCATTTTAATTATTGTTCAACTATTACAGAAGCAGACATGTAGTAAAGCAAACACCCCATGCGTGTTTAATGATTCATGGTCAGGAAGGTATACTGGTGATTTTCCGTAACCTTTCATTTCCGTTGCGCAGTCGCAGTGCAGGAGCGTGGTCATAGTGCGCGCTCTAAGCGGCATTTTTATACAATTTGACGCGGCACGCAGCGGGATGCGCTTCCTACTCGTAATGCTCTGGCGTAAAGACATAGATACGTTATCATTGTGAGAAAGAAAGTTCGATAAGTACTGTTGAAGGATGAATACGAATGATCCATTTCACGCGAATTTAGCTTAAAATCAAATTAAAGTTCTTTCATGATGTGTCGTACCTGGTCGCCTATGTACCAGCATTTTTTTTTGTTAATCCCACTAGGCTAACGCCTACCCAGGGTGGGTACTGTGTATTTTTGCTATTTAGTCTAGAAATGCCCAGACCTATTAAATTACAAGTCACGTGAGGTAAAATATATTTCAATTCATGCCAGCAGTTCAAATAGCCGCTAAGTGACTCGACCTTAACTAAAAGAGGGCGTGGGCGGTCACTGGGCACATCCATCCATCCATACATACATTTTATACTCCCGCTTATAATAACCCAATAAGTTCAAATTCCCCGTTAACTCGAATGAAGATTGAGGAATCTGATATCTAAGGGTAATGTTGAATTCAGACGTTTTGAAAACAATTTCAAACAACGACAACAACAAAATAATAATAATTATAATAATAATAATGCGTCTCAGGTTTAATAAATTTTTTAAATACTTTTAAGTAAAAAAAAAATACCCCCGTTCAAAACTGATTCGGCTTAGTTATTCGCTCTATCGTTAGTGTAACACTTCAGACGCGGTAAACGGAAGAGCCATCCCATCTATAACCATGTCATAAGGGATGGGGGGTAACATTACTACGGAGAGGCGCAGGTGAAGTGCACTGTACTGTTCGGGAAATCGCCAGAATTACGTCGGACAGCGCGAGAGCTGTCAGCGCCGGGGGAGAGGTCTGGTAACGAGGAATCTGCGGGGCCGGAACTGCAAAATGTGGAATACGAGTGGGAATTTCGATTTCAAGGTAGCAATTATGTTTGCCAGCCAGAGAATGATGCTTTAGGTGTTTAAACTGCAGCTAGAGCCGTCGGGGTGTATACAGCACAGTCGGGCGGGCGTCGGTGCAGATTCTTTACGTTTCTCTTTTTAAAAAAAGACTGTAGGCTATATATTTTTGTTGATCAAAATTATAATAATATTCGATTTAAATATTATTAATCTGCGATGAAAATATTGGAACGAGACTCGAGGTGCGTATATAGCCTATATACCGTAAATGAGTCGCTTCATTTTTAGAATAACTTCACAGAGGGCAAACAACCAGTTTAAATTTTGTGGTTAAGACAGTTCTTTCCAGAAACCAGCCTCAATTCGAGCGTTTTCCAGAGCCCCCTTTTCACGGGCTGGACTTTAAATTGGAGAGGAACACCGTCTCCGAGTGTACTCCATTAATCTGTCCGAAATGAGAGATGAGATACCGAATCTTTCCGTTAATAGCACACCTACACACTAACGTCAGGTGAAGAATAGCGCAGAGTCTCTGTGGTGAATTAACACTGCTGTGGCAATTACCTTCCAAACAAACCAATATCACCAAAACTATTTGCAGGAAACGTGTATTTTTGTATTATGTCACAATGTCGCTGGGTTAGGCTGAAGAACATACTCCGCTATAACTAATCACATCACCTAGATATTAGGGATAACTTACACGGCCAAATGGTATTTTTTTTAAATATAAGCAAAGCCGTGAGTCTGATTTAATTCATTAAAGGCATTACGGGGTATATATGAGGCCAAAGCCGTGTTTAGTGGAATATGTAGCATTATGCAGGGGTTCTGGTTTATCTGTGTATACAGGCCTATATGTATGTATGTATGTATGTGTGTGTGTGTGTGTGCGTGTATATATATATAGTTACGGATGTTGTACACTGGAATTACTCAAACTTCATTCGAGTATTTCATTACAGTCAATAGGCCTACGTTTTATTAATAGGTCTACGTTTTATGTCTCGTGGGAAAAGCTGAGATGTTGTTACGTCCCTGGTGCCGCTCAAATCCCTCCTGAACAGTTTCTATCTCGGGATAGTTGCATTAAAAGCTGAAAATGAGACTTACGTCTCACATTGACTGTATGGGACGTTAAATAATACACGTCATTGTAAAATAATTCATTTGAAAATTTGGATAAATAGGACTACTGCAGTGGCGCGCCTGACAGTATATAATATAATAGAATATAATATATACATGTCTGTTTTCGTCTTTTGATATACGTGTTTTGTAAAATCGTTAAAATAATAGTATCATTGTCTTTTGTGCTAGTGTATGATTGTTGCAAATGTTATGGTCTTCTTCTCACTGTTTAATTTATTTTAAATTTCATTTTTGCTATTTTTAAAATAAAAAATTGCATCTAAGCTTACGCTCACCGTTACATAAAATGGTAATCCTCCATTTTATACTAAAATAATAATAATAAATTATACATTTTACTTTCTGAGAAGCTGGCTCGCTTATGTCCTTTATTGAATTACAGCGGTTACAATTACATGTTAATAATTAGGTCAGAAATATAAAGTAAATATATACAATTTATTAAAGTATTTTAATTAAATATTTGAACACATACATTCGTACAAATGTATGTGTTAAGTGTATTTAGTTTGAAAGTGATATATTTCCAGTATCTTCGTATTTGTACATTTTATATTTGGAACTGGCGAACAGAACTGCATGGGTCATATACGATTGAAATACCGCGACAGTGAAAATGAATCAAAATTGGCGTGCAAGCCCAGCGAGAACTGAGAAGATTACCGCTGTTTGTAAGCACACTGAAGATCGTAAAATCATTGATGCTAACTGGTGCTGTCGGGAACGTGCATGTGATTTATTACCATTACAAACGAAACGGTGTGAGCGTCACATGCAAAGCTGATGTCAATTTGTAAGCAGTTTGTACTGATTATTTATATATTATTTATAGAGTTTATACTGTCAAAAATATATAGTCTATGTTTCATAAAACCTATAGTGACAGATAAAGCTTAGAAGAATAAAGGATGCACGTGATTTTATGGGACAATCAAAAGGAGCACCAGTTATCTCCGGAATTGTTTTTCAACGACTGCATAGCTACTTTAAGTGATTCGCATTAAAAGATAGTTTAGTTATATCAGTACCTTGTTCGCAAACAAGTAAATATCCCTACGTATTTTTCAGGCAAATAAACAGATTTTTTTTTTTTTTTTTGCACATCGTAACTCTAAAACATGTAGCCTATTTATGCAATTTGGTCCCATTGCCTTTTTCCCCATTGTTTTCGTCGTGGGGGAACAGCGTTTGTGGATTTACAGTAAACTTCAGTATTTTAAGAACATGATTAACTGCATGTCGGCTGAACCCCTACTTACTATTAATTGCTACAAAATCTTGAAAAAAAAAAAGCGGAGAACCAGAGGCAGACCAATTCATTGTAGAGAAATGATTTCAAAGGAAAATACAGTTTTATCCTATTACACAGACAGTTATTTCAGTGCAGTATTTCTAGATTTTGTAACTTGCTAAATGCGGAATTGCAGCTACTTTTCAAGTAACAATAGGCTGCCGTATCCCTTACCATCCTACTATGTCATGCTTCTCGTTAAACGCAATCATGAACACATGTATTTATTTTTGCCTCTCCGGTGGCATGGAAGATCACGCGCCTTTTCGTCTTTATCTGCTAACAGCCCTGATTTCCCCTCACTTTCCCCGGATCAGGAGAGCCTGTCCCGGCCTGCCAGACACACAAAACGGCAGTTATCTGAGGGTCATTGTCATGCTGCTGGAAGCGGCTCCCGTGCCACTGCTGACGGATGTTGTACTTCAGACATGGTAAATTACTTTCCGAATCCTTTTTAATGCAAACCCGTGTTATGGGTGGTTTCCTATAAAAATGACTCGGACTGACTTGTGGCACAAGAGTTGACTCCTAACTATGTGGATAAAAGAAAACAAAGGTACTATATAAACTAACTTTTTGGAAATTTGAGTAAAAATACTAAACAACAACAACAAAAAAAATAGAAAACTATGGTCATAGACTATGGTAAACATGAAAAACTGGTCCTGGCCGCATCGTTCAAAGTTTCATGTCAAATGACTTTAGATAGGTAGATGGTGGGGCACTATTACTGAATTTAACAAGGACTCCCCAGATTCACAGCCTTTACCAACCAGTCACGTTTTCATTAAACGCGGAGAGTCGGAGTGCTTAACATTAACCAATAAATCATACATGTAGCCGCGAGCAGTCATGCAGACGTTTACAATATAAATAAAACGTAGTATTCATCACGGGCAGTGGTGGCAAATTGCGCCGTATCTCCTCCTAAATGTTTCCGTCAGCTGATCGAATCATAGCACCATGTTGAGGACGGCCCGTGGTCCCAGGGCTGACGTGTCTGCAGCGTCAGAGGTGAGGGTCCATGTTAGTGTTTTGGTAGGCTGGTTGCTGATGCATGCCACTGCAAGGTCCCAGAGAAAAAATCCGGAAAGGAGGTGAGTGACCGTTAATCCCTTTGTTTGGAAACAGCGGAAGTTTCCTCTGACCCGCAGCCTCTCCTGCTCCATCTGAGCTTCAGAGCTACCATGGTAAACTCGGCACATGGGAGCGCTGGTCCGTCACGCAAGCCATTATGAGGGGAGCCCCCAGCCAGCATACCCTTATGCTGGTTGGTATTTAGTAGAATATTGCACTGCATTGTGCTAATGTTAAAATACCATATTAATCATATTACCCTTCTACAGGACCCAGTTAAACCACATGATGCAGTCTAGGTATTTAGTGATTAAATAAATTAATGTTATTAGTTTTAGCTCCAGTAAAGAATAGCTGTTGCAGGTGTGAGCAAACTCCTTAACCGGCATTGTCCCATGCAGTGTACAGCACAATGTCCAGCTGAATGGACAGGTAACACTGACTATTCAATAACCGTAATGAAAACAGAGATCCTCCTTTCACTGATTAACGCATTTTTTTTTCTTCACGCACTGAGGTGTTGAAGGAAACATTGACAGAATGGCGGAGCCTTTGACCCACACTTCCCAAAGTGCTACAGAGAAACAAACGCAAGATTAGGAAGGATGACCTCGGCAAACAGGGCCCACCCAGGCTGTGCAGGGACCAGTGTTATGTAAGAAGGTGAGGACAAAGAAAGGCAGTTACACAGGGTGGCCTCAGGGCTTCTATTTGGGGACTAAAACACACAATGTTAGGAATCGCACATGAAAAAAATAATTTAATCTTGATTATTATTTTTTTTTATCCAGGGCAGGTGAGACACACCGTTCAAGTAATGAATAACGTGGGGGGTGGGGGGTGACATGGAGCCTATTCTATAGGCAGCACAAGGCTAGGGTACACCCTGGATGAGATGCCAAAATTAAAGATGCAAGATCTTTATTGACCACGTGGAACAGACGCATTGCAGTCCAGTGTCAAGCATTACAGACAAGACTGACATAAAGACGTGCAGGTGCCATGAATGCGGACACTGCCTTGTGTTTGCTGGTATAGAGACACTGCAGAGAGACATCCAGTAGGTCTGGAGCTGGAATCAGAGGAGGCATTTTGTGGCACAGATTTCCTCAGGCTGGCTAGGCCTGAAAGCCTGAGGCTACTGTCGCTGTGCAGCTTCAACTGACGTGTTTACAGAAGTGCTGTTACATTAAAGGAGAGCAGGGAGGATTGAGGGGGCAGTCAGCATGGGTGTGTGCAGTGTGGGAAGAGTGTGCCTTTTGGCAGACCTTGGTGGATTTCCCCGCACGCTGCCAGCCTTCGACGGCCCACTAGCCAGTCTCATACCAGCTAAACTGGCACAGTTACTGGCACGGTTACTGCGCCTGATGTCGTTATTCTCCACCCATGGCTAACCTTCGCATACCCATGGCCGCCAATCTAGGGCTCTTTCAGGGTTTCCACCAACACCTTTTCCAGTTTTTTTCTTTTCTTTTTTTGATTTCATCCTACAGAATGGAATTTAAGAAGAAAGGACCGTTGGGTCCCATCATTGCTGGGACTGTATCAATACTTAGACTCCTTCTGTTTACGAAAGGGTCCCCGTCTTCCAAGTGGGAAATGTGTCCATCTCTCATTTTTGGGCACAGGTGGGAGCGCGACTGAGTCCCCAGGAAGAACGTAAAAATGAAAGGGTGTCCAAACATGGTATACGAAGGACATGGTAAACAGCTCCATACCACTGATTTCACACTGATTTCCAGCTGTGTTCAGGTCTCATTCAATATCTTGCTCTCAGGTTCCTGACAGGCCGGCTCTCCTGATGCCCCCTTTTTTGATCAGATAAAGCAGTGTTTCCCAAACCGGTCCTCAGGGATCCACAGACGGTCCACGTTTTTGGACCCTAGTTCCCTACCAGACAATCCCCAGGAGCTGTGAGGGAGCAAAAACATGGACTGTGTGCGTGTCCTCCAATGACTGGGATGGGAAACACTGAGATAAAGGTTCCATTCTTCACTTCACAAATGCCTTTCGGAGAAAAAAAAGAAAGGTTGTGGTTACGACGCCATCAAAACAGAGATAAGGGCGTAGCGAGGGGGCTGAAAGGGGAAGACTGAAGGAAGCCCAACTGCCTCAAGGACGGCTCTGTTTGCAACAGTGTATCACTCTAAGCGAACACAGACTCATAATGTATCTGTGAACTGTTTGATCCAGCATTGACAGAATCACAATGCACAATTGCCAAGTACAAAACAGGAATTTGTTTTGGTGCAGGTGGCGGAATGACATGTACAATTTAAACATAGTGTCAAGACATGAATACACAAAACAATAAACAGAATTAAAATAAACAGAAGAAATAAAGATGTCATCAATAAATAAACATGTAGATGTATAAATAAAGGTAAGACATCCAGATGTAGGGGACAAACTTTTAAAGTCAATAATTGTGTAAAATACAGTGGGTGATTGGCCTGCAGGTCTTTGTCTTTAGATATTCTGTTCTGTGAGCACTTGGGGAAGACTGAAGATGAATGTGTTTTTGTTACTTTTACCTAGTAAAATACCCATCCACCCATTTTCCATACCATTTACACACCAATAAAATGCCGTATTTATTTTGCACCTCTGAGATTTACTGTTTTTTTCTTCTTCTTCCTGCCACACATCCACTGTGTTTATACGTACTCACGCAGCGTACAGAGTTGGTGAAGTCGGCCGAAACTTCTCACCTTCAAATTCCACGTACATTACAATATACATGCTGCAGCCGGGTATCATTTATCGCTGGGCCGCAGGATGCGGGGGAGTTGGGTGAGGGGATGGCTCATTTTCAGAATTAGACTAAATATTTTCAAGGGGCACATTTTTTATGACAACAAACTGATTTTAAGTATGGTACCATTTATACTGTGGAAACTTAAATGTCAGTGCATCTGAGATTTTACAGTGGCGGTTAGCAAACAAGCTATGGCTTTGACGGTTTTCCTATTATCTGTGCATAGTCCTCAACTCCGTGAAATTTTTGCACAAGATACGCCCGTCCAGGGCCATCGAAAACCTTGGACACCCCTGATTTACACAAGAGAATGTATTTAATCTTCATGTTCCTAGTAAAGCAGCATAAAGATCATCTTTTGAGTCCCCACAGCTTCTGTGCCTTTTTGTGCTGGGGGGCTTGTTCCATCTTTGACTGACACCCCAGCCTTGAGTCCTTTGAGGCTCCAGTTCAAAGAGCAGGGGGACTAAGCGATTTGCCAGCCCAAATAGCACCTGTGTTGCACAGCCAGACCTGTTGAGCCATGCCCCCCCCCCCCCCCCAAAAAAAATAACATCATACCTGAGGGTGAGTGACTTTTCAAAAGTGTGGCAGCATCTGTGTATGACTTTACACATAGATGGGGGGGGTGATTATGTTGTTTTTTCAGAAAGCCTTTAGTGAGGGCTACTCTGTGGCACCCAGAACATTTTGGAAATTCACCTTGTGAACAAGGGGCGGGGGTGTAGGTGCTTGGCTAGAGCACACCT
Organism: Cryptomyrus ogoouensis; assembly: GCA_025773925.1. Lineage (NCBI taxonomy): Eukaryota > Metazoa > Chordata > Actinopteri > Osteoglossiformes > Mormyridae > Cryptomyrus > Cryptomyrus ogoouensis. Next base: position 3,752,855 of record JAOYFF010000042.1, read on the forward strand.
GTGTCCCCTACCCCAAATCCCACCTGAGGGACTTAACTCCTCGGTGTCCAGGAGGGGGTACCATTGGTACTGATTCTGTGGCAAGTACTGATCACAAATTGACTGAAAACATAGCATTTTAGAGCAGACTTTTCTAATACCCAGCTGTAGTCCAAAACACACACACACAGTTCGGGAAATTGACAGCCAGATTCACACCTTAAAATGAGCCACACGCATTCCCTTAACACATCTCCCAGCATGCCTGCCATTAAAGCATAAAATTAAAAATACATGCAAATATAGGCTGCCAGTCCACCACAGGGCCAACACAGACAAACAGCCACACACACACACACCTATGGGCAATTTAGAGTAGCCAGTTGCCCTAATCTGCATGTTTATGGACTGTGAGAGGAAACCGGAGTACCCAGAGGAAACCCAGGCATGCACAGGGAGAACATGCAAACTCCACACAAAAAAGGCACCCTGGGTGACCCCCAGGGATCGAACCCAGGACCTGCCTGCTGTGAGGCGACTGTGCTAACCCCTGCACCACCATGCTGCTCTACTCATCATACTCAAGCAATGCAATAAAATTCGTTTTTGATTATATAATTTTACAGTCTGCCTTGTGCCCGTAGCCTCTGGGATGGGCTCCGGACCCCTGTCACCCTGAATAGGATAAGCAGTTTCAGGAAATGGATGGATGGATTAATTTTACAGTCTGTTCAGGTATAGACTGCTAAACACAGTTAGACTGTAAGTGATGTGTTATATGTACGTACCTATTGGTCTGTTCTTTGTATTTTGGTGATTTTTGGGTGTTAGATGGCGGCCTGCATCTTATTTAGCTTCGGTTTGTATGTCTTATGTGGTTTTTTTTTTCCCTGTACCCCAAAGACACAAGCTGCACTCCGTCTGAACTCGGAAGTCAGACTTTCTGAGTTCCTGGTTGGAAATTTCAACTGGAACGCCCCCTGAAGTCGGGAAGTCAGAGGAAGCTCTGTAACCCGACCTTAGAATTCAACATGGCTGCACCATTTATCAACAGGAGTTAAAACTGTAGTTTTATACTGTCTATTACCACTTATGTCGTATCTGTGTTTCAGTTAAATCGGTCATGCACACCGTACTGGCCAACCGCACTCTGTGGACGCGTTGCTACGGTGTTTGCCTGCACAAAATACCGCCTAATATGTTGTTATCAACCGACATTGCTAACAATGGCTAACAATTACCCGGACGAGAACTGGGGCCCGTTTAAGAAAGCAGGATGTACAATCAGTTCCTTAAAAGATCTCCAGAGCCGTGGACCATCAAGCTTCAGTTGATGTCTATGACTCTAACAGTGACACTACAGCCTGAAGTCAAAACAAAACGGAAACGCAGCCCCCCCCCCCATATTGCTCTGAGGCGTTATGTGGCAGTCGGCTGTCTGGGAGGTCTTTACGGGTCACCTTTTGGCAGTACGCACTCATCACCCTACCCTCAGCGACGGAGACCATTAGCAGTGTCAGAGCACTATAAACAGCACGATTTATGCCGGCCCGGGTACATCTTTTTGTGGCGATTCAGCTCGATTTTCCAGTTTCAGATAAACAGTGTGCGGCGGGACAGATTCACAGGGAACTTTCCAGAAGCTTTCTTATGACAAATGACGCTGTCTCGCGGTGGAGTCTGGCGTTACTAATGGCGCTGCGGCCTGCGGAAGTTCACACACTCACATGCTCGCCTGGGTGGGTGCTTATGAACGAGTGTCAGACTAATGTTAAAAGATTCTTTTTGTAGCTAGACAAGTATCCTAGTTCCCATAATATCAGAGGTTTCCAGCATCCAGTTACTGTACTGGTTCATTGAGCTGGTTCCTCCCATGGGGATAATAGCACCTGAGAACAGATACCCCCTCCCCTCATAAGATCACCTGTCACATTCATAGTGTATTTAAATACATTTCTGTAGCTAAAGAGCAGCTGTGGTTTCCATGGCGATGTTCCAGGCACCTCAGCCAATCAGCTGCTCTGAGGCGCTGGTTGTTCCAGTCTCCTTTCCTCTGTATTTACCAGAAACCACCAATCAGCACTGGCGTCTAGGTCCTGGCCAGCAGTCAAGTTTTTTTTTCATGTGGGACTTCTAAACATTCTGAACATCTGCAACATTACAAAAACTCATAGTAGCCATTTGTGGCTCCCCCCCCACATTGTCCTCCCACTGGGGGCAGCCAGTCATTCTGGTTTAATTCAGACGAGAGCTGAGGATCCAGCCTCAGAGGGTACCTTTCGGGAAGGATCAGGGACGGGTCAAGAGTGGGTCAGGGAGAGGTGAGGTTAGGGTCTACAGAAGTTCAGGAGAAGGTCAAGCTGGGAATCTCCCACCAAGCGTCAACCAACAAGGGTAGAGCTGGCAGCAACTACTGGCCGCCCTTTTTACACAGCTGTAAACCCCCCCCCCCAGGATGAGACTAAGCAGATGCAGTGAAGTGGAAATGCTGCCACGGAAGTTCAGGATTTGTGTCATCTCAGAATGAAGGAGGAGCCCCAGATAATCTCCTGTAAGCTGAGTCCCACCTGATGCCTTCACGTCACTGAGGTCCAGGAGCTCAGATGAAAAGCTCCAGTTTCTAATGGGATGAGGGAAGCCTGTCATTTCTTCAGGAATGAGGCAATATACATGAGTGTAAGGACATTAAAATAAGTGAAGTAAATTAAAACTGTAAAGTGTTTCACTGTGAAGGCCTATTCAACACCCTTCACATCACCATGAAGACCTCTCAATGTGCTCCCATATCACTGTGAAGGCCTTCTCAACACCCTCCACATCACTGTGAAGGCCGCCTCAATACCCTCCACATCACCATGAAGACCTCTCAATGTGCTCCCATATCACTATGAAGGCCTTCTCAATACCCTCCACATCACTGCAAAGGCCTTTGAATACTTTACACATCACTATGAAGGCCTTCTCAATTTCCACCATACCACTGTGAAAGTGTTCTTAATACCCTCCCATATCACTGTGATGGTCTTGTAGACATTCTGCAGGTCACTGTCAGAATGATCTAGACACACACCATGTCACTGTGAATGTGATCCTGTGATGGCCTCCCATCTGTGGCCTTCACGGTACACAGGCTGACACTGTGCACCTGATGTGCACCACAGACCCATGAAGGCAGGCTCACACTGCGGGAATCTGGGGCACTTCTGACAGCTCCCGAACTCCTCGACCCAGCCGTTGCACACAAAAGGGTAAAAAGAGGCAATTCGACCAAAACTGGGGATCATCTCTCTGCTAAGTTCACTGCGTCTTTGTTTAAGGGACATTCCTTAGAGTCGAGATTGCCCTGCCAGAAAGGCCAGCCTGGAACACATGAAGCTGGAAAATAATCCAGTAAAATCCAGCTGTTTGCTGATGGACCACGAGCAAACGGCACATCAACGGCGTCTGTCCGACCGGGCTGGACAGTATCAGATGCCATGGGCTGCAGCTGCTTTAGTGGCTACTGATCTAGCCCCTCTGCCTGAAAGGCCGCTCGTCCAAGTGCCAGGAAGCTCTAATTTTAACATCACCTTGCACTGTTTAGTTTTAAAAAGCTCTTATAAACATGTAAACCATTCAGTAGCTTATTTAAGCCTCTTTTGCTAATCTTCTAATCGACCGCATTGAGCCAAACAGGAGAGGGCACAGGCTGTATTGTCAGAGCAGGATTCCAGCTGGCTGCAGCGTCTGAGATTAACCCCCAGAAGGCTTTCGCCCCCCACCCCCACAGAGATAAGCGTGACCGGACGGCGTAGTGGCATAGAGCGCGCTCTCTCACTGACTATTTATACAAGGATGGCTCTGGAAGACTCCAAGCCCAGGGCATGCAAATGCACACACATACTCGCAGACACACACTCTCACACACACACAGACACACACAGACACAGAGACACACATACAAAACTCTAATCTCAACATGACATCCGTAACCCCTGCCCAGCCCTGACGCTAACCATAAGTAACCAAACAAAATACAAGACTTTTGGCATTTTTCATTTTTTGATTCACAGATCTTTGTGGGGACCTGAAAAATGGTCCCTACAACTTCAAAATAACAGGTTTTTATTACATTGTGGGAGACATTTGGTCCCCACAATGTAATATAAACCTAATCTACCCACCCACCCACACAAACATGCACACACACACACACAAACACGCGGGACCTCGCAGGCCAGAGCTACACCCAGCGCTGTGTGTCTGAGGTTTATATACACAAGGTGCCACAATGTTTCCGCCGGCAGGGGCTTACTGGGACAACCCTCCCCCACACCTCCCCT
>JAOYFF010000042.1:3779146-3865231 GCA_025773925.1 Cryptomyrus ogoouensis
GGGCCGGAGTCAGACAGACTGTGTCCCTGCCTGGGGTCTCTTGTCCACCTGCCCTCCGGCGCTGCACTCCAGAATCCTCTCCACAAACTCTCTGGTCCGACCGGCCACCAGGGGACCTGTGGGGATAAACACGGTGAGAGAACGCCGACCTTGGGAAAGCCCAATGTGAACGTAAACATTTATGCATTAGGCTTCAGATAACCGACCGAGACAACCACTGATATGCACACAGCTGAAGGTATCTACGGGGGCCTTGCTCACCAGCAGACTCCTTCAGAATGTCCTCCAGCTTCTTTGTCATGCCCACGTCGCCGCACTCATCGCTGCTCTCCACCCTCTGCCGGATCACCTCCTTGATCCTCAACAGCGCCCCCAACAGGTTGTCTACCCACAAAAAAAACAGGTAGGTGGTGGATTAATGGGGTCCTCTTCACACCACAGGGACCTTCATACTGCACCCACGATATTAACTCCACCATCACCGCTAACGTCAGGCGAGTGCTGTTACTGTAGATGCCGCCTGAGGACAGCGATTTGGGCATTCCCCGTTGGCTGAACGGATTAGTCCTCCAGATGAACTAAGATCACAACAGGCCTCGGGGACAAGCGGCACGTCAAAGCTTTCACCGTATTAAATTTCTTATCCCTCAACCTGAACCGCCCCCCCCCTTCCCCCAGGACACACTGAAAGCCACAGCTGACGGAGGTGCGGATCCACTCACTGTACTCCTGGTTCAGTCCCCATAGCTTGATCTTGTTGGCCTCGTGCTGGGCTTTCTTCTTTAGGCGACAAGCCCTGCAAGGAGCCCAGAAAGAAACGATGGAGATGCACGTTCACCCCACGTCCCACTGTCCTCAGATGAACTTCTACCCAATTATACAGGGCTCTGGGGAATCTCTGTGTCTGGTCTTCATCCCAGCTCTCAACATGGTACTGCACTCTACGCAAACCGTTTTCCAGAGATAGTTTCAACTGTCCTTTTCCACAAGAGGTCAGGGGATAAATTTTATAGTACTCCCACCCCCACGTTACCAGTCCCTTCTGGAAAACATCACTCTATAAAGCAACGACTATAAATTTATTCTATTACTTAACTGGAGCGACTGTTTGGAGGACATCTTGAGTTTTAGATGTGAACCAGCTGCCGTCTAACGGATACCTCCAAGACCACTAGAGGCCAGTCCCAGACTGGTCACCCCGTCTGTCTCTCTCAGCATTTCGGTTTCTTCTCTTCTTTACGTCACAGCTCCTACCTGGAGGCTAGCTTGTTCTTCTCCTTGCGGGAGCGTGCCCGAGCCACCACGGGCAGATCATTGACGGGTCCCATGCCGTCAATGGCCACGTTCAGCTTCTGTAGCTGCTCGCCGATGCTGCACAGCTTCTGCGGGTTGGGGGTCAGGTCGCTGGCGTCCGTCTTGCGGGCCTTGCGGCGCCCTTTCTTGCCTAAAGTGGCGGGTGGGGATTTAGCCAGTTAATCTTTAAACTCTGCCATATAATTCATCAACCTGCAACTCACAGTCTACAAATATGGCTTCTAAGCGGTGAATTCCCCACCCAAAATCTTTGGGTTTCGACTGCAGTCACATGACTGAAGGCACATTTTTAAAAAAAGAACCGTATCCAGTGAACAGGATCTCTTTTCTCTTTTTTCCTCCATGTTTAGCAGCCTGATTTGTGTGCCCTGCAGATGTGTGAATACAGACTTTTCAGATCCGCAGCCATAGGCATGGATACCCTTAACACAGGGGTCCTGCTAGACATTTTGGGCTCCAGGACAGCATCTCATACTGGCCCTCCAACCCAGATTAATCCAATTATGCTGTCAGTCAGGGGCCCTTGGAATCATCCTAACTGCCCCCACCTCCCCATGGCGCCCCTGCCTTAACGTGTTAATGACATCTCTGTGCCTCTCTATAAATAAATGTGTCAGGAAAACATCTCACTCAAGGCTGTGCAGAGTTTGAGTTCTGGTCTGGTTCTTTGGGTAAAATCTGGAGACGAAACTTTGGAACGGCAAATATTTGGATGTCTTTTTACATTCCCTTCATTCATATTTCAGGATGAAATAGAAGAATTATATTGTTTGCGCTCCAATCCTTGGTTAAAGTTCTGCTCTGAGAATCAATTTGCATTTTTGGCCACATAAACACAGCTCTAGCGTTACATATTTGACCGAAAACCAGAACAAAATGCCGGCACCAGGCACCACCAAACATTCCACCATGCGTGCAAAGGTCGTCCGAGGAAGCCTAACCATTGCCGGATGTCCCGTCTCTGCGGTAGAGGGTACTGGGTAGGGTACTGGAGCTCCAGGACAGTGGCCATCTCACCCCGACCCTCTTGCTCCCCAAGTCGCGCCCGTGGCTGTACTCCCAGAAGCACCTGCGCTTGGCCGGCCTCTCGTCCACGTGGCCTTCTGCAAACGTCAGAGCGCGGCCCGCGTGCGTCACGGCTCACTTTTTCCACAGTAACAGTCAGCGCACGTTTATCAGTGCACACGTGTGAACATCCGGCCCGGAGTTTCCATTACCCACATGCTGCTCTAATTGCTTTTAACGGGGAGGAAAACGGAGCCGGTGCTTCCGCGTCCTGCGTTGCGAATTAAGACTGCGTGGAATATTCAAGAAGAACTCAGGGAAAGCCGAGCCAGCCAAGTATAAATTAGGAAAGAAAAAATCCCAGAGAACTGAGACTAAACTTATACACATGTATTTATATATTCATATATTTATATATATGTATATAAATAGTCTCCACTGAAAGCCTAAACAGAATCGGACTTGAATTCAAGGCTGAGGTGCCGTCAGACCACTGTGGGAAGATGACGACGCGGCTCTCACCACATTCCGTTCCAGAGGAGCTCTGGTCACCAGGCTCTGCTGTTCTTTCCTCTTCCTCCTCTTCCTCCTCCCCTTCCTCATCCTCAGTGTCTGCCGTCTCGCTGTCAGAGCCCTGGCTGGATCCGGAGCCCCGATCAGCCTGCAGGGAGTAGTTGTGCTCCTCACTGCGGAGCTCCAGGGCACTGGGAGACAGTGAGGCCGCGGCCTCCGGCTGCTGAAACACTTCCACTGGAGTGGCTTCAGTAACCGCCTGGCCCTGGGCATCTTCCTCCTCCCCTTCTTCCTCTTCCTCCACTGCCTCTGCAGCTGTACCCCCTAGTGTCAAAGTACTCTCCTGCCTGTCAGATGCGGGCGACTTGGCGAGGCTGGGCTCTGGGGTTGGATCAGGCTCATCCCGGACCCGAGTGCCCAACCCGGACCCCGCCTGCTTCTCCGTGGATTCCTCCCTACTGCCCCACTTGCCAATCAGCATCACCTCCGAGCTTGCCAGCTCCCCCTCCAGGCTGCCTTTGGTGTAGCGCGTGATATCATCCAGCGCAGAAATGTCCCAGCGTTCATGGTGCAGGTCTTCACCGAAGCCGTCGTCCACCAGGTCGCTCAGCAGCTCGAAGGGTCGTTTGCGGGGTGCTGCCGGGGAGCCCAGCATCAGGACCACATTCTGCGAGGCAATGAGTCGTTACCATAGACAATTCAACAAAAACAATCCTACAATTATAAAAAGCCGTAACCCTTTCTTACATTATCTAATTGACAAAGGTCTATCCTTTACACTTTTAAATTCCGCAGATGTCCTTGACCACCACACAAATGGTCAGGGCCGTGTAAAGCGATCTTTAACTTGATCCAAGTTTTACTCACCTCTATCTTTTACACTTTAACTTATGGGTTATTCACGCACAGATCAGCAGGTTGGCTCCGCTCTCACCTGGTCGCAGTCGGTCCTACCCCCCAGCGGAGACCCCGCTAAGGGGTACGGCGTGAGGAGGCACCGGTGGTTCCCATATGCCTCGCCAAATATCGGTTCCATCCCGTTCATGCCCGGCTGCAGACACAGGGAGGCAGAAACGGCCTTAATGCCGGAATCATTCCTCAAATAGCTACCGCTCTCGAAATAACTGCTTACTGTTCAAACTAGTCAATCACAGATGGGCACAAAGATGGGGAAACAATGTTTCCTGTCAGTGTTCGGTTATACCTGCTTATAAACACAATGCCGTTCATGCCTACCGTGGTAAATAAGAATGTAGACAGGCAGGAAGGGGCAGAGGAACCAACCTGAGGCATGCCCAACGCTTTGCTGGATGGAGGTTGTCACACCTTCAGAGGTCACGGGACGCCTCTTCCAAGCGAGACCACCAGCAGACCATTCAGGGTTCACACCACCTGTCACATGACAAGCCGCTAATTGCCGCGGCTTGATTACAACTCGTAACTGCATATAACTATGTTTGGCTGTATCCTCCATGTATTTCCACCACGCCATGCAGAATGAGGGGTTGTAGGTGTGGCTACTTCAACAAACACCCTGGCATCAGAAGAGCAGGGTGAAAGATGCTGAACCCATAAGCCAAAACGTTAGCAAGCAGCGCACCTTTGTCTGAAACCCCATAATTACATAAAAGGCTGACATATGGGGCCCACAGCTGTAAGTGGAACCAGGAGAGACATTCATTTTCAGAGGGGGTATTTCCACAAGAGCAAAAAAATTTGGCACCTCGCTGGAATATCACCGGGGTTCGGTTCTCGAGCGATTTGTTAACACCGAACGGCAATTCAGCCAGCACCCCATTCACGGGGCCCCTATGATTAAATACACACGGTGAGAATCTCATCTTGACTAACAGCCAGGGATTTACAAATGCATTTACCTCCATTAGCAAAAACACACAGACACATACACAAACGGCACTCGATTTCACGTGTGTGGCCTTCCTTTTATCAGCACGCGTGGAAAAAAGGTTACAGATACTCAATATCTGCTTTAATTTGGCAAAATACGCGAAAACAGCAGCACAGTGAATTCAGGCTGGCCGCGGATACTCGGCTCTTAATTTCAGTACCGTGAGGTCTAGGTGGACCGTTCAGCTGACATCCCCAGAGAGCTGCGGGGGAGGCTGCAAATTCAATTTCGGGATTCAAGAGGCAGTTTTGATAAATAGCAAAAAAAAAAAAAAAAAAAACTGGAGTTAAGAGAAAGCGCCTTTCCGAGCAACAAAACGACATTCCTGGTTATAGCCGGCAATGTGACCCACGCCGGATTAAACTCGGAAGGGAAAAAAAAGACAAATGGCACAGAAATTTCTTTATTGTCCACGACACCCGGGATAGAACCGATGGACCTGGAGCCGGACATGGCAGAGTTGTGAAATATAAAACAAGCCGTGCTGTCGGCTGAAGTCGGTGCTCAGGGACAGCGTTTCTTTTTTGGTAAAAAAAAATCCACCTAAACAGCGTCCGCTCCCCGGCACTGTCTAAATCGCGACAACAACAAAAAAGACATTTAATGCTCCTTTTGTTCTCTCTTTCCGAAGCACAAGAAAGAAATATGCATATATTGTTGTCCCCAACATCTCCCCCCGAAGTCCTGCCACAAAGTATTTCTCAAGGAAAACGTGAGATTTAAGGCAGAGTCGAATTATGGGGTTGATTTTATGCTGGCCGGTGCCCTTACCTCATGGCAGCTTACCCATTCTGCTAGCCATCGAAGGCGGCCGATCATTCGCGAGGGGAGCTGCCCGAAAGGTGCGCAGATGTGTCCCACCTGACACTCGGACCCAAGCCTCTGAGCCCACTACTCCATCTACCGCACGACAGGCTGTCAAAGTTTCTGTTTATCCACTGTAAAAAAAGAAAAAGCCGCCGGGATACGATCGCGGATTTTTACCTTGTCTTCCAACTTGCGATATGTTTCATAATCGTCCGCAGAATTATAAACAAGTCGGGGAACCTCCGGTGCCCTCATCAATGATCCAGTCTGTCCCTATTACACTTCAAAGCAACACACCGGCAACAAATTATGCCGCGGACGTTACGTTACAAAATAAAATTTCGGCTGCAGCTGGAAGCACCGTCGGATGTCAATAATTTATTGTCCATTCTTTCCCAAAGCCAGAATAACGGGTGGCGGTGAGGGCAAGTTAAATTAAAGAAAACGCAGACGACCTTCGGCCTTATTTCCAATGTGGTTGGCAAAATAAAAAAGGAGACGACAGGCTAAGAAGGAAGTTACCCCTTTTCTTTCCCCCTTGTCGTCCTTTTCCACCTGTATGTGCGATCCGGCCAGATCTGGCAGTGACAGTTTTTACGCCGAAAGTTAAACAAACGAGTCGGAGAAATCGCACGCTTTCGGCTGAGCCGCCTTCCCCAAATTGCGATCGGTCCCCGACACTGTCTGCTACACACTCGCAAGAGCGATGAAAACTAATATTCGGCCGAAAAACAAGAAAAGAAAAAGCTCATGACGGCTGGCAACTTCTGTAAATTAAATAAGTAAGCTTAGCTACCTTATTCGGTGTCGTCGTGCTCCCCTTGAAAGAATTCTTCGGGCAAGTAAAGGGATACACAAATAGAAAATGTCTGCCTTGGCATCCAAATATGAATAATTGGGCAAAACCGAATACAATAAGGGTACGTTAGAGATTACCAACACACAGCAAACAAATTATTTATCCCATATAAAGGAAGTTAGTTTTAAACAGCTGGTATTGAGCTGGTCCATAATTTATAAAAGGGAAATTAAAAATAAATATTAATTAAATAAATATCGGAACGCATGGCGTATCAGGGGATAAACGTGTCTGCAACGATAATACTTAAAATACAACGTGCACCATGCTTTCAGAGGGATACCATTTTGTGTTTTCTACTTGTAATCATCCTTAAGAAATGCACAGGAAAGTAGCTAACCCCCTTACGACAGACATGGTGTCGCCCGCATGACTCAGAATTAAAAGAAAAATTCTTTCTTGTTCGGCGAAATGGTAATATATTCAGTTGCGGTGAGTTTACATGTTACTTTTTTGTTGAAAGCTATTATTATTATTTTTTTACTGATTCAGAAAGCCAATGTATCACGCCGGGGAAAAGTCCGTATGTAAAATGGAAACTGTGTCAGCTGTAAACAGCACTGTGTTGGTGAAAAAGGGCAAATGAGTTCACGGCACTTGAAAACGGATATGGCTGAGAACGAGAAAATCCAACATCAGTGGAAGGGTTCACGTGACCCGTCCCCCTACCCCGCCGGGGTCACCGTGGAGGATCTGGGGGCTTTTTTCGCCCGGTCCTGGGAGCAGCTGGTGAAGCGTGTCCCCCGCCCGCAGCCAGATGGGGCCACTTACGAAACCAGCCGCGGCCGGCGACGTCGCGCTGAAATCGGCACCAAACGTGTTACCTAAGAAAACCCCACAAAAGGCTGGCGGCGTGTGCGTTTTTTTTCTTCTTCTTCGTATATTATTATTATTATTATTATTATAATATATAAGAATAATTATAGTTATAATAATTTTAGAAACGCCCCCTCACACATTGCCCCCCCCCCTCGCCGTCACCACCCCCTCAATGATGCCCAAAGCACATGGAAACAAATGTGTGAGGATGTGTAAATGACATCAAACGGAACCACACGAATCTCCGCCGACCATCTCAGCCACGTGAGTTACTACTGCCGCAACACCGTAGCCTCGATTCAAGATTTTACTTAATGATTTGATAATATCCTTATTTTATGTTTTGTACATTACAAAAAACATTTCTACGTTTATACGTGCATAATTCATATTTATATGTGAATAAACAGAAATCTCCAACATATTTCATATATTTTTTTGCGTTAATCCTAAACGTATTAATTGTAACATATGTTTAAATTGTTAGATTTGCCAAGATTAATTAATTACAGATTCTAATCTTGCGTGTTCCTTTTCCCACTTCACATACATCAAACTGATGACTCAAATACTGAGGGGCATTTGGGAAGCTGTGTAGACCAGTGTTTCTCAGCCCAGTCCTCAGGAACCCTCCGACTGTCCACATTTTTGCTCCCTCCGACTGTCCACATTTTTGCTCCCTCCCAGCTACTCCACATTTTTGTTCTACCGGGAGCTGGGAAGGAGCAAAAAAAAAAAAAAAAAAGGACTATCTGGGGGTCCCCGAGGACTGGGTTGAGAAACACTAGTACAGACCATTTCTTTTCTTTTGCTATGTGCACACAATGTATCATTGTTCATACAAACACACAGAAGACACCAGTGACCCTCCAATACCAGCTGGCCAATGATCCTGGCCATTGACTGTTCCTCAATAAAACAACTCCTTACAAAATCGCAGACTTTTAGTGTTGGGCGTAGAACGTTGAATATAGGAGCTAAAATCAATCATTCTTTTTAAGGCGAGGAGGAATGTCAGGTGGAGGACACACACCATACATCCGGCTGACACCAAATCTGATATAACACCTCTTACATAATGACCTAGATAGGCCTGGATGCATTCCATACTCATAAGTTCAGCTGCAGTTGTCTTTGCAACAAAGCTAGTTTATGCTCACTAGATCCTGCACGTAAAAAAGCCAGTTCCAGAATGATATGCAGTATAGATACGCTGAGAGAGACAGACAGACACACACACAGCCATTATCCTTCATAAGGAGAGCAGATGCCTGGGCGTCTTCATTTTCGTGTTAGAAACATCCAAAGTTTACATTTGCATAAAATGTTTTAACTTGAAAGGTTAAAACATCGCTGAGACTCAAAAGCACACAGAGTCTCCGCGGCCCTGTCCACACTCACACGCAGAACTGTAACGATAGCCGCCTCGGGGGAAAAGGCTATTCTCCTGCCCTTTTTTTATTTCCTACCGAAGACTGGCAAATTGTAAAGTCCAGGCACACTTTGATCTGGGTTTTAAGTTACCTTTCAGGCCCCTGCTAAAACGGAGATGGACCCACCTTGTCGTCATCCATTTGTGGCGCATCGCTGCCGTCCATGCAGGCTTGGACGCTGTGCGAATCTAGGGAGGTTCTTATTGACATAGATGGCATTTAATTTTAATGTTCCATTTCACCAGCTTTTTTCTTTCCTTTTTTTTGCTCTTAGGTCACTTGCATACCACTCAATCACACAGGGTCCCTCGCTCTTGTTTACAAATACTGGGCTTATCTTTCAATGACATAACCTCCCACTCTCACACACAGCAGAAAAGCAGAGAGAGAAAGTGGCACACATTCTGCTAACTGGGTCCCAGCGCGTTACGAGGCGAAGCCACTTGCCAGGAGGCGCATTTGGATACGAGGTGTTAGAATGACAGAGCCGTGCGCTAAGCTAGCAGGCCTTTGATAACACGAGCTTAATGCACACTTTCAGCAGTGCGGGGTGATTACGTGATTACACAGGCTCGCTAACAAATAAAGGAATATATAGAAATGAATTCAGGTCTAAAAAGATTATCCCTGACTTTTAATGTTAAATGTCAAACAAAATGTGCAATTTGTAACAGAACTAATATAGTTTGACATTGCATGTGAAGTCGCAGAGGGTGAAAGTCTTCACAACCCACTGCCGTGCCTCAGCGTCTGGTGTGATGATGCCACACTTCCTGTAGTGCGAAACGCGCTGTTCCACAGCGCAAAAGGCACGGCGAAAGGAAGGCAAGGCGAGGCGAGGCGAGACACACAAAATGACATCTGAGCCTGGAGCTTTCTACGCGTCCCGACCTTTATTCAATGGTTTCGGAAGGACAGGGAAATGACGGAAACATCTACTTATCGAGCATGCACGTCGCCCACTAAAGCTGCCGCCCGTGCTCCGTTATACACGTGCCAAAATTTCTCCACGTCAGGGGAAGGTACACGGTGAACACAGCCGGCACTGTAAGCCTTAAGATGGGACACAGGTGACACAAGTGCCTTAGACTGTGAACAGTAAAGGTTCAAGTCTTGGGAGAGGAACTGCTGATGTACCTTTGGTGAAATAGCCTGAACGCTGAAAGTACATGCAGTTCTGGACAAAGGCATTAAATAAAAAAACATTAAAAAATAGCAATCACTGATCATTTTAGCCCATAAGCACTGATGACATCACGGTGTTTACAGTTCAATAAAGCAACTAGCCAGTCTCTCTCTCTCTCTCTCTCTCACACACACACACACACACACACACACAGATCAGTTTAAAAACTATATACTATATGCCTCTAGCCCTAGTAATAGCATGCAAACAAAGATGGAAAGCGTCTCTGGTGGTTAGCCTCTCCAGCAACACTGTAGTCAAACACGACGTTTACAACGACGTGTTGGGATGACAGTAAGGACTGCGCAGCTTTAAGTGACTGTTGGATTCACCATGGAAACGGGTTTTGGTTAAGTACCCTTCAGGGAAATGGGAGATAAGCGTCTTGCAGTGGAAACACAGAGATGGCTTTGTGAAGTAGGCCTTATTGTCCTCTTATAGATTCTATGACCGGCACTGAATCCTCTTGACTGCACACACGACTGACACAAACAGATCACAGTATAGCTGTCACGTCCACAACATTGCTATCCGATATACATTAGAGAACACAAATAAATAAATAAATAAACCAAATCACCAAAAAAAAAAACAACTTCTACAGAGTCAACCCACACACTGCACACACAAGGGAAAAGCACGTGACTCGACCGTGTATGAATGGGATTAGACGTCTCACATAAACAACTTCAGCACTTTCAGTTTTTAGATAATATTTACAGTCCTCCATGGGCAACCCTTTCCATTCCAGCTATACCAGCTATTGGTTAATATTCCAGTAATGTTGTCATATGAAAATTGCAGTGATTAACAAGAACATGGCGACAGTGTCTGCCTATAAATGATGCATTAGAGAGTGTTTACTCAAGCTGCCTAAGTCGACACCTCTATGTTTCAGTGCAGGGAAATGCCATAATTTTCAATATCATGAAAAAGACAGGGTCACTGCCCTCCTGCGCATTGTAAACAGGAAGTGTTGTGCCTCATGTATTCTTACTGGGCGTTTTTTGATAAGGGACTGTGGGAAGGAGACTGGAGTTCAGACATCGTCCTGGGAAGAGCAATGGAAAGGGATGGCCTCAGGCTGGAATTAGACTACAAGAAAATGGAGAGAGAAGGAGAGGAGGGTTAATTACTATGTTTGTTATGTGTATTGATGCAGATAAGAGTGCTTAACTTGTGATAGTAACTCTTCAAAGAAAAGTTAAGATTCTTAAGATGTGCAAGAACCTTCAGTGAACATTCCACTTTAGTGTAATCACTGGAACCTGTGGGCAGTCTGTTTGCTTTGAATACATACGGTATGTAGAACATGGCTTTTGGGGCAGGGTTGCTGTATGCCAGTGGTATTATCACTGCGAGAGTCTGTATAAACATGCAGTGTGAAAGCAAAGTTAGCTGAGCTATGGATTTACCATGATGAGACTTTCACTCCCAGTAATACCGCAGATACCAGATGGTTTCATTCTTCAGCTGAGGTCCAAACAGGGGGTTTGTCTGGGCCAGAATTGCTATCAACCAGCTGTAAAAGTAAGAGAAACATTTTGCTCCATAATGTTAAACTCAGCTGGATTCATTGAAGCAGAAATAATTTTGCCATTTACCCTATAGATTGCACTGAAAATGGAAAAACACACACATAGTTTATATATAACAGCTTATAAATATGTAAGGGAACAAAACGCGTGGGTTTTTATCTGCGCTATACTTTAACACCTTCTCATTTTGTCACCCAAGGGCTTCCCAGGACGGGCTCTGCGGGTGTCCCCCGGCTCTCTAAACCACACATCGGCTTATTTTACTGACAGAGACCCGCTTCCCCATATGAGCAGGTAACCGGGCACCGACGTACCGGTATGTGACAGTAGGAAATACTTACAACAAGTAGCAACAGACGGCTGTCAATATCAACATTGTGATGACAACTCTGAAAAAGAGATGAGGGCGGGGATGCGGGACAGAGTTTAGCTAAAAACATATAAAGCGATATTTTTATGCAGCGTATGGTGCATTTAGCCAGCATGGGGCCGAGCAGCTCCGGATGCTGGGAGGCATTTTGAGAGCCGAACTGGGCCTTCGGGACACCGCGTTCCGTTATTAATATCCTGTTAGACAGACAGCATGCACGCTCTTCCGGTTCGACCTTATCCACCGATGCAATTTTGATATTTTCCAAACAGACTGTCATATTAAAATATAAATGAAATGATTGCGTTACATCGGGGTTGCATAAGAAGCAGATGCTTACCCTCGGTTAGGTCCCTTGGGCACGAAAAAGGGAGCGACGATACCCACTAGACCCCACAACGTCGTGAAACAGACCATCGGCAACGCCAGGGAGTGATAAACCATGGCTGCGGCCCGGAGAGAACCGGCAAAGCGGGCGGACAGTGACAGTGGAAGGTAACGGGAGTAAACCGAGGAAATGTCCGTCCTGTTCCCACAGAAACCCGGCTACCGTTACGTCAACGCCCACGAACCAAACCGGCGACTCTATTGGATAAAGGCTCTGAGATTCGTTGAAGCAATTGGCCGATAGTCGCCGTCAATCAGGGCGCTTGGGACGGAGAAGATCCGCGATTGGTTTGGATAGAAAACGATGCTGCGTTGCGCTCCATGAAATGAAAGAAATTTCAGGAAATGAAGTCACGTACCGATTTGTGTTAGGTAGAGGGGTTTATTTTGATGCATATTGGTATGGCACTGATGTGCATTTAATCCCACTGCGGCCATTAACTTAACGTCTTAATAGGTAGAAGTAGTAGTGTGTCTTTTGAAAAATTTATTCATACACTTATTGGCTACTTTATTAGCCACCTCTAAGTAGCAATTGGTAGGATCCCCTTTTTGTCTCCAGAAACACCTCAAGGGCTGAGGAGTTGTGTCTTTGGAGATGCCTTTCTGCACGCCACCTTTGTACTGAGCTGTTTGCGTTTGTGGCTTTCCTTATAGCCTGATAGCTTTAACAAATCTGGCCATCCTTTACCTGACCTGTGTCGTTAACAATGTGTTTTCTGATTATTACACTATTCTCTGTAAACCATAGACACTTTGTGAAATTCCCAGGAGGACTGCTGTTCCTGAGCAGCTGGGGTCACCACATCTGGAACCAACAATAATATCCATGCATTCTCTGAAACCGCTTATCCTATTTAGGGTCATGGGGGGTCTGGAGCCTATCCCGAAGGCTACGGGCACAAGGTGGGGAACAACCCAGGATGGGGCGCCAACCCATCACAGCCAACAATAAAAACTATCTTTAAAATTGCTTATATCAAGTGTCCTTGTAATTCTAATGCTTAGTCACGCAGTAACTGAACCTCGTGATTCTGCATGCTGCAAATATTCAGTTGCAGTCACATATTCAATTGGAGGAGCAGACTGTCTACATCAATTGCAGTTAGGGCACATTCAGTGATCTTTACTTTCTTCTTGGGAGACACATGTGAAGTACAGTTCATGGGTCTAGTCCAGGGGTGGGTAATCTTATCCACAAAGGGCCAGTGTGTATGCAGGTGTTTGGGATAACCTTTAGGTCAGCTGTTCAAACCCAGGTGTGAGGACTCTTCAGCCAATCAGTCCTCTAATTAGTAATCTAATTAGGGAGTTGCAGCGAAAATCCGCATACACACCGGCCCTTTACGGATAAGATTGCCTGCCCCTGGTCTAGTCTATGTGGTTTTTCATGTTAGTGTGGTACCTTTTAGGTTTTTAATAGTATTATTTATTCTTTATGCATTGCTGGCTTGTTAAGAAGTTATGTTACTAAAAGTATTCTCTTTGTCTGGTGTATGGATCTCTTTTCTCTTGATGGATGGATTTAATTATCAGAATTATCATTATCTCTTTATTTGTACAGGCATGTACAAGCATCTTGTTCTGGTGTGTGGTCATACATTTTGCATATGTTAATACACATGTTGCACATTAAGTCATACAACATAAATCAAAACGCACAGACAGGTACGTGAGCAGCCTTGGGTTGCTACACAGTACACAGTTATAATATTCTTAAAAATTCGATTTCACTCATATTATTTCCCTGTTTTCCTTCTGTCGGCATCTGGCTCTGTGGGTTTGGATGCTGTGCCAGTGACTGGAAGATTGTTGGTTCAAATTCTGTGACTGGCAGAGTGATTTCACCATTGAGCAAGGCTCCTCACCCCAATTGCTCCCGGGACTGGCTGACTCGCTTCTCAGTTGTATGTTACTTTAGATAAAAGCAACCTCCAAAATGTATAATGTACTTGGGTATCAAAATTGTGTCAGCTGAACACATCACATCTAATAACTTTTAGTGACAGCTGTCATGTGCCATGAAACTCCTTTAGTTATTGAGTAGCGACTGATTAAAAAGTCCCATTTCCACTCTAGCATCGTAGCCCCTGAAATGACACATTTCCACATGTTGGTGTTCGGTGGCGGAGTTGGAGAGATAAATTAGTCTGCGCAGAAATGCGACACTGTATCTGCAGTGTTTGAGATGGGAAACTCACGGCAGCTTGAAAGTATAACTTTATTCGCTAAACATAAAAGCAGTTTATATGGCCTGCAGTTTAACTTTCCATCCACTTTTCCTGAATATGTAACACAAGCAGCTTGTTCAATGGTATGACATAGTATTTACTATAAAAGTCACCCAGCTGGGTTACAAACCTATGTGACATGCTGACCTGAGAGATTTCAATTTGCTGTCATGCTGGGGATTTAATATGATCTGATTATAATAATTATGTAGACATATTTTGCCACATTTTATAAACTACTTTCAAACCGTTGCGATGATATTGGAGGCCAAGTAACCTGTGGACACAAGCTGAAGCTTTTGATGCAGCGGTGTCTGTTTTGAAGCTGTGTGTGTCAATGTTTGCTGAGGTTTTCACCAGGAACGTCACAAGAAACTGGGAATCTGCAGTAGCTCAATACAGGGGAAACCTCACCAACGACTGGAATAGTGCTCATCCAAAGGTTAGCGGGAACTGCACAGCTGTAGGATGTCAGCAGATAAGTCACTCATTAAGGAAGCCCTTCCACCCTAATCCAAGTGGTGTATGTCAAATGAATAAGCAGAATTGTTTTAGCCATAGAATGGAGAATTTTAGACTGTGCTATATCAGCGGAGCAGACGATACACATTGTGTTATGAACAATGGCTATTGAAGTACTTCTGCATTGCTTATATCATATATTGTCACTGATACTACATGTCTGATGCATCCATTGTTAGCTGGAAAAGCCTCACCAACAATAAGCTGCCTTATTATTGCATGGAGTACCTCACTATTGTACCTGCAGATACAACTGAAGTTAACAATGTGTAAATTCAAGTACAAATATAGCAGAATGTAAGAGTGATGGCTCTTCTAGGCCTTTGAAAAATCCATTATTTTGCCACACATCACTTTCAATGTCCTTGAAGTGCATGAGGAGAAGCCAGAGCTCAGATATTTGCGCTATTTTTTCTTGTGAAAGGTGAGCACTTGGAGTGAACCTGGTAGATATTTGCTAAACTCTTAACAGCCCCAATGATAAATGTGATTTACAGGGCTTTGATTTATCTCGTTTTTGTTGTGCAACACACCTCGGGCATGTCAAAACCATAAGAAGAACTAATTAAAATCTATCATGGAAATCCACTGACTGGGTGATATAATCTATTATGGGATAAAATCAATCACTGTGTGGCGGTGATGCCTGGGAAAAAAATCTGAAAGGAAATTTCTTCATGTATTAAAATGCATACAATTTGATGTAGCTTTTTTCCATGTTTTTTTTTTATATATTAAACAATTTGGATTTAAATTTCAAGCTGAACAAAAAAGCTAAAAGTAACCAACACGTACGTGTGGATAACACACTGGGACAGGAAACCTCTGTCTTCATCATCTCAAAAAGCTAAAATAATAATGAAAGGAAAATTAAAGAAAATGATTCTACGGCTTAAGGCATGTGCAGTGACGTCTAGGGATTTTGGATGAAAAAAAATCAATTCAAGTAAATATGAAAACCTGTATTGGGCAGATGGTTGATTTTTTTTTGGATAGAAATCTTCAAACGGAAATGAACAGAAAATGGAATATTACAAAAAAGGGATTGTATGTCAGGATCTGTAATTTTGAAAGCATACAGTATTTAAGGGTGGAGAACCTTTTAGACGAAAAATATTATAGGACTCACGCACTCCCCCTACCGGCATGCCAGAGATACCAGTTTGCTAAATGCAGCAATTCAAATACATATATACATATATATACATATATATATATATATATATAATTTTATAACGCCAACAGAATATATATTTTAATTGTTTTGTTGTAATATTATTTCAAAATTATTTGGTATTTGTTTTAAATAAATTGAATTTTAGTCTTTTTCCATCAGTAACTGGTAAGAGACTGCCCTCTAGCGGTAGGTCGTCCCTCAGTGAGCTTTTCAACAGCATGTGCATATGAGTATTTCCACCCTTGTACTCTACAGATACTAGACAGCCAGAAACTTCATGAGATGGAGTAAAGGATAAAAAATGTGAATATATCTAAAATGTGCAGATGCTAGGAAAAGTTTAAGCTGCTTGTGCATAAAAAAGTATATAAAATTATTTAAAAATCATGCGTTACTAGATCTATAGCGATTAACACCCGTTAGCCTAATTGAAATGACGGAATCCAGCTTCGTACAAAGGCAAACATGCTAGACTTCTGTGCAAGGCAGAATGTGTAATCATTGCAGGTGATGTGTGCATCATTCCGGATGATATGTGCATCATTGCAAGTGATGTGCGCATTATTGCAGCTGATGTGTGCATAAAGTGCTCGTTGTTTGGGCGCGTGCTCGCGGAGCATCCAGTCCCGCGCCTTGAGAAATAAATAATAAATATCCTTACGGCCTAACACTGTCATATGGGTTCGGAGTGTATTCCCTTATACCAGGAAAACAGTGTTGTTTAGTTAAAAGACGTAAGATCCAGCCTGATGATTAATTTACAGTGGGTATTAAAAGTTGCATAGTAATACTACTATATAGTACAAAACTAGTAATCAGTAAAATGTGTGTCGAATGATATGTCTATTAAAGGTAACTAATTGGAAGCGGGGATAACGTGGATTAGACTTTGATGTTTCGGTGGAGAGTGGACCGTTTGGCCGGATACAAGAATTACAGGCGACGTTTCAAGTTTGGAAGATAAGGACTCCAGTTTTCATGGGCGAGCTCTTTCCGGTGCCTTCAGAACAAACGATACCATTCATTGGTCATGTAACCAAATAACTGCAATCCAAGGTTGCCATTGCATTTGTAATATTCAAAGCAAATATAGTAGCGTTTTTTGTATATAGCCTACCGTGTATTAGCCAGAAAGAAGTTCAAATGCAGCTGCGTTTCACGGCTTTGTTCATGTTGTCTTTCCTGGTGTAAAACTGTTTTAAAGTGGATTAATTCCCTCCCAAAGGAGTTCACACTGTTCATCAGACAGACTATATAAACATCCGTGCATTCACGGTTGTTAAAATATGATGTTATTTATAGATTTATTTTTTTCATGCGGGGCCTTGCCAAAAATAAAGCTAATCTACATTTGACCCATTTCTCATAAGTATTTATCTTTTGTAGGTTATGAAGTACAACTCAGATTTATCTTTTTTTTTGTGCGGGAAGGGCGGCGGGGGGGGGCTCAAGGTTAAAAGCCGTACATTTCTTACACTTAAAATGTTCCCCTAGAAAGACTAATAAGGCAATAAGGTGTGACTTTTTTGGAGGGCTGCTGGTTCCCTAAATGGAAACGTTCGTAATGGAAGGTGAATAGATGGATGGATGATGCGGCAGAGAGAAAAAAATAATTGGAGATTATGTATTTTTTTTATTGGTTTTTTGAGCCCCGATAGACCAGCCCACTGACTGGACGAAATTACAGTGTGTTAATTTGGCCCATCGATTTCAGAAATCAAAGCAGTGACACCTCCACACTCAGCCACCAACCTGCATCAAGCAAGCCTGGAGAAGACTGAGAGTTTAACTGATTCCAGAACAGTTGTCACAGTGCGTAACAGTGCGCAAGTATAAGGAATGGTGTAGAAATGTACATAATTGCCCAGTTAAAGAGAAAAAATGATCACCAGGATTATGACCAGACGTGTCGTTTGGGGTAGGAGCTTGAACACATCCTCTGATGTGGCTCGTACTGCAATTTGGCACAAATCTGCTGCTGCAATTTACAGTTACAGCCATCGGTAAGTTCTCAGTAAAAGCTCTGATTTCCCATAACTCTGAAATCCAAGTACTGCATGCCATCAAAAGTCCTTACAAGACAGTTCATGTCCCAAAGTGCTCTCTGCTTTAATTCCAAGCTAAATTTTTAACACCTGGAATGCAACATTTCATTTGAGTTTCCAGAAACATTTTCCAAACATTTATCCAAAATAGAGCCATGGAAAGTTGGCTGCCTGTCTCAAGAAGCAGACGGGCATAAGGCAGGTTACACAGCGGAGTGGTTGCCAGACCTGCGCATATGTGTATAAACACACAGTAAGGGTGATTTTAAAGACAAGCAGTCATCTAAAGTTCATGTCTGTGCAATTTAAGAGGAAGCCGACTCAAATGCGAAGAGGACACTCAAGCTCCACACTGACCAAAGAGACACAAATAAGTCAGAAATCGAGCCCACAACTTGGGAGGTGTGAAGTCACAATACAGTCAATTAAACCCCATCAACCTCAATCATGTCACCCGCAAGACCACTACATCAACTAAAGAGGGACTGAAGGAGCAGTCATATGTGGCAACACTCATGCTATTTATTTAAGATAAGCTGATTAATTATTAATAACAGGCCTAACTGTATACTGGTGAAATGAATAGTGAGTAATGCTCCATTAACATTCTCAAGATTTATTTTTAAACTGTATCTAGGAGGTCCAAGTTGGGCCTTTAGTTCCTCTCAGTTTACAAGAATCAGACATTTGTGATCAGAGAAACTTTGTTAACATTACATAATGAATTCTTCTCTAAATGAAATATCCCTGGAGGTTGTTTTAGGGTAGGAGTCCTTTGTCAGAAACTTGCTTATCAATTGTGTCTCCCAAGATCTGGTTGCTATCTTATGAGAGCTTTATACAGATGATCACAGCAGCTAATATTAAGGTGGTAATATAAATCACTTTCCTGAGTAATCAGTTACTGTTAGTCTCCTGCAAACAGAGATGAAATTGGTGAATAGTGAATAGTATGTTAGCTCTTCACTTTAATGCCTCTGAAGTTTAATATTCACTAATTTGTGAGACAAATACTGCTATTGTTAGAACCAATAACATATAATAGACATTCCTCTAAGACCAGGAATAATTCTTGTAGCCCTACATTGCACCCTTTTCAAGGCAGCAATGTCCTTTTATGGTATAGTGACAAAACCTGCACACAATATTCTAGGTGGGGTCTTACCAAGGAATTATATAATCGTAGCATCACCACCCTTGACTTAAACTCCACACAGGTAGAGATGTAACCCAACATCCTATTGGCCTTTTTTATTGCTTCCCCACACTGGCGAGAGTGGGACATGGAAGCATCAACATACACACCGAGGTCTTTCTCATAATCAGCTACCTTTATTTCAGTGGAACCCATACAATATCTGTATTAAACACGACCCTGTGATATAGTCAACTTGCGTAGCTCATTGTAAATATGCAGTATATTGTAAACAAATGCAGTCACAATAATAAAAACTTCCTTAGAGAGAAGCTTATTCATTAACCTGAACACGATAACAGAATATACAGAACTGAATGCATCTAGCAAATGCAATAATTACAGCACGCAGACACGTTTAAAAAAACTCGTTAGAAAGTCTGACGCAACACTTGCTCGGTATGGATAACTCATTGTGTAATATCTTTGTTCAGATCATTTAAAATGCACCAGAAATACTAAAGCAATAAATAATAATGATATTTACATTATTGATTGCTTAGTCATGCAGATATTTCACCTGTTTTAAACTGATTTAGCCGTTCTCACTATAGAGAATACATACACGTACTTAAATATATTTGTCATGCAACCACAGAATAAGGAAGTATCCACAAACCCCATAACCAGGTATTCGTGACTGAAAAAATGCGAAGAACTTGAATTATATGGCTGCGTTTCAGTTAATGGATCTCATGTGAAGTACACTGTGTATTTACCTATACGCAATGTAAAGTGAAATTAAATCCAAAGCCACAATGTTCAGGTTTTATGTGATCTGTTAGCTATTATGTACTTTAACAGTAATTATGGTGTTTTTATCTGTAGCTCAAACATTGTTTAACAGCTTTATTGTCGACGTCGCTGCGACCCGGTCGTGCGTGTCTGTTACGTGCCGCCGGCCTGCCGGGGCTGATGAGGTTATGGCCCCTTTAAGACGCGCGTAGGGGTGTCGGCAAAATCCTAATATACCGACAGTCCACAAAACCGAGGGGAACCATCGAAGTCACCGGAGGCAATTTAAATGCTGAGCCGGTCGCCTGCGCCTCCGAGCGCTCCTGTGTGCTAAATGCACGCATCCGTATATTTATACCTGCACTCGAGTCAATACTGCTGGATGGTGGCGGCCATGAGGTTCACAGAAGACATACGCAGGCTGTTTAGGATCCGGATCGGGATCGGTGAGTAATCGCCGCATGCAACTTTAGCAACTTTTCCGCCCTGCTTCCCCCGAAGTCCCACTCGCCAAGACTCCCCCCGCTCCTCCTCCTTGCGCCCGTCGGCCGGTAAGTCCTGCGTCCGGCGCGTGCGAGTCCCCGGGAGCGACTTAACGCGTCTGTCCCCTAAATCTGTGACATCGGCTGGAATGAGAGCAAAGTTTGGCAGATACTAACGGCTAAGGAGCCGCTGCTGGGGTTCCTTTATCACATCATGCATTCTTTTATTTCGTGGCTTCACAATAGTTTACTTAGGAAAGGGAGCATCGGGGAAATACTTTATTAAATGTCTGTAGCGGAATTCACACTTTGATAAATATGCGTGTTTGTCTCCGTGTCATTCGTGGGCGCTTCCTCCTGGGACCATCTAGGCGTCCCTCGTGATTTCGCTCATATACTTAATATTAACACCATAAAGACTAATAACCGGCACCAAAGACTAGAAAGTGATTTTAAAAGTTAAACCAGTAGGAAAACAAAAAACAAACGTTTTCAAAAATAATCTTTACGATTGTCATTTAGGACAGCTTTGTATGTTTTTTTTTTTCTTTTTCCTTTCGCTCGTGAAGCTGTTCAGGCGTTCTTTCTCTGGTTATGTCTTTAAACTTTACTGTCAGTAGCAGAAACTGCGAGCTCAATAGGTAAATGCTGTCTGATGACAGATTGTCAACAGGGAAGGGAATTTGATAATCTTTTAATCTGGGTCTCCAAAACATCCAGTCGAGCCTGGTAAAACCTAGGAAAACCAGTATGGCTGAACTGGGCCGCCATGTGACTCATGCTGTTTAAATGTTTGAGGTGCATGAATTAACATATTTAATGAACAGCTATGTAGTTGTCGGATGAAACCAGGCCACTCAGAGGATTCAGAATGTTACATATTTGATCCTGACTATGTAGTTGAGTAAATGACACATTATTTTTGCTCATCACTTCATGTGGACTGGATTTTCCATTTCATTAGCACTTTGTGGCTATTTTGTCCTACTACAAATGTGCTACAGCCAGGCCCATAGGAACTGTGGGGGAGCGGAACATATCTACCCCCCAGTATTTAATTTGGCTTTATTCATCCACTAAATAAATAGACTTTAAGTTATTAGACTGTGCCCCCCAATATCAAACTCTCTCATACATCCTTGACAACAGCATAACAGTAACACCAGCATGCTTGTGCAAAAGTAGCGTAGTCTAATCTGATATAGTGATTCTAAGAATGATCTTTTTCTCTCAAGATCTGCAATATAACGTTTAAAATGTTTAAAACCGTCAAATGCTCTAAGTTCCATCCTATGTCACTAATTATCTGTGAGATAACTGGCCATTTGGCTGCTAGTTTTATTACAGTGGTTTCATGTTAAAGAAGGTCAGCGGCACACAGTATTTCTGCAGTGGTCTTTGTTTCTTAATCCTCATTCATTTCATTTTCTAAGCACTTCAGAGTATGTAGTTTATTGTGCTTGCTCTATTTCAGATGGATATGTTATATTGCTGCAGACTTTATGTACATAGTCCAACTTAAAGGAATAAAACTTCTTAAATTTTGCATGTTCTTGGCGTGATGTAAAACATGTAGCCGTTGTGAATTTTGTCCACTTCAGTCAGTGTTAGAATAATGGCTTCCCTGCTGCTACGATTTATGCAAATACATATATTTGTTACGCTGTGGTGTTTCCCCATGTTTGCTGCTATTTTTCTGGTCAGGAGTGGGAATTTGCAGAGGAGTGAACCAAGATGCATTATGGGTATTCGTGAGAACTGGTATGGCTGCACTAAGGCATTTATAGCATGTCTTAATCAGAGCGACAGATGGCCCGGCAGTAAGCCCAGTTTGCCTAGTGGTTAAGGGTATGGGCCTTTAACCAGAAGTTTGCTGGTTCTAGGATGGATCTCGAACCAGGTCATAAATCAGAATTGTTTCAGTGAAATTATCCAGCTACATAAACAGGGTCAATTTTGTACGTTTCATAGAAAAACACCAGTTATCCTGCATGGTTTTCTCGAGAAAGTTATTTTGGTATAGTGTCCCACACATGGCAAAATTGCGCTCTCATGACTTTTCTGAAATGTTTTATTATGTATTAAAGAAAGAGTGCTCTTACATGACATTTATCTTTCTTATTAAAGAGTTATGCAATTTGGCCTGTACTGCTTCCCAGGACTGTTCTGTTACATCCTCCAACCCCAAACCTAACGGCAGTGACCTCCCGGTTGCACAACAGTGTCACGCGTCTGCTTGTGCGCTGGGTGGCAGGTGAGAGAATGTCTCCCTCAAACAGCTCTCAGTTCCGCGAGCAGCAGAAGTGGTCACCCTTTATGTTTGCCGTGCTGGGTCCTAGTCAATACTTTCATGGTTCTTTTTTCACTTCTCACATTCCTGGCTCAAAAGTCCTTTGGTTTCAGTGCTGGGGGAGGGTCATTGTAATCATGTAGTAACTTACCATAAAACAGAACTATGGCCAAATTGCTCAAGAACTAGAATATTAAGATGCCTTTATTGTCACTATAGATAATACAATGAAATTTCCAATGCCGATCACAGTGGTATTAAACGTACTGTGTCCCACATACAAAACATAACATATAAACAAGGCGGGTGGGAACAGAGACACAGAGTAGGAAATGATTATGTTGCATATTTTGGAGTTCTGTGGCCAGACATTTTTGCTGTGATAAACCTCCCTCATTGAATCGTCTCGCTTGTCAAGACAAACACTAGAAACAATTAAACTAATCCTGCATATTGTATTAGTACTTCCTGTGGTATTACAGTTACTGGTGGGTGAATATGGGCAAATAAGCTGCCAGTCGCCTCTTTTTAAAATTTGATTAAGGTTTAAGTTAATCTGTAGCTCATCGCGTGATGTCCGCATTGCAGGTCGACGCACCAGGTGCGTTAATATCTCCCCTCCACATCAGTGCTGAGTTCTCAAATTTGTGATGTTAAAGGGAAGAGTATGGGACTTGTGGAAAGCACTCATGGTGCAGTTCACTCTGAATCGTTTGTGGGTGGGTGGGAGTTTAATTGCATTTCCTTTGGGCAGTATGATAGCACTTTATTTGGGAATGGTGTAAATCGTATCACTTTCTGTCTTCATTTAGACGTTGTGAATTGCGTATTATGTGCTGAATTAATAAAAAAATGAATAGTGAGTTTCATAGACTGCTGTCACAGAGCCAAGAATGTCACAGTGTGACATGCACGTGGCTGGATCTCCTGTGACTGGCTGCGGTCTCTGCTGAGC
This sequence comes from Cryptomyrus ogoouensis, assembly GCA_025773925.1. Lineage (NCBI taxonomy): Eukaryota > Metazoa > Chordata > Actinopteri > Osteoglossiformes > Mormyridae > Cryptomyrus > Cryptomyrus ogoouensis. The sequence continues at coordinate 3,802,919 of JAOYFF010000042.1, forward strand.
TAGTGATTAGGCGTGAAGCTAAAGGTGGCGTGACACGCAGACAGCAGTGGCATTCCCAGGTGTTCTTAGCCTGTATTTTCCCCAATACTTCCGTTTTAGACTTAAAAACAAAACCAAACAGGAGAAAATTCCATTTTAAGGCAGCATGGTTTAGGTTGAAGAATGAGTAAATCCAAATATGTTGCCTGCTTTATAAACAGTAATTTGTTTATTTGGTAAAACTTCAAATTAACTGCACCTTCATAATGCATTCATATAACATTCAGTGCACCTTCGTAATGCATTCATAGAACATTCATAAGCAGCATGAAAGTATACATTGACAGCTTTAATATACATTAATAACAATTATATAATAACAAGCATTACAATTGTACAGTGTTTGTTGTATATTAAAGCTTTTAACGCATTTTGGATGTTAAGGTATACTTGCATGCTGTTTATGAATGTTCTATGGATGCATTATAAAGGCATTATGAAGGTATGGTTAATGTAAAGAGTTGCAGTAAAAATCCTAACTACACAGTAATTAAGCATTAACCATTACTGTTTTAATAATCTGAAAACGTGATGCTTGAAATCCTCATTCAGCTCAGTTATTACACTTTGCCTGTGCAGCTGTTTCTCCTAGATGTTTTTGGTCTGTTATCTTTAGTGAGATTAAGGGACTTGCCGTTTGTTCTTGGGTTCTGAACAAAACATAGCATTGTTGCACGCAGCTGTGGTTTCACTTGTTGCAGTCTATGGTGTGTTTCAAAGAACATTGGAGACAGCTGGGAGTCTGTTTTGTCCTTGTAGATCGTTCCCATCTAGCTAGAGAGAAAGCGGCACCATTTTCTGGTTGTGGCATGGTGCGGTAAGTGAGCCAAATCTTGTCCTGCATCTGGATTCCACCTCTGCTTCTCATATCACTGAAGGCACAAACCTAAATATGTTTTTATTTATTTTTATTTACTTTTTTTTTTTGGTAGAACAACATAGTCTATCTCGCGTGAGGTTGGTTTGATAAGGACAATAATCGCATTTAACAAGGATCTTTTAAAAGGGCATTTCCAACTCTAAAATATCTTTATTGGAATTGCTTCTGTCTGCATTTCAGTTTGAAAGTGATATACAAGATACTCTGACTCCGGTCTGTACAAAATCACTAAGCTTTAATTTTCTTTTTATTGTATGTATTCCAAAATGTTGCTTCAATAACAAAAGGAAAATTAAGTAATTTTGTCTTAATAAATTAATGTGTGGATGATGGAAACCTGTAAACTCCAGTCTTTATTCTGATGCATGAACATCCACACAAATAAGACACCCACTGGTCACTTGTCGTGCTACTCAGAGCTCTCATTCTATCTTTGCTATTCAAACAGAAATGCGCATTACTCTCCTTGGGTCAGTGAGCTGGTTTGTTATAAACGTTTCAACCAGTCCTGCTTTTTCTTCAACGTTGATGATGAACTGCAAGATATATATATTTTTTAAGTAACGTGTGAATGTTAACTCTGCCATCGGATCAGCATGTGTTTTGGTTTTGAGTTGAAATTGTAAATGTACGTGTGCCACCTTGAAAGTTTTGGGGGATACTGAAAAATGTCCAGAGACCAGAATGGTCTTTGGTGATAGGTCTTCTCAGGAATGCAACCAATTTTTAAGTCTATCTGGCTGTCAGACCTGTTAACTCCTACCTACCTCAGGAAAATGCACATTTGCACAGCAATGTTTCGCATATTTGCACAGTCTGCTGTCTATATACACCGCCCTGCATCAGTGTTTACCTGTTTCACTTGCACTGTCATTGTTGTTACATACGACTATTTTACTTTTATTCCTTTATCTACACTTCCTCCCAAAAAAAAATCCATATTTACTGTCCAGTGTTTATCACTGTCCGAGCTGTTTGATGCTCCGAGGAATCGCAATTTCATCACATGGTTGTAAAACGACAATAAAGCAGCGTGACTTTAGCCATATTATAATGTTCTAGTTTTGCCTCTTAGTCTCTGTTTTGGCCAAAGTTACCATGTATGTTCTTCACATTTTAATCGGGGTTAACGTGCATGGTGTGTGTTTGGGCGTACGCTTTCTGAGTTTACAGGTACTGCACTGGCAGTTTTTCTCTCATTAGTATCACTCTTTTTAGATTTAACATTCAGCCTCAGTTGATATTGTTATGCTGTGACACTGAACTTATAGATTTTTACTCATAATAAAAATTCTATTTGGTCATATGAAATAGCAATACATCATTTAACATTTACAAATAGCACATAATAGCTGACTAGACTGACGAGTCAGATTTCAGAGTTGAAAGTCTAAAACAGTTTTCCCAGCCTGGTCCTCGGGGACCCCCAGACAATCCATAGAACTGTCTGGCAGGGAGCTGGGAGGGAGCAAAAACGTGGACAGTCTGTGGGTCTCTGAGGACCAGGTTGGGGAAAGCCTGCGTGCACTGGGTCTGACAGAATCCAGTTGTGAAAAAGCTTTTGAACATTTTCCCCTGTATGTTGTTCTTAAATGTTTGATGTAAGAGCACAAAAGTAATCAAAATCGCAGATGCTTCCTGACTTGCGCGGATTCATCCCAAGCAAACATGAGACTTAAACAAATGCTCCACTGTTTGTCATTTGGCTACTCTTAGATCAATCAGACTGACTAAATGGAGGCCCATTCAATTGTTTTAATCATCTCATGTCTTTTTACAGCTGTGAATCATAATCAAATGGGTTGTGTGCAGCCTTCTTTTCAGCTCTAGAAGAGAGAATAGATGTTTGGTTTTGTCCTTCAGCATGGTTCCTTCATTGCAAAGAATTGTCATTGTTTTCTTAGGACATCCCATCTATAAAACATGTTTCCCCTGACAGTTTTCTAAAGATGGTCTCTTAGCATATATTTTACAGAGAGAAATTAAGGATTTATTCACATGCCTCAGGTTGTGGTGAAGGCAGATCTGCAGGTGTCGGCGTGTTTTGCAGAGAAGGTGTTTTGGTTGGCAGCTGTTTTACAATATCAGAATCCACGAGGCTATCGTGCTTTGCATAACAAATATGGAACTCTACAAATGATATTTTCCCTTGACTCAATATCCCAGTATTTTTTTTAGCCTAATAAAAAGGTTTGCTTGCTGGCAAAAGAATAGCTTGCAGACTTCTAAGTCATTTATCCCTTCTGTTAGTGACCAAACATCCATTTTCAATTATCGTAATTCTGGTTAGTCACTGTATCCTCAAGCCAGCCGTACCATAGCAGCACTGTTTATTGCAACATGACTGCCGTACTGGTCCTGTGTTCTTAATTGAAACATTGCTCATGTTATGATTCTGCTCATAATTATTTGCAAATACAGAAAACAACTGTAATTACTTGAGCTCTGCTTATTAAAAAGTGAGGTTTGAGTTGGCCATGCACAAAGCCTTTACATCATTTTCCTGTAGCAGAGGGACAGGATTAAATGTATTTGCTTGCATGCATGTATTTCCTCTTCTCTCTTTGCATGCTCGCTCCTGACGCTACGCTGCCTCTTTGTATGGCTTTTATTTTCCGTTTTAATGCTTTTCTGGAAACATCATTTTAAATATCTCTTGAATGAGTTATTGTTCTGAAACTTCTGGGATCGATGCGGTTCTGCTTTGCAGTGTTGTGACATTGCCAATATGTGCCATTATCTTTTTGTTCTGGAAAGGTACTTCCGAGCAAAAGGGAGAGCAGACTGAATGTGGAAGTGCAGAGATCTCCAACCAGATGGCTGACGACGCTGCTCTGACTCCGGTACGGCAGGAGCTGTTCCTGAACTGTTGACTGTTTCAGCTTGATAAGGGAACAAGGGACATCATGCTCTGCAAAATGAAGAATTGGGGTTTGGAAAGAGGAGGAAGAGTTTTATCAGGGTAGAGTAGGTGCAGAACTTCCTCCTTGGCTGGGGGAGACCCAGGTGGGGGTTGTATCTATATATGGAGTGCAAGTGATTTGTGCTGATCAGTTATGCGTGTCTGCAACAGGACGGCCTTATGGGAGAGGAGGGCTTCAGTGAGGAGGAGCGGGCCAGGCGTCGTGCAGAGAGACGCAGAGCCAAGAGGAAGGTGAGTGGTGATCCGCGGTTTCCCGCAAACCCTCCACCATCGTGTCCTATGCTCACAGGAGTCAGGAACGGTACTGTGACCCTTAACGTCATTCTGTAGCGACAGCGACAACGGAAGAAGTTGGAACAAGTTGGAAAGAACGAAACTACTGAGCAGGTAGGGGGATACGTCACTTACGGTTTGATTTCCGTTGAGGGGAGAGTGGGTCATTTATATAATATGTCTGTCAGGACGAGGAGGATGAGGAGGACTCTGTGCAGCTGGAGTCCGAGGAGAGTGGAAGCGAAAAGGAGGACGAGGTGGTGATCTGCAAAGGAGTGCCTATCCAACTGCTCGCAGCTTCAGGGAACAGGGCCCATCACCATGCATCATGCAGTCCTTGTGAAGAGGTACTGCCAAAAGTAATGAAACCATTGTACTTGTAGAAATTAATGGTGGGCTGGCCTAAGTTCTGGTAAGCTTCAGTGTGCTGGACTAAACCCCAGGGTTGAAGTGGGCCATTCTGGTCTTTCACTGACTTTGCATACTGTGTCATAAAGAAGGTGTTCAGTAAGGATTTTGGCTTGTGTTTGCCTCTGCAGAGTACCAAATCTCTGTATACCATAATCATTTCTGCGATATGAGAGGTGCCCCATAACACGCTTCTCAGTCCAAGAATTTGTCTTTGGATCAAGGTCTGTCCAGTGTCTTTTCTTGGACCAAGCTTTCTTCCTACAGTTACAATGCTCAGAGAAGGTCTTGGGATGCTTGCTTAATGCTGTAAAATATTGCAGATTTATTGGGTTTTGTAAATAAATCATTACTTTTTTCGTTTACAAAAAATATATATATGACATTAGAAACAACTGGAACCATTAAAGTTGTAATCAATTAAAGTTGTAATCAATTCTAAAACAGCTGTTCTGTGTTAAAACGTTTATTGACAAGCATCATTGGGTGCTTTTTAATTAGTAACACCTTTGCAATAACATAAAACGCCAGATATTTGTGTTTAGTGTCCCTTTGGGAGCCAGTGACTAAAATTGCAATTAATAGCAAAATGGCAAGAACAGAACTGAATGAGTTGGTAAAAAAACAAAAAAATATGACAATAAAAAGAAAATGTCTGTGCATAACTTATCTGCAGATATGTTAAACATTGCTTGTCAATGGGCTTTTGTTATGAAACCAATAAATTTGTAACATTATTACAGAATTAATCAAGCTTCCCACAACTTACTGTGAGCGCTGTACATGGAAGGCCATAACTAGGCCATGAGCAGTGATGCTGGATATTAATGAAGACCGCTCTCAGTCAGCTGTGTGCACCTATGTCGCCATAGGACCCGGGCTGGGACGTCAGCAGTGCCTTCTACGCCAACGCTGCCAGCCACATCAAGCCGAAGACCCGCTTGGGGCGGAGTCAGGGCTCAAAGGAGAACAAAGAGAACGAAGCCAGGACCAGGGAGGTGAGTGACAATGTGCTGGAAATGCTGGAAAATTATCTCCAAGGTGATTTATTCACTAATTCATTCCTGACATTCTTCACCCAGAATGCTTTGCACATAGATGCATCTGAACCATGTGTACATAATGGACAAAGAGCATTACCTTAAGCACAGAATCAGTAAATGCTCCTTTTAGATGTGAAATAGGTATATAAAAGCTGCTTTTTGATTATTTAAAATATTGTATTCACTTCTATAACTGGAATTTACTTTACAGAATTAAGGTTAAGCACAGCACTGAAGAGGAATACTGCAGAAATCTGTGGTATTTTGGTTCTCTTGAGTTGTATAGACAGCACACCTCTTGCTGCAAAGCCAAAACATGTCTGTTCATGACACTGTACTGTTCGACTCGAGTTGCAAATCGCTCCATGCCTGTTGTTGTGCAAGGACAGCCGGCAGGTATGTAAATTGAGGAAGCACATTTACTGGCTGGTGAGACAGAGGCTGAAGGAAGCGTAACTGTGTGTTGAAATTCTTGTTCTGTATTTTTAGCAGAGTTCACGATATTACTTGAAAAGCAAGTTTGAGAGTTCTGTGACTAATATGGTGCGATGGTTATAGAGGGTGGGGGAAGACATTTAAAAAATATTGTAATAGAAAAGACATAAAATTTGAAGTTGGAGGAGAATTTGAAGTGATTACTGTGCGTTCGGTTGGGGGATGTCGGTTACTGAATGTCCCGCTTGTGGCTGTGCTTTCCAGGTGGACCCTGCAGATCTTGCGGCCAAGCGGAGCACCTCATTGGCCGGTGAGCTGCTCGGCCTATCAGAACCAAGACTTAAGCTGCGAAGCCGGCCTCCATGTTGCAGGGTGGCTGTTACTGTAAAGATAAGCCCTAAACCTCAGGTGACGACGGGAGCCTTTTTCACCTCTGGGGAAATGTGGTTTTTGTCTCTGCCATTTTGGCACCTTATCAGCACAACGCAGAAAAGTTGAAGACGGTGAAGTCGCTCATGAGTTTTTTTTTTTTTTTTTTCCCTTTTTTCTCTGAAACCACCTGGAATGAGCTGTTTGTGCTGGTTTAATAGCTACATTTCACGGTACTTTTCATCATACTGGCTTTCTACATAAACTTCCCATGTCCTGCGATGTCTGTTTTATCTCTTACCTGACCTTTTACCCCCATTACAATTCCCATTTCCTGAAGTTTTGGTCTGATGTCTCATCAGAAAAGGGCATTAAGCTGTGGAAAGAGCAGAAGTACACTCAGGCCGTCAGTATGTTTACAGAAGCTATTCACTGCGATCCCAAAGATCACAGGTACCTATTCACTGCGATCCCAAAGATCACAGGTACCTGTCCTGCCTAACAATGCGCCAGAGTTCCCTGAGTTTCATCTCTGAGAATGACCTGTCTTTTTGGGGCAGGTTCTTTGGGAATCGTTCCAGCTGTTATGAGTGCCTGGGTAACTATACCTTGGCCCTCGCGGATGCTGAGGAGTCAATCCGGCTTGCACCCCACTGGCCCTATGGGTATTTCCGTAAAGGACGGGCACTGATGGGAATGAAGGTCTGCACCTGAATCTTCACCAAATCTTAATTCTGTATTAATGCTGCATTTAATTTTGAGGCCAGCTACTGACCATAACCTCTGCAATCTGCAGCAGTATGACAAGGCAGAAGAGGCCATGGAGCAGGTGCTCAAGCTGGATGCAAACTGCAAGGATGCCACCTATGACCTGTACAACTGCAAGCTGCAGCAGCTCTTGGTGAATGAACTGAGCTGTGATTGATTTCATATGTAATGAAATGATCCATGAGATCTATTTGATCTAAATGGTGGGGGGAGGGAGCTTGTATTTCATAGCATTTAACTGATAATATCAAATGTGTCTATGTTAGGAAATGGGCTTTCAGGAACCACAGAGCAAACAGCTGCTGGAAAAGTATGCGACAGTGCAAGATGCAGTCACCTCTCCTGAGGCAGCAAGAAGTAAGAACAGCTAACTGGGAGATTTTTTTTTCCCCCATCATATTTGAGGGACCAGTAACTTTTTTCTTTTCTTTAGCCAGTTGCTTTTCTGTAACCATTACTTTAGCCAGTGGCCTGTTCATCTTGGGATACGCACGCACAGATGTGCCTGTCTGGCGTGGGGCGCACATGCACTCGGGTGCCTGTCCGTCGCAGGGCACACACTCACACTTAACACTCTTGGGACTATGGGAGGAAACCAGAATACCTAGAACTGCACACCACACAAAGATGAGAGGGAAGCTATGCGAACTCCACACAGTGGAAGTGGAACCCTGGAGATGTGCGACAATAGTACTACCCTCACACACCAAGAACTTTAATTTGCTCTCAATGCCATTTAATGAATAAATAATGAACAATGGGAACAAATTTTTAAAATTATTGGTAGTGCAGTGCCATATTGCAGCAGATGGGGGCAGCAAAGACACCTGTACTATAAATGATGCACTAGTCCTTTACATGCTATTTGAGTGTGCGCATTTTTAAATAATTTAAGGTTTGCATTATAAAGACTTATTAGATTTTAGCTAGGTTAATTTCAACAACCTGCTTTGATGCTTTGGGAAATTAGATATTGGACAACCAAAAGTGCTCATCTTGTTAATTTCTCCTTCCTTAGTACTGGATCTCAATTCTGTACAGAACCAGTCAGGGTGAGTATGATGAGCACCTGTGAGCTGTGCTTTGGGGCTGTGAAACAACTGAATGATGATGTCACAGAGGAGTGCTCTGACAAAGCTGGTTTCTGTCACCTGTTTGTCCATCTCACAATACATACAGGTCCCCATGCGTATCATTGTGGGTGGGAAATGTCACCACAGATGTCAGCGAGAAGCACCTTTTGAGCCTTTTCAAAACGTAGGGTCAATATTTCTGAGCTGTCACCGGTCTCTGAATAATTAACATACATGTGGTGCTTTACGTTGCGGTACTTCTGTCCCCCCCACCAGCTTTGGAGAGATTGAGAGCATACGAGTTCTTCATGAACGCTTTTGTGCCTTTGTTAACTTCAGAAACTCCAACATGGCTGCCCTTGCAATGGAGAAGCTACAGGTAGGATTCTTGTAATGTGAAGTTTTTCTTGCTCGAGATGCTAATGATGCCACTGGTCAACTGGATCCAATGGTGCTTGGCTGAATCGGTTTTATGTCCCCAGTAAGTTGTAGTTCAGTAACTTGTGTTTTATTAATCATTGATTCCAGGGAGTAGAGATTGAGGACACCAAGCTTGTGATTCGGTATCCAGATCGTCAGAGAGCTGTGCTCTCACCACAGAGGCCCACCTCAGGCACCGTCCCCCTATCATCTCAACTGACCTCAGCTGCTGGGTAATTGATTTGTGGTTGTACTTTGAGGACAAATTCCAAAGAAGACTTTGGAATATGACAGGATTAAATGGATTGATTCGATCTAACTCTGCATGATTAAATGTAGTGTGATTTCGTCTTGGTCTGTCCACAGATCCAGGCGCAAGGGTCCCATAAATGGGGATGAGTGCTACTTCTGGAGGACCACCGGTTGCCATTTTGGGGACAAGTGCCGGTACAAGCACATCCCAGAGCAGCGTGGCCGGGACAGGAAGCCCTGGCAGCCATCATAGCCCATTTGCCCCACAAAAGGAAGGGAGAGGACTATAGATCAGCAGGACTGGGATCTCATACCACTTTGGTGTAATGCCTGTTAAGACTAACTTCCTTTCTTATTACCTAAATTATTTTTGCACAGTTCCAGCTGGCTGCATAAGCTACATGTTGTCACAGAGTGCTAGTCACAATTTGTGAAGACGATGGTACTGGAATGGATGTGGAGACTGTGGTTAATTGATAATTCCATACTTAATGGTCAAGTCACTTACTAGTGGTAGCAGTTCATATCTGCCATAGTTAGCTTAACCGGTATGCTTTTTGCTCAAGTCCAACCAAAGGCAGTCGACAGAATGAGTAAGATGTCAAATCCATTTTCTAGTTAAATCCAACCTTCGTTTGTCCAGTATAGAAACAGTGGCCCTAAATGCAAGATGCCTCATTTCCTTTGACATTCGACCTGGAAGGAAGAAATGGATGTCACTGGTAGTCCCTTTGAGTGACATCCTTCCCTGTGCCCCTATGTGTCAGTTTTACTTTTTTTAAAACCATCTTTTACACCATGCTCCGTTTACTATAGAGAAGGAGAAAACATTTTGAAGGAATAGTCCTTTTGCACTTCTTAGGCTCCACTTCCAGGTTCTCTTGAACAGTGGAAAGGGTCAACATTTTCTAAAAAACGCACACGATCTGTAGTGGGTCTTGACAGCATATCCTTTGTCAAGTCTTCTTTCTGCAGGAAGGGTGGATTTGAAAGGTTGCACTGTAGCTAAGCTATACAAACATAAGTTTCCCTTCAGCATACTTGCCAATGGACTGAGTGTTCGAATGTGGATGAAGGGATGTCATCTGATTTGTATACTGGGTTTCTGTAGGTTTTATGCGATATTGAAAATGGCTTTTTTCACCCTCATCCAAAGTGAAAAGAGGGGTTGTTACAGTATTTTATTTTATATGTGCGTCTTCATATTTTAGCTTGGGCTCTTGGATAGGTTTTGTAGCTAGGAGACTGCACTTAGGGGATTTGTTTTACATTATCACCCTTTGTAATTCTCAGGCCTAAATGCCCTTACATCCCTCAACCACTAGATGTCAGGTTTTGCACCAGCAGGGATTCAACCTTTAGGTGTTAAACTGTTTACTGTCTTTGATTCTGCCAAGAATCGAGTCAGTTAAATGAGCTGACTTGTCTTGAACAAGTTTATCAGTGTCAGGAGTTTACAAAGTTGGAAAATCTAGAGTGTGGTCTCAGGATTAAACACAGTCCAGGCTCACACAGGCATTTTGAATGTTAACTGACTTCAAAGTAGAAAGTTTGAATAGACCCTCATCTTTAGTCTGTTCAGTCTTTTACTGACTTGTTGTTTCTGTATCAGAACTCCGAAATTGATTGTTATTGATTACGCAAACATTTTTGTTGTCCTGTGTTCACATTCACTTCTGGACTTTACAAAATTGACTTCGGAAGGATTGACTAAATCAGCTTCCTGGTTTTACTTTTTTACTAAATATTCCTTTATAAAGTTTCTGGGTTTTTAGGTTCTCAGGAAAAGGGAACATGTACCACTCGTTATATTTCCACCCTTGTTTATTTTCCTATAACTATATATTATTACTGTTCGGTTATGTGTCATGAAAATAACTACTACTATGCACAAATTGCAGAGGACCATTGGGAGAATTTCATACACTATGCCACAAGCACTTGCTGGCGTTGTGCTGTTTGAAAGGAGAGGAGTGTACTGACTTCATGCTAATTGGAGTCCAGCTGACTGAGATGCTAATGAGTGGAGGATGGTTATATGGGAATCAAAGATGCAACTTGCCTTTGCTGTTCACACTCAGTCGCTATGTATGTATTTTGCTGTGGTTTCCACAATCACAACATGGAGGGAGACAAAACAGTGGCATTAGGGTAACAAGATTAGTGTGAGCTTATGTGCTTGATGTTTCCTAATGCATTATTTGCAGCTTGTTATTCTCTGGCATTAATTAGAAGGCCTCTTCACAGGAGGTAGCTGGATTATTGTATGTGTGTGGATTTTTTTTTTGGGGGGGGCAGTACCATAAGTGTCTTGGGGACCTTTCATATAAAGCATGTTGTCAGGTCCCATTCATCTTAAAATCCTGTTTTTCTTGCCTTGCATGGTCCAGATCTCATGTGTTGTCTTTGAGAAACCTCAAACTGGAAGCTGTAATGGTCAGAAATGTTTTTTTTCCATAGTAGGCCCTTTGTATTAGTGATGCCTAATGTGTTCTCTGGATGGATACATGTCCTCTTTACATTGAGTACGGTCCGAAAGAGAGGGGGGTTCTGTAGAACTGCTAAGACATACACTGCAAAGCCTGGAATACTCTATTCTGTAGTCAAACCTTTTATTTATTTATTTTAAATCTAACTTTTTTTATCCCTTTTATTATATTGTACTGACCAAAAAGGAGAGTACTTGCATCTTATTGCGCAGTAATCATCTTAAACACTAAAATACCAAATACCAGTTTATTTATGGGCGGGGAAACCAAGCCAGTTCAAATGTAAAACTGAAGCTAGCAATTAAGTCAATGGGATCAAAACGTCAGACTTTTTTTGTTTTACTTGGATACTAAATTTCATATTAGTCTTTGTCCTATTTCTGCAGTTCTGCATTGCATGGCTTGTTAGGTGACGTCTCAGAGGTGCATATTGTGCTTTGAGAGGATGAAGCCAGGACCTCCTATAAATGAATATAATTTAGAGCAACGCTTCCCAACCCGGAGCTTGGGGACCCCCAGAAAATCCGTATTTTTGCTCCCTCCTCCTGCAAAGACTTGGACCGGCTGGGCGTCCCGGAGGACCCGATTGGGAAACACTGGTTTAAAGGAACTGCTTTTAAGATTATTTACATAAGATTATTTACATGCCCGGAAGTGTCTGTTCTGATGACTTGCACAGCTCTGGTGTTAACTCTGGTTTGCTGGGATGAAGAATTGCCACATCACTTCTTTTGGAATTGGGCTTTTTAAATCATCTTTATTATTATTAATATTAAAGTTCCTGAGCAAATCGCTGCAGGTTCCCGTTCACCACAGTGCCTTTTTCATGAACAACAAAACCACACAATGGCTCCTTTAAGGTTCTACCTTATTACATTTTACTTCTTCATTATTCCTACAGAGATACTGATTCCCAAAATGCTTCAGGTTAATAATGAATCTGTCTCACTAAATGCTCTGTTTAAGTTAAAACTAACTTTTTTCCCAACTGACTTTTTGGGGTAAGGATTATTTTTTCTTTTCAAAGTTATTTATTTTTTTCCCATTATACACAATTTGTACCAAAGAGTGAAATAAAATGTTGCGTTTAGATTCTAACCTTGTCAGAGTTTTTCCTGTATTTTTATTTGATGAATGCATTGTATCAAGGACTAATGATTAGGCAGCAAGGTAGCAGTTCCTAGGAGATAATATTGTACTCTGGTGCCTTAAGGTGTCCAGCTGAATATATTTTATCAGGAATGTGCCTTGGATAAATTCATATCCTAAACTAGAAAATTGCTTCACTTTGCTTCAGTGGAATTAACCATGTTTCAAAAAGAAGGGAAAACAAAAATAAACTTTTCCTTCTCAACACAAACTGCCAATTTCGGTTCTGGGGCTATGGAAAGGTATACATTTATAAGCCTCAGTTTCCAGTTTTGACTACTTGATTTTAAAAAAAAAGGAGAGATGCATTTCCATACAAAGCATGTCTCTGTTTTTGTAAAACCACCACAAGTTGAACTAGAAAAACATCACACTTGAAACACCAAGAAATACACTAAACAAATGAATAGTGGGAAGTACAGTGATTCAGCCTCCATGTGTGTGCGCTTTCAAGAATTAAATTTTCTCAATATCACAAAGTATAAATGGCAGAAATTGGAGATTTAAAAAAATCCTATGTTTTATTATATCTTAAGATAATGTAAAATGCATTGATCTGGCTCTATTTTTGGGAGAAAGTCATGGCTGCATCTATTATGAAGCACTTTAAACAAAAACAGGGAAGCTTCCACAGTTTCAAACACTGCTGTTATTGTTGGAAAACATACTTATTTTATGTCACCACAAACTGTGGGTACAGGCGAAGTTGGGGGATCCCAGTGTGTGATTACAGACTTGTGCCGACGTTATTCTCTTAAAGGGGCCGTCTTTCACATCACCCATCCTGATATGGTCATGATCATGGGATGGAGGTTGGTAACAAGTATACACGTTCCTCGTACTGCACAGACTTGTCAACAGTTCTTTGTCACGCATGCCTCATCATGGAGAGTGAGCTATTTAGTCTTTTTTTTTCTTTCATATCTGCAGAGTTTTTCATTCTCCCCTATACTGGAATGCTTTACAGGGTCGCTATGGAGCAAGGAAACTTGGATGTGAGGTTTGAAGACAAACTGCCTGTGTGCCAGAGGATGTGAAAATAAAATGTATATTTGAATATAATTTCTCCATGAGGTTAGGTCTTTCATATATGGAAAAATACACTGCAAAGCTACTAGTTTATTTAGATTGTTAACTGGTTAATGTTTAAATCACACTTTGTCACATAACCAGAAGTAGTGGCGATTGTGGTATGTTTAGCTGAGCCCTTATTCATCCAGCGAGGTTTGTATTGATTAGAGCTCTCTGATGGAGCACTTACCCATCCTTTTGCAAATAAACAAAAACTAGAGCCAGACTTATACAAATAAGTAGCAGACAAATGGGTATTTTGCTGGGTGCAGTTTCCTTTAAAAACTCACTCCAGAAAAATGTCGATTTTTGGGTATGAATCTCATCCTAAGCAGCATAGCGCACGAAGCAGGGGTACACCCTGGATGGGATGCCAGTCCGTCATAAGGTAGACAGGTACACACACACAGACTCAGAACCACACACTATGGGCAATTTAGAAGTGACTGATGAAGTGGTGTCACCAAATTAATGAGGGTCAATCAAAAGAGATTGCTTTCTTCCATAGCTCCATCAAAACTACTGTTTTTGATGTAAATAATCAGATAATGTATTTTACGTCTCGGTTGCAAGTAGCAGGCAGTACAGTTCAAGGTTAGGTATTCATCCCATGCAACAGGTGTATGACTAACACAAACTGGCACCCAACAGGAGGGATGTCTGATAATTCCCACCAAAAAAGAATACAAAAAGCGGCAACAGAGGCCACGGTTGACAATGAAGCACTCATAATGTAGATGTGTGAGCTTTCTGACAAAGGCCAAAGAGAGACGGAAGGAGAAAGGGACATAAGGAAGGAGGGAACAGAGAAGGGAGGGATTGGAGGAGAGGGCCAGTCTAGACCAAAGACCTCAGCTTATCACCCTCCTTCATTTTCTCCTTCTCTCCAAGGGAGCAACACGCAGAGACAAAGCTGGCTGTCAGGTGGGTGAGCCTCCCTCTTTAACTGCTGCCGTGAGGCTACACTCTGCTTTACTGACCCATTCTGCTCATTTAGTAGTTTACTCCTACAGTAGTATACCACTGGATATGAAATATGTGTATGTCTTGTACTTGTCTGCTCACTATAATGATGATTTTGCATGTGTTATTAATTCTGTGTGGTCTACGCAAATAGAGGGTCTTGAAAATTTATTAGAGTTCTTTCAGGCTTTGGCAACTTCTGTGTTGATTTTAATTCAATTGGTTTAATTGGTTAAGAGGAAGATGACAGAATGAGTACTCCAGCACAAACAGCAGCACTTGCAATAGAGGAATTAAAGTAGCAATGTACTTAATTTACAGTTTTCTTGCTGATGTTATAAAATACAAAATAAGAAAATTTTTAAAAATCACGCAAAAATGCACGATTTTTAATGAATCCGACCAAATCCAAAATATTAATTTCTAACAAGTAATTACGTTTTACCCGAATAAGAAAGATTTTTATTTATGACACCGAAGTCGGATATATCCAAAGAGGACCGGCAGTTTTAAATTCGCTATCAGCTTGTGTGAGAACGAACAGCGTATAGGTATTACAGCGTGGACTGAGTCATATTTAACACAGGTTGCTTTAAGGTATTTTGTATAGTTTTTTCCGTTAAAGCAACTGACTTATTTTTCATGTAGTTTGCTGTAACATTCCATCCACGCATCCACGTCAAAAATACATTTAAATATATGAGCCAATATAGCAACAGCATCAAATTTATTTATAATATGAAACTGATTATGAGCTTTTGAACATCATGAGCTTAAATACGTTTAATAAATTATACGTATTAGTAATTTCTGTACATTTTCTGTTAGTTAATGTATTTTCTACTAGTTTACCCTTAATTTATCCTCGAGCTCATCCTAGTCCCTGAAGTTGCGTTAGATGTTTCTCTCCAGTGGGGGTCACTGTTGGTCTCTAGGTAATCACAACGCAGACTAAATTACATATATACTTTATCTAATTAATGTTTCTGAAAAACTCTAAACCGTATCCCTTCATTTCGTATTCTACATAATAGCCTACGAAATCGCAATACCTTAGTGAGATCTCAAAAAAAAAAAAAAAACACGGAAAGTTAAAATATAGAAAGAGGTGTGCAACACTTTATGCGCAAAGGGTAATATGTACGCGAGAGCTTCTCGGGGAAATTTATGAACACCTGCACGTGAGAGTCTCGCGGGAAAACCGTTAGGACGTTACACTGAATTGTATACGTAACCCCCCAATTAAGACCTGTCTAGGCTCCGAAAGAATAAGGCGCTCTGGAATCAACTTTGGGTTAAAAATATAATGTGATTTATGTGTCTGCCGTTCTCACCAGACCGTGGCTGTGATTTTCGCTTCACAACAGAAACGCCATGTTGGGCCTTGTCCTCTTCGTGAGCCATGTGCTGCTCCAGTTGGCGCACGGACTCCCGCCGGCCTTCAAAGTACGCCTGGCCGGCAGCGGCGTCGGGAGGAAACCGAACCAAGGCCGCATCGAGGTCTTCTACAACAATGCATGGGGCACCGTCTGCGACGATGAGGTTGACATCAAGCTGACCAACGTGATTTGCCGCGAGCTCGGCTTCCGGCGCGGGATCACGTGGGCGCACAGTGCCAAGTTCGGACAAGGGCGAGGTGAGCATCATTTCCTCTTAAAGTTTAAGCTTGCTCTATGTTAAATCCGATAATATAGGCTTTGCTATATCTCAAAGAAAGTAATGATTTATTTGCACTAGCACATACCAGCTGTACGTTTTTATAACGTTTTTTTATCACATATAATTATCGTGTCTGAATTTGGGTCCTGTAAGAGGCATATTGCAAAAACTATATTGAACACTATTTATTGGTCTCTACAATATCCCCCTTGACAGTCAGTTTTGCAGTAAAATGTAATTTGCTCAATTTTATGCATGCATTTCTGGGGTAGCAAATTAACTCCCCTTATGTTCTTATGTTCTTATGTTCCTAGTCCTTAAAGCAGAATAATGTACATAGACATAAGCTGGCCAAAATGCTTTTTCAGAGGTATTTTATTAGCTTAGATGCTGGTAAACCTCCTCCTTGATTTTTAAACAGCAAAGCAGGCCAATAACTTAGTGTCTCATTATAGGAATTTGCTGTGTCCCTTATCAGGTCCGATTTGGATGGACAATGTTCGCTGCACTGGTACAGAAACATCAATAGCGAACTGCCAGTTTAATGGCTGGGGAGTCAACGACTGCACGCATGCTGAGGACCTTGGTGTGATCTGCAGTCCCCAGAGGAGGTCTGGCCCCCCACACCGCAGGCCAGCATCTTCACGGACAGAAGATGTGAACTCGCTGTCCCCTTGGACAGAGCATGCCTTTTCTCCATCTCCACCATCCGAGCACTTCAATTCACTTTCCTCATGGTCAGAGAATGCTCAGTCATCATTTCCACGCTCTGAACAAGTGAACTCTCCTTGGATGGAGGATGCGTACACATCATCTCCACTATCGGAACGGATGAACTCAGCATCTCCGTGGTCAGGTAACGCCATCCAACGCGTGAGTCCTGCTCCCCCTGAGCCAGAACGCACGATCCCTCCCCCTCCACCAGAGCGCACGAGACAGACTCGACGAGGTCACGAGATCGCCCTGCTGCGGAACCTGAACTCGCCACGGCAAGGGCGCCGGCCAGCCCAACCCCGTGGACATGTGATCCACCTGCAGCGTAGCAATGGGAACACGGTCCCGCGTGGGCACCAGATTCCCACAGGTCTTGGGAGTGCTGCTGCGCAGAGGCCCAGCAATGCAGTCACGCATGTAGAGGAGAATCGGCCTGAGCCAGTGAGCAGACATGCACCGGAGAGGTACAGCAGCCAATATGATTCGGTAAGGAATCATAGGGTTCTGCTTCCGTTCCTACTGTGGGCTAAACGCTCACACAAGTTTGTTGCCCAGTCTGTGGTTTTAAAATGGGATACTTTTAAATATTGTCAGGCCAGACCTACTAGCCACTAGACAGGTATTCGCACACTCATTGCATGTATACTGACATATTAACTCATGCAAACATACATGCACACACCCACACTCCCAAGACTGATGGTCATTGTAAGTGAAAGTATATGGCTGATGGCCAAATTAAAATGTCTGTCGGATTACTAGATGGATTACTAGATGGAGACACAATATTGAAAGCCTTGTTTGTTGGTTAGAGGATGTAGGTAAAACACAGTATTCTTTCCTGGTTTGCATTCCTGTAAGGTTTCATTTAGTCAAAGGTGACAGTTTAAGGACGCAGCTTCAGTGGTGATTAGGGAACCAGACCTGTGACTCCCATTAGGATGCATGGAGAAGCTCCAAAGAGATTTGTGCTGTGGAACCTTTTGGACAAGGCAGTTAATCTGAATTGCACCAATAAGAATTCAGATGTATTAAGGTCAGAATTAAGTAATTTCATTTGGATGAAAGTGATCGATTAAAACATTGCATAACACTAACTGCATTTCAGTCAGAAGTCTGTAACGTCGCTGTTTGTCAGTTAAGGCCTAGCAGAGGAGCACTGGTTGGATGCACGCAAAACATGGACATGATGTTCACTTGATGTTCCGGGAACGATACCTTAGGAATATCGGAATACCACAGTGAATATCTGGGCGTCTTCTTCCCCCTCAGGCCTCCACCCATATGAATTTTGAAGAGGTACGTCTGCAGCCCGTTGTGCCAGCAACCAGGGGTTACGCGCTGGTTGCAGAGGGTGCGGTGGAAGTGATGTACAATGGGAATTGGAGGTATGTTTGTGACCTCGGATGGGACCTCAATGCCGGTCGAGTAGTCTGCGGGATGCTGGGATTCCCTGCGGTGGAGCAGCACAACGTCAACATGTACAGGTTAGCCCCCTCCACTTATGGTTCATGAGGTGGATGCTAATGATGTTATTCATCTTTAAGCAGAATATGGTACGGCGTCAGAACCATATTTAAAAATAAGTTATTTGTTCTGCTTGTTAGAATTGGCTGGTGGATTCGGGTTATTTGTGTGTTTGCCTTTCTGTGTTTTTTCATCTGTGCATGTATAAATGTGTGTATATATGCCAGCATGAGTATCTTTGAGTGTCTGTATGTACATAAAGATGTGTCTGTGTGAACGTGACTGACACTGTCTTTGTAGATGTGTGTGTTTTTGTATAGAAATGTCTGTATGTCTGCAATAACTGCCGTGGCTATTCAGCCGTGGTGCAGCGACACATAGCCAGACGGCTATTTTTAATGGCCCGGGTGAAGCATTTGCAGTTTAAAATTAGCAGTGCCCCCCCGTCCAGAAGGCCTTAATGGCACACTTATTTTACGTTTTATTTGGCCTCACTGGGTACATGCCCTTTTCCTCTCTCCTTCGCTCCCTGTTTGACTTCCTTGCTTTTCTGCTCCAGCTTTCTTTGCTCTCTGTCAGACACTCAGTTCGATGCTGACACTTTGGCAAAAAATGACAATGTTCTGTGGATGAATAAAAATAATGCTGGTCTGGACACAGGTGATTTAAAATGGGGAAGTGGCTTGGCCACAACTGTTCGAGGATTGTGCTGAAATTCTTTATACCGATAGTCCCGAAATTAGGTCAGTGATATATTTTGAATACATTTTAAGGAGTTTATAAGGGGTATGTATCTCCTTTCATTTACATGCACTTTTCTTCTTGTCAGTACTTTTGATCAGTGAGTGCTAGACTGTCAAAAAATACTGATACATTAATAGTGACCTGTCAAGACCACTACCACAGACTCCCCCCAGAAACATTAGCCAAAGGACATGGTTAAAACATGGTCCTGGACTGGAAAATTGCTTGTCCTTCCCGATCAAAATAGCCTATGAGCCATATCATTAATGTTAGATGTATACTTTCGAAAAAGCATTATGGGTGTTTTCCGGATAGCCTTCCTTCTGAGTGTTGTAATGTCATACAATTACTTAATTTGCGCATCAAGCTGTACCAGAGAGCACTGTTTGTCAACTGGACCAATGTTTTTCCTTGTGAAGGAGAGGAAACTTTCACTGTTTGTACATCAGGAAACCACCCTGATATTGTCATATTTGGATTTCAGTGTTGAACTTTCACTCTATAAAACTAAACTTTGACTTAAACTTTTCCATGATTTACCCCTTAAACCACTTCACTACCTCAGAAATTAATTACTGAGCACCAGTCATCACATTGTGTCTGGAAGAAATGCATTTTTCATTCTTAAAAGCTGCAAGGATCTCTAGTTGCCCGTTGACAGCCATATCATTGGATTTCTTCTAAAGTTCACACTTTGATTATGAGGACGTCAGGTTTAAGCAGTTCCTGCTATTTCACTTTGGAGTGAAAGCAGCACTGACAAGCACACCCTCACAATTACACGAAGTGGGGCCTGCACTGCTTAAACTGCACCATTTAAACTTCCTTTGCTAGGATTAGAACAGCCTAGAATGAGGTGAAGATTGTCAGTTTTGCATCACGACTAGCGTTCATGTGGAGATGCACGTTCTTCTGTTCCGCCTTCTAAGCATGGGCTGCTGTTGCGTCCAATCAGGTCTCTTGAATAGCCTATACATCATGTAATTATATGTTTAAGGAAGACTGAGGCCTTGGAAGGTTTTTTTTGTGTTTTTGAACAACGCCCTGCAGTGTCAGCAAGTCTCACCAGAGGTGATTAAAAAACTCTCTTCTCTGTTCGAGTCACTGTGTTTTTTTTTTACATCTAGCTTACTTTAAAGCAAAATATGAGTAGATGACTTTATCTTGAATATGTTCATTTTAGGAGGCACGTATAATGTTTGATAAGTCACTTTTTTGAGCCAAGAAACATGCTCTCCAGAATAGTTGTTTTGAAGACGTGTCATTCTCAGATTTAAATTGGTGGACACAAGCCTTTGTTTGTGCTAGTCACCTTTTGATCTCTGCAGCAAAGGTCAGATCTGATTCAAAAGTAATTGCCCAATTCATCTCAGAAAGTTGAAATAAGCAGGAATGTGATGCACAATCGTGTTTGTGGATGTTGACCACATGAACTGTGATTGTTGTAGTGCATTTTAGAAGTGACTTTTGCATAATCAAATGCGCTTAGCTAAACTGGCAATTGCTTCCTAAGTTGGTAAAATTGATTTTCATTGGTGTCATTGACTCTGAAACATCTGTCACCACAGGAAGCAAGTGTGAAAGATGTTAGTGTCACTGAGGTAACTTTCTTCTGCTGTAGAAAATGCCTTTGCAATATGAGGTATCCCCTGGATGGTTTCGTGGTCTAGTGCTGACATATTTGGAGTTTGGCCGTGTGAGGACCTAACTTGGGATACACTTATCCCATAGTTGCTTGTCTTTGAAAATTACCCATCTGTGAGTGTTATACATTTGGTTCATAGAGGTGTCAGGCATGAAAAAGATTTTGCCGTTGAAGAAAATGAAAGCACTTGGTTCTGCGATGCAGGAATGTTTTTCTCGGAATCCCTCCAGTGACTTTCCTTGCGGTAACTTGCCACTGAAGTTGATAATTAGCTGCTGTAAGTTAAGTGGCCGTTTGTCAGCATAAGTGTGATGCTCAGTGTGAAACTGTCTAGGTGCTTGGGGTGGGGGGAGGGTCATCCATTTCATTTTGAAAAACCAGTGGTTCATTGGTCTGGGGGTCATGTAGCACCTTGCGTCTTAAATTATATTTCATGTACTATTTAACATAGTATTTTTATGTTGATAACCTGATGAAGGTGAAAATGCACCAGGGTTGCTCTTTAAAAAAATAACATTAGCTGTATTTTATCTGCATACAAAGTACGACTGATGTCTCGCAGTCTCACTGAGCCTGAGTAGTACACAGACTGAAAAATCACTTGCTACATGGAACATCCCACTATTTGCTCTCTTTAGGTCTGTGAGCCCTATTTGTTTGTCTTGGACATCCGTATTAGTGTCTTGAAATGTAGGGTAGTTGCAATAACACCACAGGTTTCAGACAAATATGTGTTTATTAGCTCTTTTTCTGATCCAAAAAAATGCTGTCTGGGCTCGGCCATGACAGTACCACTGCAGCGCCACGTGGCAGACGTATTAAAGCGAGTAATTCCCAAGACCAGTGGCTAAATTCAGCTCCTCCATTCATATTAATGAACCGCAGAAGCTCCAAGTCTAACTGTGGAGTTTCTTCTCGGGTTCCCTCAAGGGAGGAGGAACCAAGCGAAGGCCAAGACAGCCTCGAGCTTAAGAAGTGTGTGGCATTCACTGCTATGGCCGGCCCACATTAACACGTGCCGTGGATTCCTGAGACACCAGATGGAAGAAATTAGAGGCAGGGCCCTTTAATCGGATGTATTTGGCAGTTGCGTTAGTCCTTGAATGGCAGACATGCACTGTGGTCAATAAAAATACTTCCTCCTTCACAAACTGGCTTATTTTTTGGAGTCTGTGTTTTAGTTTATACACCTTAGTCAAGCGTAGACCATCAACGGCATGCCCCGAATCCTGGCTCTTTCAAATTCGGTAGCATTTTTTAATTTTTACATTTTTGTGGAACACTTTGGCTCAACAGGTCATTGTCGGCCTTGTCCTTGTTGGCTTGTGAGCGAGTCGGATTCTAGGGTGCCATTTGGAAGGAAACAAGTGCTTTACCTCTTTGAAATGTACATTAATATAGTCATAACATAGTATTCTTACCTCACCACAAACATTAGCTCAAGTAGCAGGTGTTTTTTTTACATTGAGTTTAGATCTACCTGAGCAGCAGTAGGTACTTGAAAATTCATGAAAATCACGTGACTCTTATTAAAGCATAAATTTTACATCTGCTGCGGTTCCCCGAGCCTGTTTTTTCCAATTTCAAATGTTCTGTCTTGGATAAAAGCATTAGCCAAGCGAATGGCTGAAAATTCCTTTTCTACGTGTAGTAAGAGGTAGAGCAGTGTCCGCCTTGCTTGGTCGAGGTACTTCTCCATCTGCAGGTGATGTTTGTATGATTTACATCTCGATGGTGATTCCAAAAGTGTTCACTTTGGCTAGACAGCTTCCCTAAATGTGAGGCAGAAATATCCCGGGGGTGGCCATGCATGGAGAGCCCGACTTGGCTCCACAAAGGGAACATTGAGACCTTCAGCTGCTCCTGGTTTGTGGCCACAGAGCCGCACCAACATTTTTGCTTGTTTTGCATCCCGAATGATTTATCGGCCGTTTATTTGCCAGCTGTCTGTAACATGGCAAACACTGAGTGGAGGGCTGCCAGTCATATGCCAGCTGCGTTGAGGTACAAGACTGACATTTTACTGCGTGCACTTGTACTGTGTAGCATTTTGGATATTTTCTGAGGTCACGCAGTTGTTAATGTACCTCAATCAAGGTGTGCTTTGATGGGATTTATAGATGATTTTAAAGTCCACACAGGCTGTATTTGGGATTTGCACCCTTACAGAAATACCTTTCGCCTTGGTGAATCATTTTTGATCACTTTTCCAACTTTCCAATTACCAAGAAGTAATTACGGTTTTCACCAAATGGTTTTTCTTGTATTCTCGCTTAAATTTTTACAATAAAAATGTTATTTTGCTTCTTTGTTGTGTATAAATAAAACTGATTGATTGTCAGTGTTTATTATATTACAAGTTAATGACTTTATATCTTTTTTTTAAGTCTCTTGGACTGTTATAAATTATTTGTGTAACTGACACTTGAATTACTGTACGCTGGTCTGTTTCGGCTTAAGTTGTGCCTCACGACCTGCATCCCAATAAACTACCCATCCAAACTGCTGCCTGTTTTCACAATAGATGTTAGTCAAAGTCCAAAGCCAAGTGGCTTTAAATGAGGTTGGGTGATCTTGAGGAAATGTGGTTGGTAAATGTGTGGCAGTCGGGACTTGTTTCCCCTTGTCCAGTGATGATATATCAGTTATGTTCACATTGGCACAGCTAGTGACTTTGCCTGAATCAATGCAATGACCTTCCCTATTTGTGTATTTCAGGAAGGCATGGGACATGATGATGGCCGATCCATCTGACAGGTGAGGGTGAAGAACTGTCTTAAAAATATATGACAGAGAAGATATGGCAGCTGAACTTTTTTTGAAGAAGGAATCCAAAGATGACATATAATTTAGTGCTATTATCATGACTGTTAGTTTAATTCAAAGATTGTTTCACTTAAAGTCTAGGTAAATTAATGCAAGATGTTACTGAAGACATTTTTATCCATAGCTTGCAACTCTGTCCTTTATTTCACAGTTAAATATGTACTATTTTTTAAAGGTAATACCTTACATCCACAGTGTTTTGTCCTCAAGTCCAATACCTTGGCTGCTTCTTGCAGGCTGGGCTCCCAGGTCAGCAAGAAGACCTCCTGGGTCGAGAAGGTGCTCTGTCAGGGCACAGAGAGCAGCCTGGAGCAGTGCCGTGCACTGCTGTCCATCCCCCACAGCGAGGTTCCCTGCGAAGGCGGCATGTTCGCCGTGGCTCGCTGTGTCCCAGGGACCCAGTTTGCCAGTTTGGCCTCCACTTATGACAGCACATCATGGGTGCCCCACACCAATCAGGTGAGTGTTTATTGGCCTCCTCCTATGACAGTGCATCATGGGTGCCCCACATCAATCAGGTGAGTGCTTATTGGCCTCCTCCTATGACAGCACATCATGGGTGCCCTACACCAATCAGGTGAGTGCTTACTGGCCTCCTTTTTGCTTTGTCTGTTATGCTCAGTCAGAATGACCAGTACTGGTGTATCCGTCTGGATGGACTATTTCCAGAATGGTACATTGCAATTAGGCAGTTTAAAAACCATTGCAAAACTTTAAAAAGCGCGCTGAACAGAACCCTCTGTTCTTTGGGATTAAATGCATGGAAAGTTGGACCACACATGTAAAGCACATTTTTACAGGGTTTCAAAGGCTCAAAATATGTTTTAAGAAAAAAAAAACTACTTTTTTCTTTCTTGCCACTTCAATTTTAACTCCAGTTTCAGGCATCTTTGGTGTATGTATTTCGACTTGAACCGAACCTGTGAAATAAGATGTGAATTTAAAGGACTTTTATTACATTAATCACAATGCATACATAAAATTGATAAATTGTCACACTGCGTTTTAAAGAATCTGATTTGTAGTTATTATGCAGCTATGACTGAGGAAGCACACTTTACTTGGCAAAGATTTTTGGCCAATGAATTAGTGGGTGACTGTTATGCTTGAATTTGTTGCTCTGTGTGAGTTACACTGGGTATATGTGCGTTTTCTATTTGTGATGTTCCAGGGTGTGGTGCGACTGAAGGCCGGGCCCCGTCTGGGTGAGGGGCGCGTGGAGGTTCTGCGCGAGGGGAAGTGGGGCACAGTGTGTGACCACCTGTGGGACCTGCCAGATGCCAGCGTTGTGTGCCGGGAGCTTGGGTTTGGCACGGCGCGCCAGGCACTCAACAGGGCACATCTGGGCCAAGGTTAGGCGCTCCTGCTGTGTGCTCCAGTATCACTGCTGCCAGGGATTCACCCTGATTTCTTGCTTTCCATATTCATAGTGAGGTATTTCCTTGGAGTCGTCACTGCGAGTTGGAGTGGCAGTGAGTTGGAAGGTGTACATATACCTTAATGGTTGCGTATTTTCAGTTTCTGATTTTGCGAGTTTGGCATTTTGTCATTTGTGTTTCATTTATAGCAAAAATTCAGTAGAACTCCTGGGAGCCATTTGTGGTGTCTGGTTGCTATAGCAATGAGAGATTACATTGATAGCCAAGATCAGTGTTTGACTGATTCTTATGGGAAGTGACTAAATTTTTCTTATCTTCGGAACATGATTAAATATCTGTCCAGCTCAATGGATAGTCTTTGTGTAGTAAAACCAGGCTTGAGGGTGAAAAATATCCCTACAAGACATTGGACAGGTAAAAAAAAAAACAATTATTTTGACTCAGAATATTCAGAGCCACCAGATGTGAAAAAAGACTCATCAGTGATTGGCTGGTCATGCTTTGGCAAAGCCTGCCATTGGTCCCCTCTCAGCCCTTAATCCTCAACAAAGAAAAGCAAATCCCCATGGTAGGTCATGCTCAGTGGGAACCGCTGATGTGTCAAATTTTGTATTTAGCATTACAGCACCAAGCTTTCACATGGAAAGACTATGTGGAACAATTTGTGTAGATGAAGCCCATTCTTTGGTCTGATTTCTGATCCCTATATAATCATTTGTGAGTGAATCTCATCAGAGATGTTATCTGTACTGTAAACAGACATTCTTACCCAGACTGTATGTGCAGCAGGAATTGAATAGTATCAGGCTATGTCTGCTTAGTTGTACTTTACTATAGGAGTTAAGAAGTGAGTAATCATATACTGTTTAACCATAAAGTTATTTTGGATGGTTGTCCGTGGGTGGAAACAGTTTCCATTGATGCGGTTTTCATTTATGTAGTAAAGTACATGATTGAAGTCCCAATAAGTCCTGAGAAATTTTTCTGTAGTTACTTGGCACTTTTCTCAGAACCAGCCGTAATTGCTGGAACCCGGTGGCTTTTCCTGTGGATCTGGACGGGCTTGGGATGTATCGCCATCTTTGCCCAAAAAGCCTTTGTTTGGTTTAGCTGATGAACCCCTCAAGAAAAGTGAAAGGAGCCAAGATCCTGTGTATGTGTTAAGAAATGTACCTTTTTCCTGTGGCAATGCAGGCCGCTAAACATACAGCAGTTAGCGAAGGCACTTATTATCCTGTAGATCAAAGGCAGTTGTAGCGAACACATGTGCTGCGCTGATCTGAATCTTGATAATGAGCTTGGTTCTGTCGATGCCTAGTTTATTTAACAGATGCTTTTGATCTCAGCCATGTTCAAGTGAGGATTAGAGAACACTGCATTTAGAAATGCCTTCACTATGGGTGCTGTGTGACAGCATCTACACACTGGAATGCACTTCCCCACAGTTTAAACAGTTTGTAAATAAAACTTATTATTATTAAAAGGGTCAGACTCAATTAGCCTAACTGCTATTCTGAGGATTGTGAGAGGAGAGCCATACGACATGGGTTTCCTCTTCCTTATTCCTGCTGCAAAGTCAGAGGTTATTGAAGGTTGTTAGAGTCTACTGGTAGCCAGGTAAGGGAAGCATATGTCCAATTTAACTTAAAATAAATGAACAGTAGATTTTCCTAACTCCATTATAGATCAGCACAAGGTCCATCAGAAAACTGCACCCAAAACATTAAGCTCTCGCACCAGCTATTATTTTTTCATTTGCAGAGAGCTAAAATAACTTCCTGAGATGATCCATCATGTCCTCAGATGCCAAAAAATTACAGGGGGCAGAGAGCTGCCATTTTCATCTCAAGGCCTTGGTTTCCGAGTCTCGGTATCATTCTGTCAGTGACGTAACAACCCCTTGCTTGTGGCTCCTCACTCCACATTAAAACTATCAAGGCTTGGTCGATTTAGACCAGCGATCCTCTCTGCAGCCACTCCTAATGCATTTAGGTTAACATTGTCTGTCAGTGGGTTATATCAATAACACAACTGACAAGCAGGGAAGAATCAGAGGATGAGTTTCCCAGGGATTCTCTGTCTCTCTGGGACTTTCTGCTTCTTTTCTTCTGTAGGCCACAGATTTTCTTCCCGGACTTTTACCTCTGGATCCGCCCCCCTGTGGAGCCGTGGTCTCCACTGCATTCCACTTAATGACAAGTGTCTTTGGCCCTAGAAGTCGAACTCAATCCCGTCATTGTCTGTAGAAGCTGGAAACAGTTGGCAAAGAAATTAAATGGCAGAAAAATGCCATTTAGAAGTGCCTTCATGTTGACGCGATGTGATTGGTCTCCCAGTGCAGACTCCCCATCGACCCCTTCCCTCGTCCCTCCATTATCTGAGAGTTATACATGTTGAGATATGTTTCAAAGTGAATTCTCAGTCAACACATTTATATCTTAAGACATTTCAATTTATAGTGTATTTACAGTACATGTCATTATACATGCATTATTATGTACAGTCAGCCGTGCTACAATGTGCAATATCATACCTCGAATCTGTTCTAATTGATATATTGGTACCCAAGTCCAATACAATGTGGAATTGCATTTGTATTTGTGCGATTTTTAGTCAGAGAGGCACTATACAAACTACAAAGCCATATAATCTTTAGCAAACACTACTTGCATACAAAAACAGCTATATGAATGAACGATAGTGATGTCCAATTCATGAACAAATCATTCTAGGCAATCAACAAGTTAGTGGGTTCAGTGTGTTCAGTTGAAGCAGTTACTAGGCAATTCTTATGAGACTCATAAGACCCATATGAGATGTTTATGATATAATTTATTAATGTATTATCATTATTTCTTATTAGAAAAAAGGATACAGTTACATTTTTGGCCACTGGTACCACTGTTTTTATCATTTTATTCATTTAGTTTGGCGTAAGTTAATAGGTTTTGGAGTTGCATTCCCCTAACCTTAATTTTCCCCATTGGATATTTGTATTTTAATACGCAGTTTTAGTGAACACAAGGTTTTTCAGGAACGCATTAATCTCGTTGTAGCAGGACTGACTGTATGAATGTAATTATCCTGATCAGTGCATTACCAGTAGTCTAGTGCTGTATATTTTGGATGACTGTGGTGGTTCAGTGTGTGTTGAGTTTGCATAGTCTCCCTGTTTTGCTTGGGTTCCCTCCTGGTATTCCAGTTTCCTTCTGCAGTTCAAAAAACATGCGGTTAGGTGAATTGGTGACTCCAAATAGCCCATAGTGAATGATCCCCCTTGCTTCCTGGAATCTAGGCTCTTCCCTGTCTGGTATTGCATAAGTGGTTGGAATATTCGGACTGTGAACACAATATTGAATGTGTCATCATTGATGTTAGTCATACTATTATTTCACTTTATCTTGCTCATTTGACTTCCTCTGCTGGCCCCTGGAAGATGGGCTCCCCCTTTGAGTCTGGTTCCTCCCAGGTTTCTTCCTTTTAGGGAGCTTTTCCTTGCCACTGTCGCCTCTGGCTTGCTCCCTAGGGGCTTTGGCCAGGGATAATGTAATGCGCTTTGAGACAATGTAATGTTGTGAAAATGCTCTATACAAATACAAATTAATTGAATTGAACCGAATGTATGTTTTAAGGAGAAATGAAGACTCCACAGAGTAAATAGAGTTAAAAATGAAAAAGAATTTTGTTTTAGAGTTTTTTGTTTTATTCTGTCTGGAAAATTAAAGCATGCTGTGAACTGTTGATGCACCGGTCCTTAATTGGTGAGGACTGCCTAAGTGCTGTTTAATCAAAGGAGGAATAAGCATGAGAGGCTGAAATAAGTTTCTTAATGAAGGATTCTGTGTCGTTCTGATTGATGCAGATGAAGTGCTTTAGGAACCATTTGAGTGAGTTAAGTGTAAAATGGGTAGCTGTGTAAATCTGGCAGAAAGGAGCCTGCCAAGGCACCAGGCTGACGGGCCGCACTCCCCCTGCAGGGACGGGCCCCATACACATGAACTCTGTGCAGTGCACGGGCACCGAGAAGTCCATCTTGCAGTGCCAGCACCAAGAAGCTACTTACTGGACCTGTAAACACTCCCAGGATGCAGCGGTCCGCTGCAATGTGCCCAAGACCGGCCTGGAGAGCACGGTGAGGCCCATTCCTACACAGTGTCACCATCATCAGCCATGAAAAAGATCCACTGGGTGTTACAATGTTGTCTTGCGTTTTGCTCTCTTTCTTTCTTCCTTCATTACCTTGTGTGCTTCAAATATGGCTCCACCCCTTTGATCCTGACTCCGCCCCCTTTGCTCCTGACTCCACCCCTGACCTGTCCACTCCGCCCCTTTTGATCCCGACTCCACCCCTGACCTACGCTGCTGCCCCACCCAGGTGCGCCTCGTGGGCGGCCGGGAGCCTGCTGAGGGCCGTGTGGAGGTGTTGCTGGACGTGGGCGGTAGGCGGCGCTGGGGGGCCATCTGCAGCGAGAACTGGGGCCTCACTGAAGCCATGGTGGTGTGCCGGCAGCTCGGCTTTGGCTTTGCGTCACGTGCTCATCAGGTGAGCGGAGTGTCATGGCCGCCACTGCGTGGGCATGTGGGAGTGCTGGATGTAAACAGAAAACCTGCTATTGTGAGAAAGCCTTTGAATATGGCTTGTAAATTAATCAAGTGCTGAGCAAGGTCAATGCAAATACTATAAAATACTGAAGACAGCCTTAAAAAGGGCTGTGAAATAGTGTAAAATTAACATTATTATGCTAAATCAGGTGCAAAACATTTACTTAAGTTGCATGATTTAGTTCTTTTTCCACGTGTCTACATACTATAAGGCAGATGAATGTGGACTGAGATGAAATTCCATCCCATTAGGTCCCAAAGGACAGGATAATTACAGTCAGATTATGAGGTTCTGGGCACATTTTAAGACATAGTGTGTTAATTGATCACACCAGTCACACATGGTATAAAGCCTTTGTGTTTAGGCTGCACACAAAACTAAAAAAATTCAGTTTCAAGGTGATTATTTTCATTTGATTCATTTGCCCAGAAGTATAGATATGAGCAGCATTTAAATACTCCTTACTAATAGTAATTTAGTAATGGCCGGCGTTTGGCCTAAATTACATCATTATTGCTGCATATATTTAAAAATGTATTCCCTAATGTCTCATTTCTCCCCAGTCCTCTACATTTGCATCAAGTGTTTCACAGGTTCACTTAGTGTTCATATTTCGGAAGGCTGTTCTTCTGTGCAGTTATTTCCCAAACGGGTAATTGCAGGCTTTACAACAAAGAACGCGTGACCACTGCAGAAGAGGGAGTCGGAAGAAAAACAAACTTAAAATAGGTTTCCGTTGCTTGGATTGGCCAAAAAATGTTGGTGTTTTAATTTTTCTTTTCAGATGCTTGTGGCAAGTACATATGGAAAAAGGCGTGCTAAGGACTTCTAATGACTGCGGTTATTAGTGCTGCTGGTTGCTAATCTTCAGTGGGATTAGCTGTGGGCACCGCTAATGGCACCCTCTTTATGTTAAATGTCATTAAAAACACAACTGCTGCTTGTGCTGTTGATGTCATGTGATGCTAAGGGTATCTGACCACGGTCGGCGGAGTAAGCAACAAGATAGCCCGGTGTTGGCACTGGCGTTACATTAGCAAAGACGTTAACCTTGGCTTCTGGATTACTGCTGTGCAGGAGACCTGGTTCTGGCCCGGGGACCCCAGTGCCAGTGACGTGGTTCTAAGCGGGGCGCACTGCACGGGGTCCGAGCTGTCCATCCAGCAGTGCCGCAGGAACAGCCAGGTGTACTGCCCTCGGGGTGGTGGGACAAGGGCGGCGGGCGTCAGCTGCGTGGAGAGTGAGTAGCCCCAGCATCATCAGGCCCATCTCCTCATACCTCCACAGCAGAAACACTCACCCCCTTTACAGTGTAGCTCATTCAGGAGGACGCTCAGGGTAACCCAAAGTACCGAGTACCGAGCTTTTATTATAGTACGTCTTATTTATTTAGCAGACATTGTACGTTATTTTTGAGAAAGTAGCGTCAGTCTGTCCTTGGAGCAATTGGGGATTAAGGGCCTTGCTCAAAGGCCCATTGGTGACACTACTCTGTTGATCCTGGGATTTGAACCGGCAACCTTCCAGTGACAGGCATCCTACAGCATCCTAACCATGGAGCTACACACCACCTTTGTATGGAATATAACTGCCATAGATTGCCCACAGTTGTGGTTATATTTGTTGTTCGTCATGTATCGATGATAATGATGATAAGTACCCCCCCACCCCCGTAGCGGCCCCTGACCTGGTGATAGACGCCCAGCTCGTGCAGGAGACAGCTTATCTGGAGGACCGGCCTCTGCACCTGCTCACCTGTGCCCACGAGGAGAACTGCCTGTCCTCCTCTGCCCACCGCATGCAGTGGCCCTACGGGCACCGCCGCCTGCTGCGTTTCTCCTCCCGCATCCACAACTTGGGCCGCGCCGACTTCCGCCCCCGCGCCTCCCGGGAGGCCTGGGTCTGGCACCAGTGCCACAGGTGGGCATGGTGGTGCTGCGAGGACCAGTACCCTCTGCTTATTACCATCAGCCTAACCATGCTTATCAAAAGTGTCTTCTCAGATCCTGTCCACCACACAACCACCCTCTCGCATGTTTCTGTCAGTAGGAAAGATGTTTGCGCAGCAGCGTAACTGTTATTTTTCATTTAAGATGAACTGCAGTTCACACAGGATTGTTTCTGTTGGTGGAAGTATTTAGGAACAAACATAACACCGAAGAAACCCTTTGCATGACCACAAGTTAAACTCTGCATGAGTTCCCGCAAGAATGTGATGTGATAATCAAAATGTCAAAATTTAAATGAGCCTGGTTAGTGGCGATGGGCGCTGATGGGGCCCAATTTCTCTGTTTACAGACATTACCACAGCATCGAGGTGTTTACGCACTATGACCTCCTGACCCTCAACGGCAGTAGAATCGCAGAGGGCCACAAAGCCAGCTTCTGTTTGGAGGACACGACCTGTCCCGACGGCACGTCATTATCTCTGCTTTTATCATCACTCATCCTTTATAGTAGCTTCTTACATTTCCTATAAACAGCCACACGTGTGATTCTGAAGAAGCTGTGATGGTTTGATGTGCAGGACTGCAGAAACGCTACTCCTGCTATAATATGGGTGACCAGGGCGTGACGGCAGGCTGCTGGGACACGTACCGCCACGACATCGACTGCCAGTGGGTCGACATCACGGACGTCAGGCCGGGGAACTACATCTTCCAGGTCAGAGTTCATGCAGGTCACTGGGCGTCCGTTCTCGTCGACGTCAGACCACGAGCTAAATAAGTCACTTCCCAAGTAGGAGTTGACTACACAGCAAAAGACACAACAAAACAATGCTGTTTGTTTACCTGGTATTTAGATTCTTCATTTCACCTCACTTTGAAGAGTGTGATTTATTGCACAGGAAATTCTCTGCTTTGTGTCTGGAAGCAGAGGCCATTCTAAAGCCACTGGACTGGCAGACAGGACGCACAGGGACCCGGAGATTCACAGCCAAGGTGCAGGCTGTAATTAAAGAAGGGAAAGTCTGCCTGAATCATTTGCATTCATTAAGGCGTAGACTCTTCTGGAGAAAAAAACGAGCACATGGAAAGTGTGTTTACAGCCATTGTGTCATTTTAACCACTGAGAAAATGCTTAAGAAGTACAGTACTGAAATTGGTAAAATCATCTTTATCACCCCACAAATACCGCGGTACCTCCCTCCTGTTCTTTCTCCTCCTATACCAACCATAGTTCTGGTCTATTTTTATTATCCCCTGTCATTTTTCTACACTGTCTCAAAAATATATATAATTAGTATAACATTAACTGCAGTGATGCCTCCCTCTGATGCTGCCCTTAATGAAATCTCTGTCATTTTTCTGCTGAATCTTTAACTGTTTCATGGCAACCATGTTGGGGGGGGCACACTATATAAAAGTTTATTGTATTTAATTGAATTTAAAAGCTGGCTTAATTTTGTTAACTATGTCACTTTGCATGATGGAGTCGTCTGTTTTCTCTCTGTCGGATAATGCTTTAAGAAAACGGCTGCTGTGTAACAAGCCTTGATTTAAAGGCTTTTTGGGAGAATGCAGGACAGTTCCCCAGGTTTCCTGTTCTGCTGCTTTGCTGTCTGTGTGTGGCACATGTCATCAGCGCACATCACCAGGGCCTGCATGTGGCAGGATCCAGTATGACCTAATAAAACAGGCCCAAAACCATGGATACATGGAAAACTGCAGATGCAGCATTTTAATTTAAAAGGGAGTTGGCTGACTTTACGGCGGGCAGCAGTGTTATATCCATGACAACAGACTCAGAGTTACCTCCTTATCCTAACATAATTAGAAAAGCTACTGTAATTAGCCCCTGCCCTCCTTGGGCAGAGGGGCTGTTGGTGTGTTACTGGGCTATGCTATTGTCAGTTCTGATTGTGGGGCGTCTCAGACAGCAACCATTTAGTGTGCTATATAGTGAACCTCACTGAATTACAGGGCGTAACTAAAACCTAAAGAGGCCATTTGGCGGGATGTAGAGCCCATGACTCAGTGTGCTGATGTCCCCCTTTACACAGCAGGACCTCTTTCCATCTACACTACAGGCCCCTAGTAAAATAAGCTTTTCTGCAACATTCATCTTTCTTTTGTTCTTGATGAGATTTTTTTTCCTATGATTTTTTTTGGGGATGAATGCTCACATGATTTTTAATGTATTTCCTGCCTGAATGCTGTAAAACCTTTTTAAATTACTCAAGCATCTGCAGTATTTTCATTTTTAAGTCCTTAAGTTTTCCATGCGTTTTGTTTTAGGGATGAACTTATAAAGAATACCATCCATAAATGTCTACCGAAGAGCTTGGGGAGGGCTCATATTTTCCTGACACTTCCTGTGTAAATACATGAAGTGTTGAGGACTATACCGCTGACGGAGGTCTCTCTCCTCCCTGGCTTTCCACAGGTGGAGGTTAATCCCTCGCTGGACATGGCAGAATCTGACTTCGTGAACAACGTGATGCGCTGCCGTTGCCGATACGACGGACAGAGAGTCTTTCTGTACAGCTGTCACACCAGTACGTGCTGGATGCGTATCCCCTCGCATCTCATACACACACACACACAGGCATGAACTTGCTAAACTTGCTGCTCTGAAGATCAGTCCTGGCTCTGTGAAGGCAGCAGTGATGAGACACAGTGCTTAAGGTTTAATCATTTTATTTGTTCATTCTGATCACGATGTCATCCACCTGTCCAGCTCAGACTGCAGGCTGCCCTGATTCCGGTCTCTCATCCTCTCTCTCTCCTCTAAGCCCCCTCCCCCACGTGATCCCAGCCGTGATAACCTGTCTGCTTATTGTTACCTTTCATCTGGAGTATTCTGTCTGCCGCATACTGATGTTATTTTCTAGGTCACTGATATGTTCACACTGAAATCTAGGTGCTTTTCCTCCTCACTACTGCTTTGCTTGGATGCTTCCCCAGACCTCCGGCCCCATGCCGTGAGCAGGGTTCGCCCCTTTTTAATCGTCTGCTGCATCTCTCGGATCTGGCCGTGTCGGAATGAATTTCAGCCTATAACCTGCAGGCAGCCTTGTTGAAACTTACCATTTCTGCCCCCACCAGGAGATGCCTACAGCCCCGAGTCTGAGGACCTCTTCGAGCACGGAGTTCAGATCTCCAATAACTTCATCTAATCTGGGCAGAGCTGAAAGCTGGTGGGGGGGGTGATGGCAGGCTCATATGGTAGGTAGGTAGGTAACTTAATGTCAGATAAGTTACAGAACGGCATGGGTACTTCTATACTGTCAGCTTACGAGAGCTATACTGAGTGGCTCATGCCTTGGGGACAACTGGATCTATGGGGATTCCAGTGCCAAAACAACATTCAGAATGGGACCTTAATGGCAGTTGCAGGCACAGATGTCATCATGGTAACAGTTTAATTTAAAACAACTCGCAAGTTAAAAGTTTAGGTCCGATTAAACAGTCTACTCATTTTTTCTTAAATGTTACTTCTAAATATTATTCTAAGATATTTTTAAATTATTCAGGAACTATTACAAAGGTTATTTGAAAAAAACATTTTTAATATATGGCAGTGGACTTGAAACTTGCTGTCCTTGATGGAAGAATCCTCTTTAGGTAAATGTGTAGTGTCTGTAGAAATAGATCAGGTTGCTTTTTGTTTTGTCTTTTGGAAGATCTGTGATATCCATCTTGAAACTGGTGCTTTTTTTCTTTGAATTCATTACAGTATTCTTTGTGTTTTTAGTTATAAATACATATTTTTTTGTCAGATTAGGAATAAGTTTTAAATAAATGTACTGTTGCATTTTGTATTGTCATGTACATGTTTTAAGTGTTTTTTTTAAAAAAAAAAAAAAAAAAAAACAAGTCATTGTCTCCTGCTGTTTTGAGGGTGCTGTCATACCATATAAAATTACAGACGACTCACATGAAATAATGCACTTTTCCTGTTAGTCATTGGAATTTAAACAGTTATGTTCGCAAAACTTGTCACCAAAATGATAACCAACAATGGCAGCGAAAATATACTATTTTCTGAAGTGTCCACTGGGATATAGCACTTACGTCAGCATGACGACGCTTTAGTGAAAATGTAATTTTCTTTGTTCTACTGGTGATATAAAGATAATTAAAACTTTTGTATATTTTGTGTACAGTTTGCTTACATGTGACTCACAAAGAAAAAGAGAAATTAAATCTGACTGAGTGTATTACTGTTAAACGAAGCACCCAACCAAAGAACAAATTTTAAATAAATGCTATTAATATTAGTGAAAGAAATGTTAAACATGTTAAATTTAAGTACTAACAACCGGTACTGGAAACAGCGAGCAGTATTTCGGTACTGTGTGGAAAACCCACTTAAAAGCATGAAATGAGTTTGCATGGGCACCCATGAGGACGTGGTGGTCTCTCCTGGAGCGAGGGGCCGGGCCGAATGGAAACGCCTGGACCTTCAAGCCGCAGCTTCGGGTGCTGGGCCTAAACCACTTTAACAGACGTTATGGGTGAGGAGATACCACAGAGTGGAAAGCCGGCTTTGAAGGGAACGCTTCACCTAAAAGGAACGGCAACGGTATCATTTCATGTCTATTTTAGACTGTCTGTCTGACTGTTTTTCTTTCCTGTTTATTGTTTTGTGACGCCCAGTTACCATCACTCTGTAACCAGGAGACCGAACAGAGAGATTCCATCAATTACAATCACATTTGTTCTTTCGATATTATGACAGCGTCAGTGCGATTCACCCTGCTGGTGTGCTAAATTGCTCTCTGGTAGGCCTTTATATGCTCTGTCTTAATCCCTTACCTCATTTAATTCTTAATGGGAATCTTAGAGGTTAAAGGAGTTTAAGACTGCCCACAACCCCTGATGAACTCTCCCTCAAGTGAACAACCAAAAGCTCAGTGTAGTACTGCTCTTGTTGGAAGCCCTAATTCCATTAAGATATATAAACGCTCTTCCTTCAACATAGCAAAACGGGAATCATATTCAGATTGCCTGAAAAAGTTACAGGTCAAGCATGCTTTCTATTATCCAGCAAAATGAAATGCAAGATGCTTGCAATGGCATTAAAATAAAATACTGCACAATGAAATGGGAACATCTGATGACAGTGGGGAAAAATACTGACTTCCCGTACATACTATCAATACTTATGTCTAGGTTGTTTGTAAAGGAGTTAGTCGGTATACATGGGATAAACGTGTTTTTTTTTTTTAAAAAAAAAAAGCGCTGGATCAGTTTCGGGAAAAGAACTACCTCAAATTAGCCTGAAGTGGGGTTTAAACTGCCCGGAAAGACCAAGACAGGCACATGCTGCAGACTGACCGTAGGCATTGGAGCTCAAATGGACTTGTCTTTCACTGCAATGCCTAACGTGCCCGTGGGTAACAGCGGCGACTGAACACTTACACACATGAACGCTGCAGCTCTTCACCATTATAGGGAGTGACTATATCAGGGCAGAAATAACCAACCAAACAATCGGAGCGGGGGGAAAAAATCAAGCAAATAGAAAACCGTGTAATTCTGTGCACGTATGTAACGGCTGACATGCACATCTGTTAATGTAACCATGCAGAACATCTGTCAGAACAATACAGTGACGTACTGTGGCATCTTTAACATTCGCACTTAACGAAACGTTTACTTCACTTCATCCGAAAGCCCGTAACTTGCTCCAGACAAATGCACACGTGTATTGCTGGGAGATTGCTCTTCAAGATCATCCGTGTCCTCGAAAAACCTTTTGTTAAAAAAACAGAGCAAACCTAGCTAACAACATAAAAAGAAATTTTAAAAAGCCGACTACAACGTTGGAAAATACTTCACTTTATCAGACGCCGATTTTGTGTTTAGTT
Organism: Cryptomyrus ogoouensis; assembly: GCA_025773925.1. Classification (NCBI taxonomy): domain Eukaryota; kingdom Metazoa; phylum Chordata; class Actinopteri; order Osteoglossiformes; family Mormyridae; genus Cryptomyrus; species Cryptomyrus ogoouensis. The sequence continues at coordinate 3,840,327 of JAOYFF010000042.1, forward strand.
AGATTGGTTAGGCATTTTACAGTGCAACTACGACATTACAAAATTTAAGACGGGCAACCGGGATACAACGGCAAACCAATGATCAAAGAAAATGAGAATTAATGAAGACTCTTTGTGGCACTAAGCAACATCCATCTAACCGAGGGAGTGGAACAAGCAAAAATAGCTCGAGTACGCTCACATCCGGCTGAAAACACTTTTAGACACGCAGGGTTTCTTGCAGGCGTATACACAAATGCAATCAAGCACTTAAGCAAACGTGAAACGCGGCATTGCCTTCAAAGTAAGCATTCATTACTCAGACAAGCAGTCCTGGGCTACGTTGGCAAAATTTAGCCAACCGATTTATTTTGAGAAACCCACAATTTTGCTTTAAAGCACCAAAGATTCTCAGCACGTCGACTTGATTCCTGTTTAAAATTTGGTAATCTAAACGTTCTTTAGGTCTTCCTAAATAGCAAACACAACTAAACCACCTCCTGGAACCATAAAACCTTTCAGACACCACAATGTGCTCTAAAATGACAGGAAAGGATCTTTTTCTGACCTTTAATTATAAGTTTTTCGAACATTTATTGCTAGGTCCCATGACACTGTATACATTTAATAGACTTTAGTTTTTATACAAAAATCTGTGGTGATCAAAATTGTATATGCTCACGGAGTTATTTAGCTGTCACACAAGCAATGAAACAGACTCCTGTGCCAGTGAGTGTCTGGAAGCTTCTGTGGGGATAGGAGATGGTTATCTTACACCAGTAGGCCTAGCTGTTTAGTGCTACTACTGAGAGATGTTACACAAAAGGTGGACAAGACGTCACGTGGACGAGAGAAGAACATGGCAACTGATCCTGCTTCCGGTCGAAGGTTGGCGGATAGAGGTAACTTAAAAACCAGGCGAAAAACTGAGGAAGGTAGGGAAAAAGATTACAAATTTTAATTTTTTGTTATGGAAATGCACCAACTGCATCAATTGGAAGGTGTACGTGTTAATATATTTAAAACACTAATTATTTCAGTAATTTAAGCAGGTGCTCAATGCAGTCCCGCCAAAAATAATTTGAGTTAAAAAGACCAAAGTCTTTTCACCATGTCAAAAAATATGTACTGCATCTTTCCTTGAAACCTGGACAGGTGAGCAGATGGCAGAGTCTGATTGGTTGGTGAGCTCCAAAATTCCAAACCCTATAAAACGACTGTCGTTTTCGAACCCTGAACCCACTGATATTTGAAATTGATTTCTGTTTACTCTCCTGGGATGAGTCTGTTCAACGACATGCAGGATATAGATGATCCAAGTCTCTGGGAAGAGGACGTGACCTGACGATGTAGAGACTATAGGGCGTCGCTCAGGATTTTGACTTGACACACATTAAGCAGAAACTTCTTAAAGCCATTTATTTCATGACAGAAGAGTAAGTGCACCAACTTTACAGTAGATGAAAGGGGTAAAAAAAAAAAATCAAAGGTAGCCAAAAATATTAGAAAATATTTGATGTTCCTCTAAAACAAGCCAGTCACATGGTTCACACTGACAGCTGTACAATCCCACACCTCAAGCACTCAAATGTAGAGATAATGAAAATAATCATAGACCACAGCCAGGAAGGAGCTGGTGAGCTTTTGGGGTTCTCATAGGCAGCATTGTTATGCTAACACTGGCTGGCTTAAATTCACTAACTGTTTGACTGTCGTGCTGATAGGAATGCTAACATGGCCTTCAAAAAATCATAAAAAATAAATAACCTCCTATTTTTGGAAACACAGTAACAAAGTTTTGGATACATTTTCTCAATTAAAAAAAAACTATGTACATACCCAATATTTTTAATGAACAACTTATTAGCTTAATGGGTCTTATAATTAATGAAAATTTCTCCATTGACTGGCTTTGATTGCATTTTTAAAAATGCCACCTTCGTGGCATTGTCTGGCTACATTCTATTAAAAAAGCCTCTGTGTTTCTTTGCGACTGGGTCATGTGACCTCAGCGGGGCATGTGATCATGGCGGGTCATGTGACTGCAGCGGGGCCTGCTCCGAATGTCTGTATAAGCTCCAAGTTCCAGCCCACTGCTTCGGCATGTGAGTTGCATGCACACAAATGCACCCCTTCATGGTCACATGCGTTTTTGGGGGGTGGGTGAGGGATTCACTGGCAGTTTATAGGGAATTGGGGGGGGGGGGGCATTTTCATTCTCATCCATCCATCCTGTTTCACTTCCCTTCCCAGGCGTCCTCTCTCTGCTTTGCTGCCAAGCGCTTTTGCTCTAAGAATAAATCGACAAAATGCAACCATGAAACCACAGCAGGGGTACTCATTCATGTCGGTGACACGTTCCCCGTTTCAGGGTTCTCCTGCACTCTCCCACGCTGCCCAATACAGAGTCTTTCAGCTGTACTCTTGGGACACGATCCTTAACCGGAACGGTGGCAGTAAATATATCCAGTCCTATTAACACTTTGTGTGTGACAGTCACAGCAGGTCTCTTAGTCCTGCTTTATTGCTTCAGAAAGTATCCATGATCCAAACAAGTGGTTCCTATAAGCAAAGCTGCAATTGGTGGAAAAGGGATCTAAGCTCCCATAAAAACCACCATAATTTTGTTTGGGGCTAAAAACGGCTCAGATCTCTTTAACAGGAATGAGTTTATATCACAGAGCAGCAGGCCACCGAGTCAATGACTATTTTGAAATGTGCTGCCATCTAGTGGTGGGTGCTAAGCAGATGGCCAGATCAAAATGTGACGGCATTAGTGGGCGCTCCGGAGACAAAGGGGAGAACTTCCTATTCTGAAAAACCTTCCACCATGCCCTCGTAAGAGCCCCCCTGCTTAATGAGGCATCCTTATTTTTAGAAGTCATATATTTTGAGCCAACCATAATGGGGAAACGTCCCAGGTTTAGAAGACCCATCATGAAAAGTGAAAAGTTCCGCGATGTCACCTCGTGCCTCCTGCAGCTTCTTCTTCTCCGCCTCGCGCTCTTCCTTGGTCTGCCTGCTCTTCACACCCAAGGCGCTGGTCACCAGTCGACGGGCAAGAGCGGCACTGGTCTGTGGTCGCTCCTTAGCAGGTAGGACGTCGTCTGGGAAGGGGGTAGACACAGGAATGCATTGGGTCATACTAAGTGATACACAAAATGACGCTTCACAAACCATTAGCTGTATTTTTTCACTCCACTAGATGGTGCTCTTCGGTTGCTTTGGGGCATGCTCTTTGTGCTCTGGGCTTTTGGGCATGCTCTTTTTTGAACAGAGAGCACCACCTAGTGGAGTCAAAAAGTACAGCAAATGGTTCATGGGGTGCCATTTTGTCCATAGCCAGTCCTACTAAAAGAGTGCAAAAGATGTTACTCAAAAAGAACGATGGTCATAGAGGAGGGGGGGCTGGCAGGCCGCCCTGGGGCACCTGAGCACTGGCGGGCCTTGGCCTTGCTGGCGGCGGATGCCTGCGACAGGGACCGCAGCTTCACCATCGGGTGCTTCGACCTCAGGGCCTCTTTGGCTGGGGGGTACAGAATCAGGAGACGGTGTGAGCTTGACATGGGAGCAACACCTTCATACATGAGAGAATTCAGCGGAACCCAGGCTGCTCCCAAAATCGAGAAGGTTAACAAAATATTGAGAATAACCCAGGAGATTATCTGGGAAAGTCTTTCTGGAAAAACAAACCAGAACCAACTAACGAGAAGGCAGCAGCGACAGTCTCTGAACATGCATTCATTACGGATACTTTATAAACCATAAAAATCTCAAAAGGCTTGGTTTATAGGTCAATGTGTTAAACAAGAGGCTTAAGAGGTATGATGGAAACCAGGGTCGTCTTTGTTTTCTGTCAGACTTCGACAGAAAAACCTGCAGAAGTGACACCAGTGGCCCGAGTTTGTCAGACTGACCTGTTATTGGACTGGAGAACACTGCTAAGGCGTGCCTGTCATCCACCCACAGGATGTCAATGCCTCTCTGCCTATCGAGGAGAAGGAAAGGCCATGTGACCATGACATCATCACACCTGACATGCTGTCATAGAGATTGATTCCAAAACAAGGACGCACTGGTAGGGCTGGAAGGCACGCATCAGATCCTCCACCTTGAACTCGACAGGGAAGTCGTATATCTCCAGGATGTGGGACAGCTCGTCTTCAAAGAGGTCCACCTCCGGCCCCACGGTGTAGTTGTAGTAGTCGAACTGTGGATCCTGGATGGATTTCTTCTTCTTCCCCTCCGTCAGTGAGATCTGGGGGAACGACGGAGAGAGACGGAGGGAAGCATGCAGCACAGACAAACGGCAGAAGTGTGAGCTGGTCGGGGCAACTTAGCCACAAACGGCTAACGCCGCGTCCCCTCTCAGACAGCAGGGAAGATCGGTGTCAAAGGCTGGTTCAGCTTGGCATCCATAAGCGGCACTGCAAACTGGCGCAGAACAGAGTGGCTTCCTGTAATTTATGTCGTTGACCGTTGATGTGCCCAGCTTCATCCAGAATCACCGAAGCATTCGGTTTTTCGTTTTCTTACTACCTTACTAAGCAGGGCAAAATCACCGATATTACACCCAATAGGAAGCGGTCGGATCAGCGCTGCACTGGGTATTGCTAAGGGCATGACCCCTCGGAAAACTGTCGCCTCGACGAAAAGCAAGAGCGAAATTAAACAAGTGAGGAAACAAGGTTGACTAACAAGATGGAGGCTTGTGCTTGTTGAGAGGTACACCTCCCCCAAAAGTAGGTTCTTTCTGAATGCGACCTGCTTCCTTGTGCAGCTTGACTGCGACAGGAGCTGTGATGTGTGTTTGGGGCCTGAGGAGCCCATGCATTTACCTCCTCAATCAGGTGCGGGTCCAGACAGTCGCCGTCGTCGTTGAACAGGGTGTCCCAGCTCTCTCCCTCTTCCTCAGGTGTGCCCGCCCCCCCTTGGGGTGCCTCTGCCTCTGCTGTGTTCTGCTGGAACTCCCCGGCCGGACCTGGCCCCTCGCCCGGCCCCTGGGAGACGGCGTCGGCACCAGGCTTTTGGCGTGGCCCATCTCCCCCGTCCAGCTCCGTGGTGCCGTTGCAGTCGGGGCCCGCGGTTTCCCCAGCCTCACAGCCTCCTTCCTCGGCCGGGTTCACTGGCTTCTTTTTCTTCTTGTGCTTGTCCCCATAGCGGGGCCTCCGGGGCTTGGGGGTTTTTTGTGTGGGTGGGCCTTCCTTCCCTGGCCCTCCCTTCACCTGCTTGGAGCACACCGGGGCCTTTACCTCCCCATTCTCCATCACTGCCCCCCAGCTTGGTTCACACCTGGCAGAAACACACATATCCTGTTAAGGGGGATTGCCCAATAAACAGATAAAAAGTAAAATTCAAGGAATATATCTAAACAGTCCCAAAATTATCCTAGACCGATGACCTAGCACAGGACTGAAACAATGATTTTGCATCTTTGTGACCTTGCAGTAGTATGCTTCGTGCTGATAACAGATCAGTGTCACTATGAACCTCATAGTGACCATGCAAACACAACAATTCTCACCAATTCATTGTTACTGAAAATCGTGTGCATTTACTCTCCAATTCACCCAAAATCTAATGTGTTATGAAATAATAATATAATACTTAACATAATACCAACGGTAATACTACTAACGGACCAAATGCAATTACTTAAAAATGCATACGCAGCATGTAGTGAATAATGCAAAGACCTAATAACATAATTTAGAAAGTACCACTGTTTTGATTATCAGTTTGTTGTACAATCTCGTTTTATTATAATCATTATAACCACTATCGATCGTGGAATCCCTGCGGCACGGACTAGTATTACCAAAGTAACACCGTTTACAGGACAAGGTAACTTAATCCTGGGATCTCCAAGGTGTACAAAAATACCAAACTAAACTAAACTAACGCTGCTTCTCTATTTCGCTGGCCGTACATGCCGTGACACACATGAGGTCACTACAGGTGTGATTACCGCTTAAATTTGTAAACTCCGCTAAACGCTTGAATTTACAAACAGCTGGTTTTCAACGGACCGTCAAAGCTTCACAATCGCCTCGAATATCACGACTCTCGTCGGCCAGTTTACCTGTATCTCTTTGGTTTTTACTCTCCAAAACCAGCAAATTTCCTCGGAGCCCACCAACGGATGTTTGGAACATCTATTTCCGTATGACGTCACATAACTTCCTGGAGGCAGGGGGTGTTGGGAATTGTAGTGTGCCAGAATTTCGAAAATAAGTCGAATTTCTTCGGAAGTGTAAAACAAAGTCTTTATGTATAAACTATAGTATTGTAACACATACAATGCTTTACATTTTGTCTTGCCATAACACTGCCCCCCATTCTTTTCTTTGTGAGCGCATTTCGAATTTTTATACTGAATTTTTATGCATTACAATCACTGTTTCTTTTCACAAATCTTCATAACACTGGTCAGTTTATATAGCTGGGAAATTAACCGACATATTTACAGACTCTTAGGAAAAGATACCAAGCCTCCTGTTCTGAGTGGGAATGCAGCTGAGAGATGGCCCTGGAGGATGTCACCTGGAACAACAAGATGGGTTAGGACAAGGTTTCCCAGCCTGGTCCTCGGGGACCAACAGACGGTCCACTTTTTTGTTCCTTCCCACAACCCTGCCAGACAGTCCATATTTTTGCTCCATCCTAACTCTGCCTGGGAGGTCTCTGAAGACCGGGTTGGGAAACACTGGGTTAGGATGATGGATAGTTGGATGATGAAGGAAATCCTACAAATTACCAGAGGAACTTAATTGGTGCCGACATTTCTCTTGCATGGGCTTAGGCTGCCAAGTAACAGAGAGCACACTTTCTGCAGACACACCTGAGAAGTTGTTTACTAGAATTGCAATACTTACAGAGAATTATTTCTTGGCTATGCATTCATAACTGATGAACCATGACATGCTGGTGAGGTTCTTCCTGAAGGAAAACCTCAAAGTGACTTCTCAGCCTCCCAGTCAGATGCCAGTTGTTTACTTTTGATTGAATATGTGGATCATTTTCTCTCTTGGGGTTGTTGGTATGAATAAATCAACATGACTCTCCTGAAGAAGCCATATGTTTGGAATCAGGAGTGAATGAGGTGCTCACGGGATTCTATAACTCCATCTTGTGGAAGTTTGCCCCACTCTCTGTTTTGCTGAGCTTTCAAACTATCTGGACCTCCACCTTTTCATATCCTAATGATCTGTCAAAAGGTTCCTGTGAATAAATCCCGTGAGCACTGGTATGGTTTATAACAAATGGTTCCTGCAGAACCCAGAACCAAAAAACTCTGCTTTATGCAACTGGAAACACTGAAAAACCTGAATACCCTAGACTCCTATTAACTTGACGAGTTCCAGTGCATGTACACTGGAAGAGCTTTCAGTGCTGCCCTGTAGTTAAAAATGTATGCATTCTTTGACTGAATGTGAATACAGTCTGATATTTAGTGAAAACATTATCCAGAAAAACTATCATACTTCTATTCAGGAAATGCTCCATAACCTTTGTTCCTTTGCAAGCAGAATTCGCCAGGTAGGTGGCTGTGGGCAAACCCAAGCCTGCAAAACCAAGAGCCAGATGTTCACACAACTGGCACCTGAGAAGCTTGACCAAATTTCTCTGGCTGAAGAGATAACCAAGAAAAGTCTGGCCTTCTTCCCAGGGAAAATGCTGGCAGTTTAAATCCCCATCAGCATTCTTCAGTTTGGTTGGGCCAGTAGTGCCGTGGAGACAAACGCGCCTCCTGCCAGCTCTGCCTCAGAGAGCCTGTCCTACGGAGCCTGCCCGACGGAGCCTGTCCTGTGGAGCCAGACAGCTTTCCAGCACCCCTGGCAGGTTGTGAGAAATGGCCAGAATCTGGCAGGCTGTGGCCTGAGAAAGCAGTAAACTCCACACCACCATGACTGGGAGTTTTAGGAGGCAATTTATTCGTGTGTGTTTCTCCTTTGCATACTATTTAACTCTGTAAAGCACTGGTGAGTGTCGGCGCTAATGGGAACTGTGGTGGCATCTCAGAATATCTAGGCAGATGCCCTGATCATAGAGGACAATGCAGAGATTCATAGGCTTCACTTATCAGAGGAGAAGCATGGAATTTGACGAGCAATACTGTACATGCAGACTTACCCCAGAGTAGCAAAAATACCTAAACTTTATATTCAATTGATCCTTCTGCATTGCCACTTTCCCCATCACGGTTTCGATATATAGCAGGGCTAGCATAAAAAATGAATGTGATTTTTTTTGGAGTTTTTGGGAGTTTTGCGAACGCCGCAGACAACACACAAAAAGTTCAGCCAATCATTAAGGCACAAGATACATGTACAGTCTCGTTTGGAGGACGCCAAATGTGTTTACGGTCGGCCCACATGTGATATCTTAGTCAGTAATCTCACAGTGACCCAAGAATTTTTCGATGTGGAAGGGTACAATCTCTTCTTGACCACTAGATGGCAACAGAGAATCGCTTCCATATGAAAATGGAAATTAAGCCCAAGTTGTAAAAACGGAAAGAATGAACTGGATAATCACAGTCTGTATGCCATTTCCATAGATTATCCAGTGATATGTCAAGTACCACAGGCATGTCATTCTGCGGCTTCCCTTACTGCCCTCTCCCTGCGAACAATGATGGCAAAGAATATGTGCAGGTACATGCATGCATGTTCATCCACACCTACAGTATATATGCCTGGGTGTGTATTTACATGTGTGCAGCTGTATGATCTGTCAGTCTTCTGGCTGCTCATCTAGGAGAAGGACGCATGGGACTTTTAGCCTGTCCCAGGTAACACACGTCACCCCTGAGAGGATGCAGTACATTGCGTGGTGATATAAGGCAGCACAGTCATTACCCAAAGGACACCCACTTTGGTGTTGTGAGCATGATTATTAAGTAACCACGCCCTTTTTGTGTAGATATGAAATACATTAAACCTGCATTTGCATACCTGCACATTGTACTGAGTATAACTTTGTATTTGACAAATAAAATGTCGAAACTTGAAACCTGAACCTTGATTAGTAAGTATAAGCTTATTTCAGAACACAAGTGGCATGTATTGCATGATATTTAAAATGCAGTATACATGCACAATTGCATGCACGCGGTGTACCTCTGCAGGCGGAGGGATTCCGTCATTCACTTGGGCCCTTGAGTCCTCACACCTGCAGGATCCTGCATGGCAGAAAAGGAACCCTCTGCTTCCGCTCTGAAAACACTGACCCTATTACTGACCCACATTAGTGTATTACTGACATGTACAAGGATAACATGGCAGTCAGTTGACCTTGGACTCTCAGAGGTTTATTTCTTCCTATAACTGCCACAGGAACTTTGGTTTCCTTTGTCTTTCGGCTAAATTGAATTGAACTGAATGCATCTTGGGATTTAAAGGTAATAAAGTGGCCGGAACTAGAGCCAAATGAATTTGAATGGCCTTTGCATGTGAAACCTTTTGCAGGCCGCCCAGCTGTACGGGTCTCTTGTTACGTCATCGCATCTTGTTAAATTGTCATTAACAGGGTTCTTTTCCCTCACTTTTAGGTTTGATTCTCATGGGCCTCATGCAAAAAAAGGGCCACTTCACTCATCTACAGCTGTCCCGGGACCAGGAAACTGAGCCCTTCCTGCTAAGAGCTGCTGCGTTTCAGATGGTCACCAGCTACCTGTCTGCTGCCGGGACCAGCTGGCTGGACTTCTGTGTTCACGTGAGAATTTAGGCCCACGGGGCAACACTGAGGGTGTTTAGGCTTGACAGCAGAACCTGCCCTGTGCAGAATGTTCCGCAAGGCATTCTGCAAGGCTTTGGTCTAGAAATGTCGGCAACAGACAAAACAGAGCAGGAGGTGACTCGGAGAACAGACGGCCAAGCCGAGGAGGCAATGGCTTTTGCAGCTGTGAGACAAAGAAGAAATTAAGATGTATGGGTTCTGTTGAGGGGATGCATAACGCGGCTGGATGCTTGACACTTCCAGGCTTGTCAAACTTTCATGAGTGTCACTGTTTCTGTGTGCATCTTTCTTACTCAATCGGACCAGTCCTGGATCGAGCAATCAGTGAGGACCTCAGGCCATACTGTAAGGAACATTCCAGGAGAACCTTGTTAAACTACAAAGCAGGAAAAGAGCAGCTTGAATGATGTCCTCGGGTTTATGGTAAAAAAATACTTGAATTAGAACTCATAAGTTGGAACGAGGAATTAGTTTTTAGTTCGCTGGTGTGATTCCAAGTGCATTTGGAAGAGAAGCTTAGGGACTGTTTGGATGTGTGGGGTGTGTAATGGATTTCAGGGAAGTTCTGGTGTGTTTTCAGAACCCAGCCCATTGTGTGCTTTCCGGGCTGTTCTTCACAAGGCCCCTTTCCACCTAACGGACCACCATGGTGCCGTGTCTGGCCAGAATGTGGGAAGTTTCTGTCTGGGTGGTTTATGCCAGGCTGGCCCAAGGTTCTCCTGCATGTTGCCACCGCAAAGCTGGTGTTATGGTTGAGCAAAAGCTCAAACGTAAGGGCAACTCAAGGGTGCATAGAAAGGGCCAGTATAATGACCACAGGAGCCTTGCTAAGAGATAGCCCGTAACTGAGATAGCCCGTAACTGAGATAGCCCATAACTGAGATAGCCCATAACTGAGATAGCCCGTAATTGAGATAGCCCGTAACTGAGATAGCCCATAATTGAGATAGCCCGTAACTGAGATAGCCCGTAACTGAGATAGCCCATAACTGAGATAGCCCGTAATTGAGATAGCCCATAATTGAGATAGCCCGTAACTGAGATAGCCCGTAATTGCTAATGCAGCTAGCATTGCATTGCTGCAGGAGAGGCTCAGCTTTGGCTTTATTTGGCTTCTTACCCAACACATTAGACATAGCAGATCAGTCTGTTTATCTGAACTTGGATTATCACTCAGTGCCTGATAAGCTCCCTTGGAGTGACCTTTGGTGGGGGGGGGGGGCTGACAGCCGCAGATTTAATAAGAGTGGCTTTGCTTAGACGACTGGGGGACGGTCCGGCCTGACCTGGTAACAATGAAATGTCACCTGTTCCATGGCCAGACTCTCCCTGCTGACACTGACCTTCTCCGAGAACAATGGGGTCTTGTTCACCTGGGAAAGGTTGCTTTAATTAAGGGCTGGGAGGCTCTTCAAAGGCATGCAATACTCTTTGGGAAAGGTCTGATAAGGGGAGAGGTGAGCCAAGGTGAAAAGCTCGCGTTTGGATAACCTGTGATCCTATGCATGATTTTTACCCATAGGGGGCACTGTTGTCTTTTTAGATTTTATAAAGGTTTCAGGTGTGATGGAGCCTCTCCTTAGTTGCTCCTACCCAAGGTTTACTAGGGATCGCAGTTTCTCAGGTCCACTGCCTGACATATTTTCAGGATTCACTGTTAGTTATCGGGCCCCAATGGTTCATTCAGCCTGCGACTGAGGGCCCCAGAACCTCACCCAGACTGTGACTGAGGGCCCCAGAGCTGCATCTAGCCTGTGACGGACGGGCCCCACAGCTGTATCCAGCCTGTGACTGAGGGCCCCAGAGCTGCACCCAGACTGTGACTGAGGGCCCCAGAGCTGCATCCAGCCTGTGACTGAGGGCCCCAGAGCTGCACCCAGCCTGTGACTGAGGGCCCCAGAGCTGCACCCAGACAGCGACTGAGGGCCCCAGGGCTGCACCCAGGCTGCAACTGAGGGCCCCACAGCTGCATCCAGCCTGTGACTGAGGGCCCCAGAGCTGCACCCAGACTGTGACTGAGGGCCCCAGGGCTGCACCCAGGCTGCAACTGAGGGCCCCAGAGCTGCTCCCAGCCTGTGACTGAGGGCCCCAGAGCTGCACCCAGACAGTGACTGAGGGCCCCAAAGCTGCACCCAGCCTGTGATCATTACCCTGTCCCTCAGCAATCAATGCAGTGACTCCATTACAGTGCAAACAGAGGCCTGTCAAGCTGATGTCACAACTCTCTCCCTGCCACCAAGTCCTTTGTGGTGTGACAGTATCATGGTTGATGATGTGGGCTTTTTATTTTAAATAAAGTGTCTGTCAAGCTACTGATAATAATAGAATAAAAACAAAAGCTAAGGAACGCAGACCGCTTTACTTGCTAATTTTGATCTTGAAGGACCTCTCGACGTCTTTTCCAAATAGTTTCTCTTAGCCTGGCTCCTCTACAGCTGGTTCTTGGGTGGCCTTTCATTCAGATGCTGTATTATTCGCACTGGGGGCTTGGGGGACGGGATGGGGGTGGGGTTGCAAGAGGGAGCTCATTATTCATTGTGTCTGCTGGACCCTGTGGGCGCTGGTGACAGAAGAGGTCGACCACCCAAACAAAAAAAGGGGAAAAGCGACACAAAAAAAGCAGCATGGTGCCCGCCTCCTATCTGCTCTCTGATTGGTAGATGGAGAAAGCAACGGCCAATAACATGGAGGTGACATTTGCTCTGGGAGGTCCTTTACGGGGCAAAGGGTGAGGAGAGGATATGGAAAGTGGGGGAACCATTTTGGGCCTTCTCCTTCAGGAACTGGAGTAACTTTCCTAAGATTGTCCTTATTATACAATCCAGACTAGTGGGATCCACACACACGACAAACTAAAAGCCTTGAGTGAGCATTAAAGAGCTCCCATTGAGACATACAGTCACATGGTCTGTAGAATATGGGAGTGTATGAGTTGGCATGTCAGAACTGAAGCCTGTTTCATCATAGACATGGATTTATGACTGCAAAAAAGGGCTCAAAAGCAGAGGAAAGCTGAGATTTTGTCCGCAGGGAAAGGAACGGACAGGTCGACAGCGCACACATAAAATATGCTGACTAGCTTTTCGCTAAATGGCAAAAGTGGAGGAAGGCAGCTAAGTGGCTCAGTTGGGGAAAAGACCATATTCAGCTGTGGAAATAAAAAAGGTCAGTGAAAATATCTCTCAGGTGGTCTTTGAGCCCAACGGAAACCACAATTAAGCGAAAGGAATTGTTGAAAAGCTTCTTACATTTTTGAGACGGGTATATGGCTGGTGAGTCAATGCTTAATCCTCTGAGAAAAAAGCAAAGGGCTTTTTGTGAAGTCAAATAGATATAAAATCTATTAGTTACTGTGCTTGGAACCTTATTGGTTACAAAAAGCACACATTGTTACTGTATTGTACACATCCATCTTGTATTACTTTCATTGTAGCCGTAAAATTTTCAGCTATAACTTTGCTTTGGTATAAATGCCTTTTGTATCTTACAAATCTGTTTAAAGATGGTTTTAGTACGTATCATTTATTTCAATTTAGACTGGCTCATAAACAAGAATCATTATTTCATGCACAGGGTATTGGGAATGGTTGATCGCAGAATGTTTTTTGGCACATTGAAGGAATGCTGGGATATCCGATATCTGTACATATTCCTTTTCGAAGACTGTTGGCGTCCAGGCTGACTGGGTCAGCTACAGCCGCAGAGACAGTCAGCAAGCCAGTTCCACAACAGAAGCTTCAGTGTTTCGCTTCATCGTGTCAGCTGTACCCTGTTCTAGCAATTCAGGTACCACAGTAAGATTTCCTTGATGGTTTGCACACCCAATTCTGTCAACCCGATTCTGTCAACTAGTCAACTAATTATCAAGCTCTCGATTACCTGGCCCAGGAGTGAAGATAGAAGACAAGGACGACAACATGGAGTGTTTGGCTTAAGCACTGGGTCGAAATCCACTGGAACCCAGCAGCTCAGCAGCGCTGGTTGTGAATCATATTTCAGCACATCCCCAAGTATGCAACGCTAATGAAATACAGGCAGCTGTTGCAGACAACAATCCAAGCGTTACCTTTAACTGGATGTGCTTCTGAGGTTGGAGTATTTGAGAGGAAGGATTTGGTGATGTTTGATTGACTTATGAGGAAATGTATGGAGAGCTGTGACAGTCCTCTCCTTTAACTGGGTTTATAACCAGAATGAGTTCATCTAATGTACTTTTTTTCATCTTTCAATACAGTCAAACGTATCTTCATTACACGACAAGGTTCCCGGATGTCTCAGTCCTGTTTGCTGTCTCGCCTGGAGGTGCTCTCTGTTTCCTTTGATCAGTATCTAGTTTATGTAAATGTCGATGGCGTGAAGCTGATGGGGTTTGTACGGATAACCTGCTGAAGAGCAGCTGTAATACATCCCCAGCTGCATTTTCTTCATTCACATGGCATAGTCTGTCTAAAGCTTATTTTAGCACAGACAACTTAATAGACTGGGATTCAGACTGGTTCTGGAAATGTGAGTACGCTCATCAGAATTGTACTGGAATGAAAATAATAACCTTAAAGAGACCAGATGATCACTGATCAAGGAAACGTAAGGTCAGAGGTGTACAGAGCTGGCGGCCGCTTCACGTTTGCATTTGGCTCCATCTTACAGAATAACATGGTATCGTGCTGCTTTTTCCTATTCAGTGTCAAAGTGAAGAACCTCAAGCCTAAATGACCAAAGCCATAAATGACAGGTCAGTCTTGCAGGCCAGCTTGGACATGCTCGGTCTGTGGGGAGCAGGCATTCGAGATTCTCGGGGTCTCATGTCTTTGAACAACGCAAACCGACAGCTAGCTGGGAGTCGTTGGGCTGCACCGGGTATCGTGAGTCACCCCCCCCTGCCCCCATAGTCCCTGACAAAGCAGGTTAACTGTTGGCTTTCTTTGGGTCTCTGGGTAATTGCTGGTGTGACATCAGCTTTGCAATAGCGCAAGATGATTAGCGCTTGTCAAGCTGGCTGGAGGAAAGTAGGGTTCGTACGTAATGAAAGGTTTTTATTCGTGAGACTGGGATGGAAATGACTCGAGCAGCTAATTACACAGGTTCGGGGCTGGATCTCCTGCTCGGGAACAATGGCTGATGTTCGTTTTTACTGTGCCACTGGAATGTTACACGTAGATAGTCTTCACACGTAGTCATCTGCTCGATGACACAACCTCTGGTTTTCTGGTGATTGCGCTTCACCTTGGCAGCTACATTTTATGTAGGGTAGAGTGTGGTTTCTTCATCTTCTATTCATTGGATGTAAAAATATGTCAGTTGGCCTACTTCTGGATTGTCTCCTTGAATTTCTTATTTGTCTCAGTTTGGACAGACTCTCGGCTGTGGTTTTAAGCGGCCGATCGCATGTGTGCGTCCCGTCTCATCCAGCCCTCTTCCACGCTGTGCTGAAAGCATGTGCTGCTCTCGTCCTGCTCTGCTCGGGTCGTTTCACCGACCTGTGAACGAGGCAGGGGGTTGATACTACTTCTTAAAGGGACAGTTCACCCCAAAACGGAAAAAGATACGTTTTAAGGGGGCCCTAGTGCTGTCTATCCATCTCGGTTGTTCTGCTGGCAGTTGCCTAATGTTGTAGATATCGGGCGTGGGAATGTCAGGCTTCTCTCGAATGTAATGGGAGTGAATGGCATTCTTTCTGCGATGATTAAAGTGCCAAAAAATACATCAGGAAAATTGAACAGCAGCGTCTCTTACCAGAAATCATGACCCTGTTACTCTATCCACAGACGTTGTAGTGAGTAATCTAATGTAGGAACTATTTATCTACCGAACTCCACACACCAATCGTATCATTGCTCCGATGATTCAAGCACAGGCACCCTAGCAGTACCTTCAGAGCAGTGATACGATTGGTGGGTGGAATTCAACATTTGGAGCAAACTGCCCCTTTAAGCCAGTCTCTGTGTATCAGGTCTGTAGAGATATCGTTAATATACTACATCCTCCTTCACTGCATGGTTTACCCTGAGTGCCTGCTCCTGTCTGTCGTTTAGCTCTGTGATTCCGTCATCCTGCTTCTGTAGCAGCTGAGGGGGGTGTCCGAGGCCTACGTGGCTCGTGATTCGTCAGTGGCATCACGTCCTCACCGGTCTGTCGGCAGCTTGAGGATAGGAAGCCCTCAGGAAGCTTATCTCTCTGGGTCCCGCTGCCCCTGGTGTTTGTAAAGGTGCCTCGGGGTCTTTTCATGCAAGGCTTTGAGCCTCATGGTTTTTGGTGATTCTCTGGACAGGGGGTAGTCTGACCGAAAGGCAGGACCTCCCTCAGGTCCAAAGAGGAATGGAAACAAAGCTTGGAAAATTGCTTTGCTGGTTCTCTTGGGTCTTAATTACACACCCTTACCTGGTGTAAGCTGTGAGAGGTCCACCACCATCCAGACTTCCTAAAGCCCTTGTCACGGGAGGACTCACGTTTCTCCTTCAGCTACTATCATTCAGAGGAGTCAGTGCGTCGTGTTAAGAAGAAACGCAGGTGGATTCACTCCCAGGCTTTGGGCTCCTCCCGTTCTTGCGTGCTCAGCAGGTTTCGAATGACACGGCGGCCTTGAGGCAGAGAGAGGGAGAGGGAGAGACAAACAGGACCCTGGAGTTGGTGACATATGGCGCGCCATCTGTCTGCTGCGCTGTGTGGACTGCGCTCGCTGCGCAGGAACAGCAAAGGGCCGTATTCCTCACACTCACCCAGGACCTGACTGTGAGGCTTCACATGGCAGAATTTCGCATTCATGGTGGAGCTTGTTGAATCTATGGGTGGGACAACAGATTGTACCATAGCAGCCGCGTTTCAGCTGTCTGTGTTTTGGCGTGAATCTCTGCTCTCGCCACATTCATGACGTCAACCACAGAACCCTTTTCATGCAACTCCATGGACTCATTCGCTTCAGATTATAAAAGTCTAATCCCCATCTTTATCTCATGGTGACAGAGCTATAATCTGACAGATAGATCTGTCTAAACACCTGTATTCTGTAACAAAGTGGATTATTGTCATTAGTGTTCTTTCACATGCTGGAGCTGATTGGGCTGGCAGGAACATAGGGGTCTAGACCAGGGGTGGGCAATCTTATCCGCAAAGGGCCAGTGTGCATGCAGGTTTTTGGGATAACCTTTAGGTCAGCTGCTTAAACCCAGGTGTGAGGACTCTTCAGCCAATCAGTCCTCTAATTAGTCATTTAATTGTGGAGTTGCAGTGAAGACCTGCAAACACAACGGCCCTTTCTGGGTTAGATTGGCCACCCCTGGTCTAGATGAATGACGCCCCTTCCTTCTTTAGGGGGTGTTTTCCCATGAGACAGAGGAAGCGACGGACTAAAGATGTATCGACAAACCAGTCAGCGATAAGCATGTAGTTCTCCCAGATGCGGAGCAGACCTCCAGGTTAAACACGCCCCAAAATTTAATTTCACCCTGGCCGACGCGGAGGTGAGAGGAGATGGAGCACTCATAACCTGGAGTTAATATCGCGCCGGGCTGGGAAGTCGGTGCGCGGTCCAGCTGGCGCAGTGGCTTCGGTGTAACTGCGCCGATGTCGGTTGCAGTGGAGACTCTTTAGACTCGTGATTGATTAATGAAAACCAATAACTGCGAGAGTGGTAATCGAGGTCATTACACAATGTCGTCATGTATTCCCCTGACAAGATCACTTACTCTTCCTAAACTAGCAGGCGGTGCATGTCCTTGAGCGAGCGCGGCCTAAATAATAGGCCGTCAGGGCCCTGTCCCGCTCGGCTTGGGACGCTGGACTATCCGTTTCCTGCGAACCTCACATGGTCCTGTCTCCATACGAGCCAGACCACCCCCACCCAACAGCATCACAGGATCTTCTCATCTGTTTCTCCAAGGGCTTCCAGAGAGCACAATGAGAAGGGCTGTGGGGAGGGGGGGCAGGTTGTAAATCACATCTCTTCTCTCTCTGGTGTTTTTATGGCCTCAGCTTAAAATCTGGTTATTTGTGATTTTTTTTTCTGTCTGAATGGGACGACCAGCTGTATTTCATCTGCAGAATGAACTGATGACTGAGATATCCCTGTGTGAAATGAGAAAGTGAAATCTGGGGTTTTCGGTTTGGCTTATGAGCTGCCAAAGTAAAAAGAAAACTCTGACAATTCTGCAAAACCTGCCAAGGAGTTGCAAAGAATTACTGCAAAAAATGCAGAGGAAGTTAAGATATGCATGTGTGTGTATGTCTGTATATATTATAAACTAGAAAAACTTTAGCAAATATTGCGGAATGACTAAAAGGCTGTTTTTTGAATAGTATGAAGTCTGTCTTGAATATATGTATATTTTCTAAACATCCATTAATAATAAAAAGGATTTTGTGGTGAACGTCAATGGCATCTAAATCCACTTCCAATAAAATTCATGAGGATGAATAACACATATGCTCTGATATGAAAAAATAAGAAGACTGATGTATAATGAGTGAATGTGATTGGACGTGCCACGCTGTGTGATGCTGGGAAATGACATTTTCTTTATGCCTTTAGTGATCCGCTCTGGCAAAATCCATCTGGGAAAGACGCCATCTTCCTCAGGTCCGTACTGGAGGCTGCATCAGTGGGGCAGCCATTCAGCTGGATGCTAAATTAGCCTAGAATGCCTTGCTAAGATGCTATTCCTATATGTAAAAGTACTTATATTAAACAGTAAACAGAGTTCACTGTGACCCTTTGCTAAATCAGCAGTTGAGATGTGCCTGTGATCGGTAGGTTGTCAGTTCAAATCCGTAAGTCGGTGGAATGATGTCACCGTTGGGCCCCTGAGCGAGGCCCCTAACCCTCACTCGCTCCAGGGACTGACTGACTCTACTTTGTCAATTGTATATCGATTTGGCTCATAGGGTTTGCTAAATAAGCTAATGTAAAGATGGGTGAATGATTAGCACAATACGAAGATGAAATGGAGTGTGGTTCCTGCCCTGAGTTTCCTTATACCTCTGTGACAAAAATCCTGACTCTCGTGTAACACAGAGAAGCAGGAGCAGAAATTGGTGAGAGGCTGCGGTCTCAGGGTGCCATCCCTACGCAGCGTCCCTGACGGGTGTCACTCGGATCGACTAATGAGCATATCTGTCATCACCTCGGCACCAGTGTCACGACGGGAGGACGGTTAGGCTGCGACGAGGTCTGGGAAACAGCGAGCGACGTCGGCAGGTTCTTCTGTAACGTTTCTGCCCTCGTTAACGATAAGCAGCTTTGATTTTTCTCGCTCCACTGGGGAATCTGCTGAGGCGGAGAGTAGATTCCCATAAGAGACCACTGAGACAGCGGAAACGTTTTCTTACTTATCCCTGGGAGTGACGTGTCCCTCTCACACGGCCCCCGCTGTCCGATCGCCGTCTTTGTTCACGTTGGTGCAGATTCCCAGAGCTCAGCGGCACAGACAGTACCTGAAAGCGGGACATAGAGGGAGCTCCAGAGTAACAGACCCCTAGACTGACATCATCTCCAACTCCAGGTAAGTTAAATAGGGCTGAAAAGCTGCATATGAGGAATTCTATGATGCATAGCGAGGTCCCATGTAATGAAAATAAAATCTGAATAGAACTGCAAAGTCCTGCCACTGTGAGGCACATTAGGAAATCCACTCCGTTTTTTAGCATTTAATGGCTTTCGGAATTTTTGGAATTTTCATATTTTTACCAGCCTTTCATGCCAAGAGAGGAGAGACTTTTATTAGAATGGAGACTATGAGGCTGATAAATACTTTATTGAGTGGGGGGGCAGGGGGTGGGGGATGAAGAACCGATTCCTCGGCTTGAGTCCTTATTCACATTTAGGTTATGCTTTGAGCCACTGAGATATTTAGGATATTTTCAGAAATTTCAAATTTAATACCTTTATGGTTCAGGACGGGGTGATTATGACAGATAAGCCGGCATTGAAAACAAAATTATTTTTGGGTGCAAGTATAGGAAAATTAGGCAACAGGAAAAGCCTGAGTTCTGCAGGACTGATAAACATCCACCCCTACAAAACAAGCCCATAAAAATGCTAAAAAAAAACCCTCAAAACAAAAGTACACAAAAGATTGGAATGAATCATAGCATTGGACAGAGAGACCCAACGGCAAATGAAGCCCTTAGCTGTGAGTCACGGTTTGAGCATCAGACCAGAATGGCCACAGAGCCGCCTTCCGCGGAGATCTCCGGAACATCGCGGGTTGTGACACACCAACAGCTGAGTGGTGCTTCCAACGCCTAGAAGCCAGGGGAAGAAAGTCAGGCGGCAGAGGGAAAACTTCATAAGGAACAGCAGAACTTACAGAGGCTGAAATAAACCAGCGAGCAGGCAAGTGAGCGCGACTTCAAATGAGCTTCACTGCCCAACTCTAGACTGAGGAGGTGCAACAACGTAAACTCCTGTGATGGATCTTCAGGACGTTTCTCAACATTCTCTGATAAAAAAATAAACAAACAAGCTTTGTTTGCCATTTGCGTAAGTACAGAGAGATTGGAATACTTCTCTTCACCGACCTCATCTTACTCTCCATAGCTTGGGGGGGTCACATGCAGGGTCAGCCAACATGCCATACCCCCGGAGCTGGGGGTTACAAACCTTGCTCAAGGGCCCATAGACATATGATTGTTTGATCAAGGCTGGGGCTTGAACAGACAACCTTCTGAATACATGCCTAGAGAATTAGCCCACAGAGCCACTCACCACCCATATGGATGTACTGGTACAGATACACAGGAGTGGCCATTCTGGGAAAGGATTTGCAGAAGCTATAACAACAGGGATTATGATGTCACAGTTATGAAGAACTATGATGTCACAATCATGAAGAAGAACTAGAGCTGATAAATTTCATGTACTGGATTATCAGTTCTCAGTCTGATCTCATAACTGTTAATGTCTCAGAACTGAAGATGCGTGATGTTCTACCCTCCATGGGAGGATATCTGATGGCCTGAAGATAAATACCATGGAAGATGAACTTCTGCTAAACATTTATTTTAATTTAAAATCTCAAGGAACTAAGGCCTATGTAGCAGCTGTCACCTCTGGAAGGCAGCAGAGCATTCTTGTGGTCTCCAGAGAACCTTCTGGAATCTTCTGTCATCACCGGGGCAGCCTGTGTCCATTGGTATTGTGGCTTACCAGTGTTTACCCAGATGCCTTGTTTACATTAAAGATCAGAGCTAAACAGCAACAGCAAAAAAAAATTGCATCAGCCACTCAGAGTCAAAACAGAAAAGTGATGCTTGTCCAAAACTAATAAGCAAGGGATCTGAGAAATGATTTTAAAGGGGCTCCGAGACAAAGCAGAGCAAATAAATTCTGAGAGTTCGTGGTCTAAATGCGGCCAGACAAAGGGCAGAAGTGGGGAAGGCGGCTTTTTGGTCATGAAATGTTTCAGTCCTTGGTGGTCTGGTGGCTGCAAGTCTTCTGAATTTTATGTGTGATAAAGAGCTGGAAAATGCTCAGAAATACATCTGGAGTATTTTAACCGCTCACGGTGTTCAAAGGTCTGTACCAGGAGCACACTGTTCTGTTGCTTCCCCCCCCCCTAAATCCATACAAACTGCTTAGTGGAGATCATTGAATTTTTAAGAAGCATGAATGCTAGGCACGAGGGCCAATGGAAACCACATCTTGGTGGGTTTGTGTAATGGGTAATGAATGATGGGTGAGGAGGAAGTTTGACATGCTGTTTAGAACTTCTTGTCCGGCTGTGGAGAGATGCGAGCTCATGAGAAAGTGGCTCAGTTACTCTAAATGGATGGTCTTCATGTCCACAGCGGCCCCCCTGACTTGAGGTTGCTGCGTTATTTTGATTGGTCCTCCAGGGATCCCCCGCTCTTCCGGAGTGGTGGGAACAGCCTCGGGGTCCTGCCAAAAATTAGCAAAATATGCTGCATGTTTACGTGCCAGTCAATGGAAGCTCAAGCGAGCGTGAATCTTGTGCCGTGTGAGGTATAAACATAAAAAGAACTGAAACATAATTTAAAAATTTATATATAAAAGTTTATTTTTCTTCTGCATTTCATTTTTTAAATGTTATATCCAGGATGAGATTATGCCCTTATATTTATTGTGCCGATGCTTCATGTCTTTGTTGGACTGTATGTGTGTGTGTGTGATTTATGCATTGATTAATGGTCATTATGCACATTCAGTTATACCCACAGTATAGACACATAAAGACCCTTTGCTCTTTAATGCAATAATTATGATTTATTTACTTCTGTAAGGCAAATGGATACTTTGTGACCTTCTGTGTTGGCGAATGTGCTCCTCTGCTTTGATGTTTGTCTCCGGGAAGCCCAGCCAAGTCCCACAGGCTCATCGGCCTGGAGATGTCCTCTCTGCTCTTTGGGGAGGAATAGCAGCTCATTCCCCTGGCACAGGGACATTGGCGTGGGAGCGGCGCCACGGGGACGGTGCCACGGGCTCGGGGACAGCTCCGCTTTTTCTGAATTCCTCAGCGCCTTCCCTGTCGCTCTCTCCGATTGTGTCTGCGAGGTCTGGCTGTGAGCTGAGTCCAATCCAGTCCCAAGGCACCTCCTGCTGTGGTTACCATGGCGATGATCCCGCTGGTGGACTGCTGATGGCTGTGCTCCTCACGGATTCCCAGATCTATGAATCCAGCTCACATCTCCCATCCTCTTCTGCTTCATTATATAGCCCAAGAACATGGTTCAGGGAGTTAGGACTATGACTGGAAGGCCAACCGTTCTAATCCTAGGGTCGGCAGAGCGATTTCACCCCTGGGCTCTTGAGCAAGGACTGTAGACCCTGATTGCCCCAAGGACCATCTGACCCTGCTTTCTCAAAAATGTACTTTGCTTCAGAATACAGTGTCATGTAATTTTTATCCTTTAGCTTTGATAGTGTATCCCTCAGGAACTGGTTCTTCTCCTGAAACCCTGAACTTGCCGCAGTCCTCCTCTGACCATTTGCCTGCCTTGTGATGCCGTTTTCGTTCCAGGTGCCCGACAGGCACAGTATTCATACTAGTTTTTGGAACTCGGTTTGCTCAGAGAGATGCTGAGTCTCCATCTGTCATGTGGCCTGCTGGAATTTACCCAGAAGGTCAGTGGAAAACAAGGCAGCTCTGCCAATCAGAAAACAATCTCGATGTGCAAATCAGCAGCTCAGTAGGAGACGCTGTTCTCTCACACATCCGGGGTTGTGGGGTCGAAGCCCTACCATGCTCCATGTGTGTGGAATGTGTGTATCCTGCCCGTGCTGTGTGGTTTTCTTCTCGCAGTCCAAAGACATGCCATCAGGCTAATTGGTGTCAATAAGTTACCGATAGTATATGATTATGTGTGTAAGTGTGAGTACTCTGGCACATCCAGGGTGCATGCCAGAACTGGGACAGTCTCCAGAACCACCCCATCACCCTGACCAGGATACATGGTTACAAGATGGATGGAAGATCTGCAAATAATGGCTTACATAGATTTTGTGGTTCTGCATACAAACCTTGGAAGCCTGAATAAAGTCTACTAAAGACCATTCTGGAAGCATGTTTGAAGACTTTTGTTACATTTTCAGTCAAGCACACAGTACTTTGTGCCTGTAGTAATAACAGCAGCTTTTCTATCTGGTTCACCCATCCATCCATTTTCTGCAACTGCTTGTATTATTCAGGGTTGTGGAGGGTCCAGAGCCTATGGGCACAACAACCCATCACAGGTCACACTCACACTGCACACTCACAGGGCACACTCACAGGGCACACTCACAGGGCACACTCACAGGGCACACTCACAGGCCACACTCACACTGCACACTCACAGGGCACACTCACACTGCACACTCACAGGTGATTCGGCAGCTACAATTAGCTTCACACACATGGAACCCAAGCAGAGACTCAAACACAAGTCTCACCTGTTGGAAGCAACAGTGCTAACCGTTGCACCACCACACCTCCCCAACTGGATAAATGGAAAAAACATACAGAAGCTCAGATAGCTCAAGTGAATGATAGCATTTATTGTTTCTTTTGGTGTCCATCATTTATCACAATCTTGCACTGGTAAGTATCCACCGGCAAATTTTGATTCATGAAAATCCACAGCATTAACTACACTTGCGTAAACATGACCCAAAGCGTGTCATCCTGGACACGTCAATGTTGATGATGCTGGGCTTCTGCAGCAGGTGATGAACCACAAACTCTTTGGAGACCATAAAATCTCTGGTCGCTGTCAATAGGAAGACATTCCTGAAAACCCCTACAATTTCACGGGTCGCTACATCAACAAAAATAAACAATTGTATCAAAGGATACATATACAGGTATGTAAACTTGGTCCAAGTCAAAATAGTGTCCTTACTCCATCCACTCATTCAAGATCCAGTCCATAAATACCTCCCCCCTCTCATTCGCTCCTTGATACATAGTCCCGCCTCTCCCTGATTGCTCCTTACGCCATTCTCCTCGTTCATGGTCTAGTCCATAAATACCTTCCACCTCTCATTGGCTCCTTGATACATAGTCCCGCCTCTCCCCTATTGCTTATTGGGCCCTACCCTCCGCCCCCTTTCGAAGTCCACCTCCATTCCAAACACCACACTGAGTAGAAAGCTGGTGACTAATCTCCCCAGCCATCTCATGCATAGACACCACAATGAAGATCACATCACTAAACCTCATGCTTGGTTACAAACTCTCCTGAAGATCTGCCTCACGTCTGCGTCAGACGTACATTCGCACGGCCAAAGTTCTGAGAAATCAAGATGTCCTACGTTTTACTGCTGGCCAAAATGGTCCTGTTGAAGAACAGTTTGAGGAACCTTTGGCAAGTGGTTGATTGCTGTTGAAGCACGAGGCTCCATGACAACCAGATTCCATCGTCTTTGTGAGGACAGACCAAAGACAAGCTTCCTGGACTCATAATGATACACCAACCGCACTATGACTGACACACAAACTGTCCAGATAACACCCCCCTTTCACACTGGTCACTAATAACTACCCCCCACCCCGACTGTCCTTTACTACCCAGGAGGTTCTATTGCTGTCCTGCAAATCCCCCCCAGATTCACCATCCACAAAATCCACCACCCCTTATACCCGAAAGTACCTGTATACTGTACATTATATCACTAACAACCCCCCCCCCCCCCCCCCCCCCCCCCCCCCCCAACCCACCCCCTGGGCAGAACCAAACGGCGTGGGGGGGGGAGA
>JAOYFF010000042.1:3882684-3898554 GCA_025773925.1 Cryptomyrus ogoouensis
GGCTGGATGGATTCCAGGCCACATCACTGCCATTGTGTCCTGGGTGTACCAGGCCGGATGGATTCCAGGCCACATCATGATCCTGTCCAGTACAGGTAGTTAGAAGTGGAATAGACCAGCCAGAAAACGGAGCTTATGCTGTTTAGAAATGACCCTAAATGGTATAGGCTTATCCTGATTGTCCTCAGATAAATAATATTACGTGCTACAAATGGACAAATTTCTTTAGAACAGGCTACGTGAATCTCTCCTTGACGGCCGTCTCACTGTGACTGTGAGCTGAATGTGGCCTCGAAGTGGCCGTCAGCACGTGTGTCAGGTCACAAGGCGGGTTGGGGTTTGAGGTCACAAGGCAGGTTGGGGTTTGAGGCCCGGAGGCGAAGGGGTTTATCCGCAAGGCTGGCGAACAGCTGAGTGGATATTAATAGGAGGAGACGGGGGCAGCGAGGAGCCGGATGGAGTGCAAGATGGAGATGTAACCGTGTGTGTCTGCAAACTGTGAACAGGGCGAACAGCCAAGCACACACACACACAGACACACACACACACAGACACACATACACCGACACACACACACACACAGACAGACAGACACACACAGTCACACAGAAACACAGACAGACACACACAGGCATACAGACAGACACACACACAGACACACATAGACACATACACACACACAGACACACACACACACACATACACACACACAGAAACACTTTTTTGTTGGCTCAAAACAAGGGACAGGATTTTGACACACAGCTAAGTGTAGTTTTAATGACCAGCCCAGACTGACATTGTTCTGACAGTTGCGTGTGTCAGCAGGTCGCTGTGCAACTCTGCTGGGCCGCTGTTCCCATCCTGTACTGGCCGCAGAACGTGTCTGGAGCGTGATTAACTGGATTATTGCGCGACGCAGTGGGACCTGCTTGTAAGGGGTGCGCTTTGTGGAAAAAGGGCCCATCTTTCCAGCAAAGCATGGCGCAATATTTAATGCGAAACATAATGCAATCTGATGTCTGGTTTCAACGCGAGGATTCGGTGTCGAAAATGTTTTAACACGGCCTCAGAAATGATGAAGACTGAAAGATGAAAAGTCATGTTTCTAACGGGGATTAATGCGAAGAATGTGGGCCCTAAAACTTGGTGATTTGCTGTGGACAACATCTTTGCGTCAATCTTCACTGACAGGAATGCAGGCGGTCAGTTATTGAAAACTCTATTCCAGTTATTTGCTCTGAGATCGACTGGAATTCATGCAAAGGGCTCCGACAGTTATGATAAAAATATAACTCACTGCGATGAATTGGATGAAGCCTTGATGAGTCCAAAGATGTAAATCAGGATTTTCCTGAACACATATAATCTGGGATGATTTGGCAGCGGCGACTGAAGGTCTGGAGGCCGGATCCATAGATGCGACAGAAATTTGTCTGAATGTTGTGTCTGATGGACGCTGCTGGTCAGGGTGGTTTGGCTTAACCTGGCTCCACCTCAAAGCTCTTTAAAAGTCCTCAGCTCAAATCAGGTTAAAGGCAGTCAGCTCTTCGCCTGATCAGTCAGAAACCAGAGTCTTTGCGGGAGACGGAACAGGGGATCAGACCCAGAAAGCGCTCCAAAGAACAATAGAGCGTCAGACGGCATCAATCATGCCTTATAAACGAAGGCACCGGAAGGCCATAAACAAAGATACTGAAAGGAATTTTTGTTTATATGAAAAGGTATTTTTCCCATAAACCTGGGCTGGATAAGCGATTAGAAAGAGAATGAAAGGATGTGGCTTAAGGCTGTGACCTCATAGGAACCCTTTCAGGTAGACGTTCTGTTAAGTAGCACATGCAATCTTTTGCCTGGAAGGGCTACGGAGATACCAAGCGGGACAGAAGGGGGGGGGGGGGGGGGGGGTTTGGTGGACCTTTGGGGGGGGGGGCCGCAAGGCCAAGCCCCGCCGGCCATCTGCTACCACAAACATCACCACAACACTGCAGAATCAGTCACGTTCCTCTCCGGCCTGACAGGAAATGAGAAATTCCAAAGGGGGAAAAATGAAATGTCAGCCACAACGTCTTCATTTCTACCTGCCGAAAAAGCAGAAGAAAGAAGAAAAAAAGTCCGAAATATAAACACAAACAGACCGACCCCGAGAACCTCGGAGTCAAAAACAAACTTTTCATTTGAGGGCTTTAAAAGGATGTTTAACTAATAGCTCCAGACTCATAGCTCCGGAACTAAAATCTATTTATTTATTGCACTTTCTGCCAAACTTGCACAATCTTCCCCCACCAATCAGGAGGGTGACTGTATTTCGTTTTCTTCTTAATGTCTTAATGCCCATGTCTATTGTGTATGTTGCTCATTACTTTTCATTAGCACTACCAAAGAGGATAATATTCCACCTTAGGGTATGACTCCATGCATCATGCATCTGAAGTTGACAGTAAAAGATACTTTGACAGCTGGCATTTGGCATAGCATTCCTGTGGGCATATCTGTGTGCCGCGGTCACCAGTGAAGGTCTGAGAAACACGGAACCGCAGAGGAGGACAGTGAAGGTCTGAGGACCACGGAACCGCAGAGGGGACAGTGAAGGTCTGAGGACCACGGAACCGCAGAGGAGGACAGTGAAGGTCTGAGGACCACGGAACCGCAGAGGAGGACAGTGAAGGTCTGAGGACCATGGAACCGCGGAGGGGACAGTGAAGGTATGAGGACCACGGAACCGCAGAGGAGGAGGAGTGAGTGACAGACCAACATAGCTTTGGTCAGGGAACGAGCATCAGGCCACAGTGAAGACTTCCAGATAAAAAACTGCCAGAAAAACACACAGTCCCTTGGCTTTTACTGTTTTATTACAGAGTTTGCTGAATGCAGCGCTATCATCATTATTATTATGACCAATTACACGGCTACAGGGCCTGAAAAGGCTTGTCAGCAAGCAGCGCTTATTTTTGTCCAGTGACCGAAGAGGGAGATTAAAAGGTTTTGCATTTTTCATGGGAGGCGCACGTTTGCATAATTAGCTCTCTCCTCCCCTGGGCAGGACTCCGCTTTTTTAATCACCAAGGCAAAATGTACCTCAAGCATGCACCCCCCCCGTCTAAGACTCTGTGGGAATGCAACAAATGAGCGTTTCAAAGACGGCGAGAATAAATGCAGGGACCTCAGCGATGTCGCAATAAAGAGAATTAATGAGCGTTCCGAAGGAGGACTCGCTGAAAGGGTGACAGCCCAGGACCAAGGACGCCGGCCCAGACTTCCACCCAAGGACGAGACAGCGCCGGACACTCCGGCCTGAAGAGGCCCGCTTCTCAGGGGCGTCACCGAACATTTATCTGAGCCTGGAGTGTTAGCTAACCCTCTCCATCAACCTCATGAAATACCTGGAACTTAAAAAATATGTAGGTTTAAGAATCATCCAATCTTCCAAATGCTTATCCAGCAGCCAATCTCAGGCAGCAAAGAGTGAAAAGGTAGGAGAGGACCCTGGAAAGGGTGCCAGTCGACTGCAAGTTCCCCGCGAACTACTAAAATAAAAAATGAATAACCCAAGAATGTAAATGCTAATATTAAATTCAGTTCAATGTATTTTACATAGTTCCTTTCAAAAGATAGTCGCCCCACGGCATTAGACAAGAGTGTGTGGCAATCCATTATTATGTAATGTTTTCAAAATGGTGCACGGAACAGGGGGAAAGAAAGGAGAGGAAGACAGATTCCCAGAAGATAACATCAGCGCAACATCTGCTGAGGAGCTGCATGAAAGGGACTCGGCACCAGAGCTGAAGGATTTATTCACTGACATTAAAAAGCTACACTGACCCCAGTGGGTCCACAGAGCAGCATTGCCAGTGGATTATTCCTGACAGCTAACGGAGTAAAATGTATTCTTCACATCAAAATACACTCCTTTTCTCAGAAAGGTGCCACTTGCTACGTGAAATCTGTCCCACTCCAGATCCTCGGAAATCCCTTGAAAAGCCCCACAGTAGGATGCTGACCCACAAGGGCTAAAAATAGAACCAGGGACCCGAAAACCCAGGCAGGTGGGAGGGAGAGTTTTCCTGACGGGACGCCACTGGAACACTGGCGTCGTAATGTCCCAGTAAGGAGGTGTTCCGTACAGAGGCCATACAGTAGGTGTCTGACACCGCAAGCGAGACGTTTCGGTCCATTTGAGGGACCCAGAAGGCTGTGCGAGCCCTTTCACTCGCGGTTCAGGGTTTGGTGATGTAGCAGCTACAAGCTAATGATATTAGCAGCTGGAACGTCATGCAGAAGCCAGCGACTATCTTCAGAAATAGGAGAGTCCAGGTTCTGTCCTGAAGACGGGGCCATTGCCTGTCCGCTTGAGGTGATGTGGGTCAGAAAAGCACCGGAGAGGTGCGTCACCGGGTGTTAACACTCCACTCCCTCACGTGTGTGTCTGTCTGTACATGCATGTGCAGGGCTGGCCAGGGATTTTGAGCCACAACCACTGTGCACATCTGCCTCCTATCTCCCGTCGATGAGGTAAGGATGAGCCAAATTCAAAGCAGATGCTTGTTCTTCCTCTGCTCCCGGTCCACCAGCCTCCAGTGAGGTTTTGCTTGGGATTCAAGAAGCTGCAGAGAGTAGGGAACTGGCTACTCCTGCAGTGCAACAAATAAGATCACAGATATTCTGGATAGAGGAAGACCCACGGAGAACGAATGAATCTGTCGACAGGTATTTTTACAAACATGAGTAAAAATGTGGCAGAGGAGATTGGCGTTATCCAGGCTGCATCTGATCTGATGCGGAATGTCTCCAGGTTTGGCGGTCAGCACCTAAAATTGCAAAACTGCACCATGTGATATAGCAGGACGGATCAGCCATTTGTTTTCTTCATGGCCGACTTCACAACAGACTCAGAGGAACAAATATCTCCTGTTATAGGAAGTACAGGTGCAACGTCTCCAGACACGTACTCTTCCAACCTTGACGATTAGCCTTCAAGCACATGTGGAAATGATGGAAAGACAGGAATGAAGGAGAGGGAACAGATGACAGAGAAACGAAAGCCCTTCCTGGCCTTTTGCAAAGGCTCCCGTCTCCAGAAACTGCCAAAGTGGGCCTTGCTTCACTGTGCAGAAACCCTTCATAACCAGGCCAAGTATAAATGGAGAAGATCAGAGAGCGAACTCAGTCCCCGCAGGTCTGACCCGAGCTGGTGACAACGTTGCGTCCTCAGTCGCAGCCTCAGTAATCTGATCAGATTTCCATTCCTCCATCTGCCGACATCCAATGAATCCGATGAATCAGAAGATCTCATGCTTTACGCACACAGGCGATACACCTACACAGACAAAACTGTGGTACGTGGCACTGGAGATTCCGAAAATACTCTCCATTCACCGCCAAAACGATTGCAAGTGGCAAGACAGGCCAATTCCTTTTGCATGCTGATCAGGACAAAAGTATAATGAGTGGTGGTCACATGACACGCGGTGGTCGCATGACACGCGGTGGTCACATGACACGCGGTGGTCACGATGACACAGAGACTTGGTTTTATATCTGCACTGTTTATCTTTCTGCTAATCAAACTAATAAAAACTGCACATCTGTTTCATATTTAGCAAAGACAGCTCATTCTACCGCATAAAAAATGCCATTTTTTTTATATGTGTCTTCCCTTTCCAGGAAAAGCTTGTAAATGTACTTAAGCATTTTGGATTATTTTTTCTCACTAAAAACTGAAAAATGTGTCTTTCTACTGTCATAAAACTGCCATGTTAAAAACTAAAATATTTGGGAATGAAAATGAAACCGAATGTGCAGAAATATGGCATATATTTACAATTTTCTCAGAAAAAAACCAGCATTAGCATAGCATGGTAGCATACACGATGGATGGATGGATGGATAGATGGCTCTGACGTCCTTTGAGATTCAGTTCTTATGAATGTACTGAAGGTACTATGTGGGGGTATAAGAGGGGCCATAATTCATATGGAGGGGCTGGCCTTATCATTAGCCAATGGTATGTCTTGAATTTGTGGGTGACATAGGAGGAGGGACTCCAGGGGCCAATCAGCTTCCAGCTGGGGCCAGTGTCCCTGTGGCCCAACTCCTGAATGCATCCCTGGACAAGCATTAAAGATTGCAGTGGCTGGAGTGAGTATGCAGCACGACCAAACTGAACGGGGGAGAGGCAGCTTCACATCCTTACAGTCTATAGGATTATTTCCCAATCCGGTCCTTGGGGACCGACGACCGGTCCATGTTTTTGGTCCCTCCCAGCTCCCGACGTGGACTGGTCTGGCAGGGAGAAAAAAAGTACACTGGGAGTGGGTCCCTGAGGACCAGACTGAGAAGCACTGGTCTATAGACAGGACCCGGGAGTAAAAGCGGGTCTCCCATGTCTGGTACTAGAGAAGGAAGCTCTCAGCATCCAGCTGGTCTGCAAGTTAGACCGTGACATACTGGGAAACAATGAAAACTAACAGGACTCGTGATGCAAAAGAACGACGATGTCAAACATAACAGCCGGAGGCATCTCCAAGCAGATGAAATCGCTCCTTTCTCTTTGAGTCCCATCTTGAGCTGGGTTGTGACAGCCTGCGACATTACAGCCCCCCCCCCGCACCCCCCGACAGCTTTCCCTCCCACTGACAGTAAGGGGAAAGTACAGGAAGTGGGTCTTCGTGGGATGGATCCCGTTCACTTACTCTTTGTATCACTGTATTTTCAGGGAGAGAGAAAAGGCACAGAAATCATGGTGGTTGGAGGTGGGGGGGGGGGGGCGATTTCAAGATAAATTTGTCAGTGTCATAAAAGTGGTTTGCAAAGACCTGGCAAGGGGGGACATCGGAGCTCATCAATAGTGTGCAGAAAATTGCCAATAGTTTAAATGGCCTTAGCCTGTATGATGTGAATTATTACACTAAGGGGCCTGCAGGATGTAATCATCCAGTACAGGGGTGGGGCAGCAGTCATCATTCAGCAAAGGGGGGGGGGGGGGGGGAAGAATGGGGGCTATTAGTGTATAGGGGGGGGGGTGGGGGGGCGGGAAGGGAGGGGGGGGGGAGGGGGGCTGGGGGGGGGGGGTGGGGGGGGGGGGGGGGGGGGGGGGAGGGGGGGGGGGGGGGGGGGGGGGGGGGGGGGTGAAGAATGCGAGCTATTAGATTAAAGGGGAGAGGCTGGCGGGACATGAAGGATTTAATTATGTCAGCAATTGGGTAAAGGGTATGGCAAATAGGATGAGGGTTACTTAATTAAAGCAGTGGGGATCTGAGCCATTAGGGTAACATGACAGGGTCGGCACTGGAGTTTCTTAAAAGAGAGTTACACATTTCACCTGTTTAGGGAGTAGGGTGGCTAACTGGACAGACCCCCTGAAGAGAGCCGAAGCTGAAGCCCACTGCGATCCACTTCCTCCCGGAGTCCCCGAGCCCGCATGGGGAGTAGAGCATCCCAGAACCACACAGAACATCGCTCCCCCACCTTCCTGCGACTGACTCAAACCGACGTCCCTGATGTCAGATGCCGAAAAAGAGCCCGGCGTTACGTAACGCCAGAAAGGCCGACATGTGACGGAGCGTGACGGGAGAAATGAAATGCAGCCGTCGCAGGAAACACGAACGACAAAAAAAAAGAGATTTTTTTTTGGCTACGTGGATCATGTGATACCTTGGAGAGGCGTGGTGATGGAGGGCTCAGGAGGCATCGCGGCGCTACGGGTCGACAGTGAGAAAAGGGGTGGAATGAAACAAAGGCTGCCGTACATTGAAAAGGCGATGCCGGTGCCAACGAGGGCGGTCGGAACTGAAACCAAACAAAACATGAGGCGATCCAGCCCATTCCACATCCTACTGGCTTTCATGTCGTGCCAGAAAAATCTCAATACCAAGCTAGACACCGCGCTCCCACAGCCTTGCCAAGAATAAATAATATCAGGTGCAATTTTTTTCGTTACGTTCCCCAGCAACACATGAAAATAGCTAGACAAAGGCATAGTTACAGGCTCGAACGATGTAAAAATGAAGGTCATATATTAACAACCTCCCCCTCACAGTTCAAGCCAGCTATCGTAAGTCGATCCGGCATCCAGACCCCTCCCGTCAAAGTCAGGAGGGACAAGCGGCATGTTACTATTTGCGAAGGAAAACAAAGCGAAACAAAACGTACGATGCGAAAACGCAAACTCGATTTGATCGGGAGACCGGCGAGCGCCAAGCCTCGGCTTGCATTTCAGGGGCGATTGCAAGGAATCGAACAATTTAATCAGCAGAAACTGGCTTACATTAAGCCCAGTGTTCGTACGCCTCCCGCTGGCAGAATTGCCAAATGTCCCACAGACTGCATCCCTCGGCACTGGAGTTCATTAATATCCATCAAAGCAGGAGGGTAAAGCTTTATAACGTCTCATTATTTATGTCCCTTCTGTTGCTGGATCCTCCACGTAACTCCCACAGTCATCCAAGCAGCTGACTGGACTGTTTAGCGGCTGCTAAGCTAAATTTCAATTAAATTTCAATTAAATATCGCCTGTGCTAAATGTGTCAGGCTAGCACATGGCCTGTCGCTTGAAGAGGCCCAGTACATCTGTCTTCCTTAGTAGGTTTGTGTCCCAGTCTGACCTCTGTGGTCCACCAGTCAAGGGAACAGACATTCTTTTTGTTGGGTTCAGCCCACACTCAGGAGAACGGCGACATTTAAGCCTAAGCGAACAAACTCTGAGCTTTTATTCAACATGCCAGAGTCGCAGTGCTGGTATTGAGACCTTATTGTAGTTAAAAAGTCTACTTGGCCTTCAAAACGAGAGAGCGGGTTATTTGCAAGCGCATTTGCAGAACTAATTGGGACGTGTGTAGCTGGGACGAGAGACTCAGAGGAATTTCAAGCATGACCTTTCAACTCCGCCGCTGTCTAGGTGAAGGAAACAGTGGCCACACATGGGTCAGTGTCAAACCTTCTGGGTGCGTGGAACCAGATGTGATTCAGCTGCCGGTACCGGCTGGGATTTTGTAAATGAAACATTCATTAGTGAGGCACCAAGAGGGATCATTCTACATAAGTGCACTCCTTGGCCTGTTAACCCCTGGGCAGGATCCAGCGGGTACTCAGTTTCGCTGGCACCTCCTACCCATGGCGGTTCCTCTCTGGCGAAGACCTGACCAAGCCCTCTAGGAATGCCGGTATGTCACCACCTCTTCCCCTCTGACCCATGCTTTCTGGAGGCGTCTGTTTGCAGCCAGGGACAGAGGGACAGGCTGTTCCCGCAAAGGGGACGGGCCCAGGCGCAGGGAGCAGCCAAAACAATAACGTCCCGTCTGCTGCGCGTTAACTTGTCAGATGTTCTTCTCCTCCTCTTTCTTCTCCTACGTCTTTCGCTCCTCTCTTGATCTTCAAACGTCTGTTTTCCATGCTGATGGATCTGGGCTTGTCGCACCCTGGCTCGGGCCATGCCGCAGTGGGCCAGCAGCGAGCGGGGTCATGACCGCCCCAGGCTCGCTGGACAGGCTGATTCTCGATGGGTTAGGATGCTGCACCCGGAATCGGAACGTCATGGCCTGCAGAGTGATGTCACCACTGGGGCCTTGAGCAGGGTCCTTAATCTCAATTACTCCAGGGACTGGGTGACCCTGCTTGCTCAATTCTGGAAAAACATGTCTGCGATGTACATGATTCTTAGTCCCACCCATAAATGTTGCATTATCTGACCTTATCTGCCAGTGAAACCATCTTCATCGACCCGGAATCATGAATGTAAACACCACCACAAGAAAAATTCATGCTAGCAGTGAATATTCTGCTTCATACCCAGTTCTATTGATGCTTATGGTAACTCCAATTTACCAAATATTAACTGAATGATGTTCCTATTTCATTTAGATATGAAACCTCCAGTCTTCCAATGCTGTGTAACAATAATCAGCACCGTAATCCCAGAGGTCTCCTCTAGAGGAACCACACCACACAGGAACATCTGAAACGCCCACAAATACTGCCTGACTGTATGAACCTCTGACAATTTGAATCTCATGTCACCGAAAGCAGGATCCAGTGCTTTCTGCAGCAGTGCTTAATTAGGTATTTAATGGAAGGCAACATGCAGGCCAAGTGCCCAGAAATCATTAACCGAGGTCTACGCCATGTGAACGCAGCTATGGCGTCGAAAGAAACCGCACGTCTTCACCGCGTGACAGAGTGAAGAGGGCTCATTATGTTTAATCGTCTCTAATGAGGAAGGGTAGCTGGAAACTAATGGACGAAGACTTACAGAGCGGCCGGTTTTACGAGGCCCCCGCTATGCAGATCATCATGGGAAGCCCGGCGGCGCTTAAAATGTCGACCCCACCCGTCCCATCCAGGACAAACGGATGGTGAAAACCAACCGTAACAGTCGACACACCCCAGAGTATGACAGCTGCCAGGATCTGCTCTTAGAAGCCAGTGAGTGGTGGC
The DNA here is from genome assembly GCA_025773925.1 of Cryptomyrus ogoouensis. Classification (NCBI taxonomy): domain Eukaryota; kingdom Metazoa; phylum Chordata; class Actinopteri; order Osteoglossiformes; family Mormyridae; genus Cryptomyrus; species Cryptomyrus ogoouensis. The sequence continues at coordinate 3,893,113 of JAOYFF010000042.1, forward strand.
CCTGGGTCATACAACTCTTCTCTGAGTTCCCAGGGACGCGTGGAACACTGTGGCTGATGTCTGATGTCTTCTCATTCCCCGTAGAGATATGATCCCACATTTGCTGCCAGCACTTCTTCATCTCTGGGCACAGCCTCGTTGACGTGGCAATCAGGGGGAGATTAATGTAGTCAACTCTTGGCAATAGAGCAAGGGGTCTCAAAGTCTGGAGATTGTTATTAATTCATTAAAGTTAATAAAATGCTGGTTTATTTAAAATTGTTGCAGACCTCTGACTTCGAACAAAAATCTGATGCGGACCTTTGATCAAATAATTTGAGAGACCCTGCGTTTAGAGGGTATGCACATGATGACACGGCAGGCAGAAATTACCGCGGTTACACCCACTGGGTGGCAAAAAGACTGAGCGGCAGCATCAGCGTTCAGCTTGGACACAAACACGTCTAGAATGGGAAAGAGCTGTCCTGCGATTGATTGTACAAATCAATGTAACAAGAAATCAGAGGTATCTTTTTACAGACTGCTGAGAAAAAGAGAACCAAATGGATCGCTGCAATCCACAGAAACACCTGGAATCCAGGCTCAGAAATGCTGATTTGCATTTGTCATTTCTGACCAAAGAAAGTACGACCAGGCGCCAAAGCTTTAGCCTGCTTTTCTGTGCTTCCCTGCTGTCTAAATCAGGCACATAAAACTCAAATCAGTTTGAATTTCAAAGGTTTTATTGTCATTCCTACACATCAACACACTGTGCAACGTGAAGGAATGAAATATGTTTCCGGAGTAAAGAATAATAAAGATATTTTAAAATATGGTAAATTTCAAATACAAAGTTGCTGGAAAGTGACTGAGCGCAATGACATGCTAAATGATGATGGTCTACAAAGTTCACATTTAAATGTCCGGAAACCCGATTCCTGGTCGTGGTCTCCTGGTCCTTTGCTAGGTTTGCATCTCTGTCGAGTCCAGCTATTTTTAATATAAGTAGATAATCATGTTTTTTCGCAATTTCCACGACTACAATAAGCCATTCTGCAGCATGTTGTGCCACTCGGTTCGTCTGAAGGGGGTAGTTCACGCAGGGTAGTGACATCAGAGTGTACCCTCAATAGCCTATGGCCCCAGAAAACATCAGGGCTCCACCCCACCTCAGGAAAAATGCAAAGGTTAAATTAGCAACATCCGAGTGTCCATGCTGATGTCAGACCAGCAATTGATAACCCCCAGATAAGCTAATCCACCCCTGAGGGGTAATCCTAGAACGTCTGGCAGCCGCGATGGAACACCCAGGAACACGCCCACTATTATTTCCAAGGTTACTACTGCACAGGTGTCGCCGCGCCATTCACTACAACTGCTGAATGCATCCGGTCCATAAACCTGCCTGGTGTCACCCCTACATGTCCAAGACTATGGGCAGATAGATATAAGTTTGCCAGGCCCAGGAAGAGCCCTGCTGTTGTACTCTTACTCAAAGTCCTTATTTTGAACGCCAGTAAAAATATATAAATGTATAAATAAGTTAATGTAGGTGTCAGCCAAACAGCCAAATATAGCTCTCCAGTGCCGAGATACTCCTGTGATGCTAAATCAGGAAACGATTCCCTTCACGAGCCTGCGGATCCGGCAGGGCTGCCTGGAAGCAGACACGGATTTTGAGAGGATGTTACAGACACCCAGAGCGTGTCCTGGCTGAGCAGCGAGGTGCCGGGCCGAACTGCAAATTAGCGTCGTTCTCCAGTCCAGGGGGATCAGGTGGAGGAAGCAGCCCGATTATCCATAAACCTGATTTCACCATCTCTGCACAAACACAGGAAGCAACACCAAGCCTGCGGGATCTGCAGTTTGCTATCCGTCACTTGAAATGTAGGTCATCCCAGCTGTGTTTTTTAGCCAGAGAAGGTGGAGATTTGATAACTGATCTTTTCTACCAGCAAGAGTAATTAATGGAGGAGAGAAAGGAAGAGGTGTTTAAGGGAGAGCAGCCTGGAAGCGATGTACCTGTCAAGGAACGAGATAAGACACATAATGAGCCTTAATCACACCTAAGGAGGGAAAAAAAATCCCCATCAAAGCATGTGTGAGGTAGAGCGGCACTAACTGTGAACGGAGCACAACAGCCCTGAGTCTAACCTTAGCAAATAAAAAAGCCTGAGATTTAAACGCAGAGGCCGCTCGCGACCCGGACAGGGATCTGCCCGCGTTATGGGTGGAGCTCATGCCATAGTTTGTACTGGAAGCATCTCAAGGTTGAGCAGTATGAATATGACACAAACCATTGCAGGAAAGTACAGCAATTCCTGTAAAATCAGTGATTTTTTTAAAAAAAGAAAATTTTCAGGATATTTACATACATACAAACATACGGCTAAAGCCAAGGAGGGCCAGTCTGGTTGGGGAAACGCGTCACGATTATATCGGAGCAGTGGAGGACGTCCCAGAGGACTGCAAAGGCCTGGTTTTTCCTGTGCGTCCCTGTCTCTCCTAAACATGCAGCAGTGATTCCCAACCCGGTCCTCAGGGACCCCCAGACGGTCCACAGTCTTGCTCCCCCCCCTTGCTCCCTGATGTCCCTCACTGATGTAGAAAAACAACAACGCTACCTGTTTCCAGGTGTGACCTGGTGCCCCGTCTCCCCCCAACCTGTGGTCCAACAGATGCTGCACCCACACCTCACTCGAACCCCCCCTGTGGAAATCTGCGTTTGCTTCCTTCATCTGACACCGTCATAAAGCTCAATTACCGGGGACCCTAAGAATCAGAATCTACTGTATACGATAACTACAGGCCTTTTGGTTATTAGACTTTTTGATAGAATATTATTTAATTAAACACAACAGAGATTGATGTTTGTCAAACTGGTAAATTCTCTTTACCTGTGGGGGAAATCTCATCTTCATAGGTTTTAGCCTCACGCTTGTCCTCATTTGAGAAGGCTGCCCCCTTGTGGCCCAGAGTGAAAATGAACAGTAAAAACTGAAACTGGTGAAAGACCATGACAGACCAGCGGGTGCTCATATCTCGGGGCTCTTTGCATTTGAAGCCCTCCAAGGGGGGATTCTGACTTTCATAGGCTGTGACAGAAACCGAGGAGGACAAGGCAGCATCGATTCAGCCAAGACACAGCTGGAAAAAAGGGACCCAAGCCGGTCAAGGATTTGGGCAGCTCAAGCGTGCACGTCCACACGCTAAGGGCCAACATGCGTGTCTTTGGGCTACAAGAGGAAATCGAAGCACCCAAAGGGACTCCGCAGGGGGCAGAGAACATGCTAACTCAACACAGCAAGAGCACGGGCCAGATTCGAACCCCAAACCCCAGAGGTGTAAGACAATCACACTACCCAACAAGTCACTGAGCCCAAAAAAGACGTCAACTGCCAAAAAAAATTGTCATATAAAACCCAGAACTAATTCCACTCTACACTCACAAACAAGAGCTTTATTGTCTGGAAGCCGTTTCTTGGTGGTATGAAATCTGTGGACACATGCACCAAATTTCAAGATGGTGGGTCAGCAAACCCACCAAGGTGGGGGGGCAGATGGTGAGGGTGGTGTGAACAATGGGTAGTGCCCTGTGCTGGTGCCCTCAGCCATGGCACACACACCTATCACACCACAAAAGTGTATATGGTGCCATTGGGTCAGGAGATGAACTGGTGAAACATTCAGGCCCCTTCACTTAATCAGGTGGGGGGGGCTATAAACAGTAACCCCCCCCCCCGCATACTATGTGACAAGGAGCAGGCAAAAGCAGGTATAAAGAACACAAGCAGGATCATGCAAGGGAAAATGGAGTATAGGAAAGGGGTCACGGTCTTCTACAGGTAACCTGGGAGTGTGTAAGCGTAGCTCTGTGGAGAGGTACACACACACACACACACACACACACACACCCTGGATCAGCACTTTATTAAATCTGTAAGTGAGAGGACAGCGGGCCAGACAAGCATCATGAGATGTCATGAGAGAAGTACACCTCCGCTGCAATTTCAAGAGCAGAGAGGGGAGGGCGGAGAGGTAATTTGGAGCGACTCTCACACAGTCCAGGGTCTGTGCCAATCCACAGAAAGACGGACCCAGGACTGTCCAGATACAGAAAACATAAAAATGAACAGAAATAAAATCCCAAAACTCACATTTTTTCCCCCTTATTTTACCCACTTTTTCATGCCCACCCTGTCTGGCCCGTTTACTTCCTCCGGGCTCACTGGCGAATCTCACCGGCGCTCTGGCTGTGAAGGACTCTGGCGAGACTCAAGAGCTTCCCAGATGGGTCACGAGGATTGGAATCCGCGGAGAGGTCCACGCTGGCCAGGAGACCTCCACCAAGAGAAAGGGACAAGGAGAATGTGGAGCTCCCTTAACTCCCCCGCTCATTACCATCGAGCTGGCTTCCCAAACTAACAAATCGAAAGCTGCGGAAAGTTGGCTTGGTCTCTTACCCAAACAGGGCCTGCGGACACTCAGGCAAACAGAGAGAGAGAGCATCCAAACTGCACACCCAGAACCGGCTAAGGATTTCAAACCCGCAGCCCAGGAGGAGTCCGGAAGGTTCACTACCCGCCGAGCCACTGTGCTACCGCCGTTTTTGGTGAGAGGTGACCAAAAACAACACTTGAGAGTGTCAGCGGCACCGACGGCCACGTGCGATCAACACAGCCGGAAAGGCAAATGTTTTCGATAGCGATGGGAAAGATGGGGCCTCCAAAGCCACTGCGGTGGGTGGGCTCACTGCTGCGGTGGGTGGGCTCACTGCTGCGGTGGGTGGGCTCACTACTGCGGTGGGTGTTCTCACTACTGCGGTGGGTGGGCTCACTACTGCGGTGGGTGTTCTCACTGCTGCGGTGGGTGGGCTCATTGTCCGGCTTCAGTTGCTGCCCAGTTTCACTCAATGCGACTCAACAACAGGCTAGTTTAACCAGTCAATTGACAGTCAATCAAAATCCCACCAATCTTGGGTTCTGAAGCTACATTTCTTCTACCACAATCCAAGTAATTTTGGAGACCCTTGATGCAAACCAGTGCTCGATTTTGTTATTCCACTGGAAAGCAAAACCCAGTTAACAGCTATGAACCTTATCGCACTTCCAGAACCGTCTCATTCTCACCCATCTTCTGCTGACACTCCTCAGAAGTAACATTACTCTTGATGACAGTGAAGTAACATTACTCTTGATGACAGTGAAAGCCTCCACACTACACGTCATACTCAGATGTGCTTTGCCAACACTGCATGGTTTCCAAAAAAAAAAAAAAAACCAACATTCAGTAGAAGGAATGAGGCCAGGTGTGCAATCGTGTGCACGGGTCCACACACACACACACACACACACACACCCATGTAGGGTATACATATCCTTATGGAGACTGCTCATTCATTTCAATGGGAAAAATGCTAACGCTAACTATGACAACCTTAACCCCTACCCTGCCCTAACCATA
>JAOYFF010000042.1:3901354-3918416 GCA_025773925.1 Cryptomyrus ogoouensis
ATTACATCGAACAGCACACATTTTGCAGACAAGTTGCTGCAGAGCCTCATACAGAAGATTCACAAATGGAGTCAAAGATCTGAAACCTTTGAAGATGCTGACTGAGTAATGCTCATGCACAGGTATGCTTTATGGAGCTGCTTAATTTTGGTTTTTGTTCAGTGATTACTGTACAAAGATTTCTATCCCAGCTATAGATGACAGCAGTTCTAAGGCAACCAACAAGCTGACATCGAGGTTGTGATCCCTCGTGAGGGTGTTCGAAGGCTGACCATCTAGTGAGGGGCGAGTTCATGGTGTAGCTGGGAGTGGTTACAGGTTTCAACCCTCTGGGCTGCAATTTGGGTCTGTTGTTGCTGGGCTGTCCTCGGGGCAAAAGCGTGAAGAGCCATACCAACAGCCACAATCGACTCAAGGGATATGGATGGTGTAAGACAGGAAGGTGTCGTCTTATTGCCCTACCCTGCACCTGCTTTGCGTGCTAATGAAGAAGGAGCAGTAACGAGACGTGATGGAAGGTACCACCTACATGATGGGGGTGTCTTATCGGGATGACCATACCAAACCCCAAAAAGCTGGAACAGAACAAATCCACAAGATTCCCTGTGATTCTGCTTCCCACATCTGAATGTGGTTGGGTCTGAGGAAACCTTGCTCAAGTGTGAGAACCTCGACACCAGGGTCCCCCAAATCTGGTCCTGGAGGACCAGTCTGCAACATAGTTTACAGATTTCCATGCTGAAACACCTTATTCAGTTCACCAGCTAATTGCCAGGTTTAGTGGACGTGTTTGAGCAGGGAAACCTGGCCCCCCAGTACTGGATTTGGAGAACCCTGCCCTATAGACGTTTATCATTCAGGAGCTGAAATCCTATATGCTACAGAACATATTTTAATTTGCACCTGATGTACACTCGAGACACCAGATGTCACACACTGAACAAGTACTTTACTTTGTAATGGAAGTTAGAGCTGAGGTAAAACATAAACCAGCATCAAAACCTCAAGGCTTTGGGGGACCAGAGTTATGGGCCCAGGTCTTGTGTAAGACGGAAACACAGCCGTCTGTAATTAGTCAGCAACTATGAACTTGGAGTCACTGCGGCGTATAAAATAAATAATATAAATGACATTTTGGAGCTAAATCGGACAAATGTGGATCAGCATGTCCTCTTAACACCGTAACAGAGCCTCCACTGCAAAAGACACAGTCACACCATTCAGAGCATCATCTTGAGGAGAAATCTGATGAGAAATAAATCATTTCGCTCTTAAGATCTTCCAGCGTCTGTTCCCTTCTGTCGCTGTGACTGCCATTCCAATCGCTTTTAGTGGCACCAAATTAGTAGATGACAGCTGTAAGTTATTTAGTTATTGACCATCCAGGCGATGCAGGTCTGTGGGTGAAAGCTGACTCGTGATTCTTAGAGAATATGCTGCTATATAAAGCTCGGTGTTTGTGCTGCACAGTCTGTCACTTCACACGAAGGGGAAAAATCTTTACATCGTCTGCAGATTGTCTAGAAGCAGCTGTCTGGGGCCATTTTCTCAAAAAGACGTTTCCTATCCAAACTGTGTCAGAACACGTCGATCGTCTGTGGCTGGCTGATTATTTCAGGACTAATTAATGATTTTTCTGCAGGCAAAGGCCACAAAGGTTTCTGACTCAATAATGACTAATTACAGGCTACCTGTTCATTGACTGATTCCTAATTCACTTTTTAACTTAAACCACTGTCCAGTACACAGGTCCATCTGCCAATAACCCTTCTGGTTCAGCACTATGAGTCCAGACCAAGGCACAGTGCAATTTTCTTACACAAATTCACAGATTAATGGGATGGAAGCTTCAAAATCGATGATTAGCCTGTGAAATCGAAGCGATGGCGTTTCACCTGACCAGCAGGTGGCATCTCTTGTGACGTCCTAGGGGGCGCTATGCCCAGCCTGCCTCTCACCACAGTCTCCGCTCGCTGACTCCAGAGCCCCTGCTGCTCTGGAGAGCCGCTCATTCTGCCTGCCTGCCTCGTAGCTGAGCGCACTTTGATGGAAGGTATGTTGGACTCCAGGGTCCCATCATTTTATACATTTCCCAAAATAGATGGTATTGTAATACTCATGTTTCTTGAAAACCAGGGAGGATATGAGCTGTCTTGCAATCTATTTAATCATTTTAAAGAAATAGCAAAAATATTGCCTGAAAAAATGTTTCCATCTGCGATTCAGGTCTGCCTGTCTGGTGTACCACAAGGCCCGGATCTTGGCCCATCAATTTCCATTGTCTGTGGAGACGAGGCCTCCTTTTTTAACCTCACATACACACACACACAGGCACAGTAGGCTGTCAATTTCAGTATAGAAAGTATTAGAAAAGACTTTCTATTATTGAACGTACATGAAACAATAAACAAACATAATGTCAACGAGGTCAACGTGCGGTTATTATTGTGGAGGTAGTAATGATCAATGTAATGATAATTATTATAAAGCTGAACAATGGCACCGAACAGAATGAAAACACAGTGTGTCAATAACATGATTTTTCATTCCCTTTCAACCTCAATGGATTCTAAACAAGAATTCACGCCTCACATCTCTGCTCCCTTTAGATGTGGGTTTGAGCTCCTCACAGACATAATCTGTCCTTTGTTTCTCACCTGCAGGAATGTCCTGCATACCTGCTGTCCTAGGTCTTCTTACCACAAATCACCCTTTTTTTTGGTTAGTTAGTGGCTCTGCTTTTAGCTGCACAACACAAAATAGTTGAATTCAGTGTCACCAGTTTTGTCAGAGTTTGGCGTAATCCTTCAATCACCCTTCATCCACGGTGTCTTTATGGAATAATTTCAGACATCCCAGACTAAAAAAACAGGCATAACAGTAAGACTGTGTCATTAATAAAAGGATGAGACTCTGTGCCACGTGGCGCTTATAAATCGTTCTGTTTGTGGCCGTTGGCTTTTTTAAATCCATGTCTGTTGTGACAACAGTCTGAAAAAGGTTTAGCGGTCGTGATTATGTGATTATAGCGGCGATTGATGGAGGGAATGTGGCTGAGGGGATGAGCGCAGCCGCAGATTTATGAAGTACGGGGTGCGCGATGACACCGAGGAGCAGGATGAAGGACACGGCGTGGGGTCTTCCACTGCAGAGACCCCCGCCAAAGGGGTGGGGGCTGAGCGGGGGCCGGCGGGGCCCCTCTGTCCAACTGGGATTGACAGCAAGAGACAGAGGGAGATGGGGGTCTATTCACAGGCAGGAATTATCATTAGCATACCCCCCCCAGAGAGGCCAACGGGCGAGACCACCTGTAGCTGTGCTGGCTCTCGCTGTCGAGGAATGAAAAAAGCTTCATTCACCATGGTTCCCCAACTGTGAGCCAGCGATGGTATGAGAGGATAATCTGTGTTTGCCTGTGTAGGTGCGTTCATGGAATACACACATACACACACACACACACACATATAAATATATAAATATATATATAGAGAGACAGTGTGGGAGGGAGGAAGACAGAATGTAACAGGAGAGCAGAGTAAGGAAGGAGCAACAAAATGCAGAACTCAAGAAGTGCTCATGACAAGGAGGAGGGGTTTAGGGTGGGGGTTCTGAGGGGCGTGGCATGGGGGTGTCCAGCAGCACCGAGGCCCTGCCTCCGTGTGGCACGATTGGCTGAGCTCAGGCTCATAGCAGCCAGGGGAAAGCCTCATTGAGGGTAGGGGGTGGGGGGGGGGGGGAGAGAGGCGGGATGGGCCGGCAGCCCACGAGGGGGCCGGAGGCCGGTGAGGGACCAGGCCGAGCGGCGGGTCTTAAACGAGAGGTGCACCTCGGAGAGGAGGAGAGCGGGCCAGCCTGGGATCCCACCTGAGCGCACTGCACAGTCGCAGGAAACCCCCCGGGGTGCCTGGCCGCACCGTCCCTCCCTCAGCTGACTCGCGGGGGGGCCCTCCACCACAGCATCCACACTGCCCCCCGGGGAAAGAGGATTATTTCCCTTTGCAGCTCCCAAAACTTTACGGAATCCTCCGAAGAAGCGAGAAGCGGATGGCGAGACGCAGGCGCCCCACGCCGCCCCCTGGCGCCGCCGCCCCTGCTCTCCTGGCCCTGGGGCTCCTTCTCCTGGCCCTCAGCTCCGCCTCTGCCGAGGAGTATGACTACTACAGCTGGCAGTCAGATAACTTCCACACGGGTGGCGCCGGCGGCGTGGCGGGCGGCGGACGCTTCTACGCGCGCCGGCCGCAGTGCGTGGACATCCCGGCCGACCTGCGCCTCTGCCACAGCGTGGGCTACAAGCGCATGCGGCTGCCCAACCTGCTGGAGCATGAGAGCATGCCCGAGGTGCGGCAGCAGGCCGGCAGCTGGGTGCCCCTGCTGGCCAAGCGCTGCCACGGCGACACGCAGGTCTTCCTGTGCTCGCTGTTCGCGCCCGTCTGCCTGGACCGGCCCATCTACCCATGCCGCTCGCTCTGCGAGGCCGTGCGCGACAGCTGCGCCCCCGTCATGGAGACCTACGGCTTCCCCTGGCCTGAGATGCTCCGCTGTGACAAGTTCCCCATCGATAACGACCTCTGCATTCCCATGCAGTTCAGCGCCACGCAAACACCAGGTACTCCCACCGCCCTCCTGCACACAGCTACGACGCATGCAGCGAATGTCAAAAGACAGCAAAAGTCCCATATATCAGGGACAAATTACTGATTTTAGTTAATTAATTACTCAGTTATTACTGAGGTTTATCTCTCTTCTGACAAACCTAAAGTAGATATCATACAAACATTTAGGTATTTATATGCATGCATTAGAAGAAAAAGCTCATTTTAAATTTATGATTATGGCCTTATATATCAGTTCATTTCTGTTTGCTTAAAGTGAATTTTGCGATTGGTGAACAGACTTCTTGATTGATGCTTATGGGGAGGTTAGGGTTAGGGTTAGGCTTAGGGTTAGGGTTAGGCGCAGCATATGAACTCTCAGACAGAGTGTCAGACACCCCCAGGGGAAGGTTGGGCTGTGTTAGTTAATGTTGCTGTTTCGCTGCATGAAGGAGAGAGGCGTTGATAGGCTGGCAGTATATGTAGAGAGGGACTCCATCACAGGACAGAGCCAAAAAGCTTGTGTGTATGTTTTTTGGTGGGCTTGTTTAGGAGGGAGTTGTTTGTTTTTGATGTACTGCAGACGTTCTGGTGGAAAGGACAGCCAGCTCCCTGATCCAGATACCTTATCATGACTAATGACTCACTGTGTCCAGAAATGCCCAGGATTCACTTCCAGGATGTTCAAAGGGTTAGAAAAACACACCAAAAAAGAAAACTTTATATTAACTGACAGTTATTCACTTTCTCTGCTGTTCAAGAAAAAAATTAAATGTCATGTTTTCTGATTTATTATTATTTGCTTTTTACGTATGTAAAAAATTGCCAGTATTGCTAAAAGGAAATATTCAATTGAAAACATAGAAACTCTTTAGTAAAGTAGTAGTAAAGCAGTTTTGGTCTGTTTAAATTCTGGAACAACCACAAGAGAAGAATTTATTTAGTATGTTATGGAAATTCTGAAATTTTTAATACTTATTATAGACAAATATTTTGTCCATCGGCAGAAATATTATTAGTTAAAACTTTTTATTAGTTATTAGTGATGTGAAAGCATTTGTACTACTGGGATAAGGGAGAAGTGATGCTTTAACTATTTTAAAAAGCTCGTATGAGTGCAGGAAGCGCGGTATCCCCACGCAGATTGCGGCAGCCTGGTCTGCGGTCCGTTCGGGAAATTAGACCGGAGCTGAATTACTGCGGAATAACAGGCAGCCGGAGAAGGAGACGACGGGCAGCGCGTGAAGGGCGGTTTGACAGGAGAGGGGGGGCGAACTCATCGGTAAACGTTCGCTAAAATGTATTTATAATGTGTGTTACAGACGTGCGTTCTCATGTTGCATTGTGAATAAAAAATGAACTATGTGTGAAATCTGCGTAAGAACTGGAAGTATGATGAAAATTTTGAAGCTATGAAAAATACATATGAAAGCTTCGAAAAGGGCACCGCGACCAATAAATCAGACTTTATTTAATAAAGTATATACATGCAACGAGATCTGTTTTTCTCATTTGAGGTAGGCTACAGCGCTGTTGCTGAGTTCAGGCTAAAACCTAAGTTTCTTTTCACTAAAAGTGATCAAAGCATCCAGAAATTAAGGAAATAACGTTGCCAGGTTTCATGTGGGAAAAAAAATGCAACCGAGCCAAATAAGTAAGCCTGAATCCCCCCGTGAATCTCTTAATACTGGGAAAGTTATAGCCGCCGTTAATAAAATTGTTATTCATTTCCTCGTGCCTTGATATTAAGTCTATATAGTATGAGGAGAATTGCTTTGCTAGTCAAGCGGATGGTGATAAGCTGGGGTCACCAGTCGCCGGCTGCCTTTGCTGGGGGGGCAGCAGGTGTGTGCGGCGGCCTGATCATGCAGCTCCGGCTTCGCGGAGCCCAAGCTGCCCTGGGAGGGGGCAGAGGCCGAGCCTGGGATTCACCTTACGGTTCACATCTACGTCACGGCGAGTGGTTTTACAAAAAAAAAACGGTGAACGGTTTGGTTATTTTCACACAATAAAAAAACAGTCAACAGCGTTACAACATGTGCGCTGTATAATTTCACATTTACTGATTTGAGTGTTGAAAATATGCTCTCTTCAATCTGAAACTAAACTTACATTTTGAAGCAAATGAGGAAATGCTCGTTTGAACGTGGAATGTCAGACGTCGCCATAAACGGGATTTTAAGGCGGCTGAGATGGACACTGGCTTTTTCCGTGACCTTTCTGGTTTAGCCTGTTGTCTGCTAGATAAGATAAAAGGCACATGGTTTCAGAAACGGGGGAAGAACATAAAGGTCTTGTTGTGGTTTTTGTGAGTCAGGTGACCAGTTCCCAGATGCCCCTGCATGGCACATTGTGAACTATTAAAGCTTGGCTGCAGCATCGTTTCTGGGTAACATACTCGCTTGCGGGGGCAGATCAGGCAGCCTGCTGCAGGGTGCATTGTTTCTGGAAAGGCAAAGAAAAATATGCATGTGATTTAAATCCGTATATATACAAGGCAGGGGTGCTGGGACCTGCTTTGAATGGGAAGCATGAACTATGGATAATCCCAGACCTAATTCAGAAGGTACATAGGTGTGTGACCTCACACAAACCCCAAACACACACACACACATTTCTGACAGGCCTGCTCGATTGTATATCTACAGTCTGCTGAATGTAGTTTGATCGGAGGATCCGATCTGGGATTTACAGGCCGGCAGCGGCATGTTAAATTCGTCCGTCCGCTCTGTACATTTAAACAGATGTTGGGCTCCAGTTGACAAGCGTGTCCTGTGGGATTTCATCTGCCTGCAGTGATGTTTTATACCATGAACGTTACCTGAGGGTCCAAATGAATCATAAAATTATGACTCCTGCACATTAATATGTAGGACGTCATGTCCTCGTGGAAATTTCTGTGTGTCCTGGTGGGGGAGGGGGGCACAGGCTGTGGGGAGGGTTGACAGACGGTGTCTGGATGACTGGTGGATCACATGGGTTCTCACACAGCCCTGCCCCCCCCCCCCTGTAATGGGTCAAACATCACAGCTCCCTGCTTGGTCCATCTGACAGTGGTGCAGCTAAAGTTCTTTGGACAACAACAGAAGCTTAAGAATGAACCTTCACACGTCCTCAAGCCTGAAGGCATCTACACCGGCTGGTTTCTGTGCTATTTACCAGCTTCAAAAGCCACCTTACAGAGTTACTGGTTTTACTCCCAGTTGTGATGTTTCCACCACTCAATCCATGCATTTGCTGGAGGCCCCTATTGGCCACAAATGGTCACTACACCGGGGGGCGGGGGGGCCTGAAAGTGATTTTTTTTTAAGTGGGGCCCAAGAAACAGTAAATCTGTCCCTGGAATCTATACATTCTGTCTCAGGTTACCTGGTCATTACTAACTATTATCTACACAGAGCCCTGGTTTGGGGATCATCACGCTAAATTCACACTTAGACACACGAACACGCCTGCTTTTCGTCACCTTTGCAGTCGGCGGGATTAATGAGTTGTTCTCCTCTGACCTGCAGCCAGGGCGTAATGCCACTCTGTTGCTTGATGGCTGGGGGGGGGGGGGACAGTCTATTTTTTTTTTACCTCAGCACTAAAACACACTGAAGACAGGTTCAAGTTTTCCTGCAGCTGTTCCATGCTGAGACTCAAGAGCTTCTGCGTGAGCCTGTATTGGAGCTGGCTGAGGAGCTTCAGATTCTCCACTGTTAGCCAGTGTGTTTTTAAAATTAACACTAAGAGACAGACAGCAAAACACTGACATAGAATAGACTTTCAAATAAATGCAGAACGTGGAATAAAAAGTTTTAATTGTATTTATTTACTTATTTATAAAACATTACGTAAACCATTTAAAAGGTGTTTTCTTCTTATTAAACCGCTCCGATTTCTTTAGCAGTAAATGATAGCAGAAGTTAGCTCATAAATTTCCTGACCCAAACTGATTATCAGGGTTAATAAGTCAACAGCTCGGATGAAAAAAATGAAGCTCAGAGCATTTAAAGAACGTTCTCTTTCTTCGGCAACGTTGGCACGGCAACCACTTGGAGGGAAGCCAGGGGGGGGCTGCGCAGCCCTGGACAAACTGCACCGGGGTCCAAGTGAGACGTTGCGGCTCCAAGCGGGCTGGCGTGCCTTTGGCGGGCGGGCGGGCAGGCAGGCGGGGGTCTCTCTTGCCTTTGCCGGAGCTGCACGCCAATTGGTTGCTAAGTCACCGGCTGGCAGAGCATTAGGTGAGCATCAGTGAGCTTCCCATAGTGGTGGTGCGTCCAATGATGTGATGGGGGGGGGGGGTAGCCCCAGAAAAGCCTGGTTTTCACTGGCTCTGACCTTTGACCTCTTGTTATCTCCCGCCCACCACTGAGGTTAGGGCAGAGGGAAGGTCATGGCTGCCTGTCGCTGTTTAATGTCGTTATTTGGGCTAGGTGGGGCAGGGGGGGGACTCATGTGTGGTTTTACAAGCTTGTTAAAGCCACACAAATTACACAAGAAGCAGCAAAAGTGACATATCAATAAAAGATGTTTTAAAAAGCAGATCAAACAGAGTAAACTGGAGTAAAATCTGAGTTTAACGACTACAGCTATGCTGCTGGAAGTGTAATGACACGGTAAAAATGGAGCAAACCTAGAAATGTCCCAGAAAATAAAAAATGCTCAACAAAAAATGCTTGTTCTGTGACAAGAGTTGTGTGATTAATGTTATGTATCGATCTAAAACCCACATATGGACCCTCTGTTATATCTCAGAAATGTAGTGACGTTGTTTCTAAATGATACAGAAGGTCGAGTTACAAATAGAGTATGGATATATAGAGTATGAATATACAGAGTATGGATATATAGAGTATGGATATTTAAGAACCCGGCGGTACATACCCTGAGTGCAGAGACCTGGATTGACAATAATGGTTAATAAGCTCTAAGATGGGCCTTAAAAACAAACTCGACATTCAACAAACAAACAAACAAACAAACAATGAAACAAACAAATGATTCTCATTTATTTCATGCCGGGTTTAAAAAATCTGAGGTGCCGGTGGGACGTAACCGGTTCTCCGACCTCACAGAGATGTTCTGTGTCCACGTTGCCAAGGGCGGCTCTGATCAAACTGATTCAGTTACGGAACTTCCTTTATGATCCAAGAGGGAGAAAACTGGCCTGAGAACAGAGCTGATTGCTGGACCACATTAAAGGGGTTTAGCGGGCATTGTCACACCCACCAATCCCGTCAGATCACAGCTGTTGCGTCCGGACCGGGTCCTCGGGCAACTTCCCCGGCTTTATTCCAGAGGCTGTTTTTATCGGATCGCTTCATTGTGGCCGGATTCAGAGGACTACAACATGGCTTCCCGAGCTGACTCACCCTAGTGGTGGGTGTCTATGACTGCAGATGTACCCGCTTTTCTGTACAGTCACGTACGAGTCACGGAACGGCAGCAGAGATGTTCCGTGAATCATGAAAAATAAACAAGTGAGGAACCTGAAGAGATTGCCTGGGTCTCACTGAGTGTGGTTTACGCGGGATCCCTCTCTCTGTCCACGGGCCTGAACGGCCTCTGTCTCCCTCTCTCGTGGCTCTGTCACACTCCATTACAGCTCAGAGTAAAAGTAAAGTGTTCCTTTATCCTTCCCCCGGTGTTAATTTATGCTACCAGACAAATGCACGCAACCGCGAAACACAAACCGAACACGCCAGGGCCCCCTTGATGGCCGCTTCAGCCGTGATGTCTCTGTTGAGCAGCTGTCGGTGGGCCGGGAACATGGGCTGCGAACCAAAAAGCACACTGGCGCGCAGATCCGCTCTTCGCCACTGCGGTGCGGTCATCCTGGTCGTAGCTAATCCTTCCTGCATGGCTGCTCTACCTTCCAGCAGGGGAGGGCACAGTCTGCACCCCCTAATCCCACCTAGCCCCAGTGGTCTCAACTGGTACTGGAGAAACACAGGTCGCGTGGAAATCCATAGGCGTCTTTAAATCCCTTTATATATACTGTATATGAAATCTTCTGGAAACACCTTTTTTTTTTGGACCGGCAACCTATGCAGAGTGTACCCCTTGTGTCCTGTGATGCCTGGTATAGGCTCCAGGCCCATGAGCCTGACCAGGATAAATGTCTGGAAGATGGATGGATGGATGGATATGTAAAATGTGTTAAAATCTCTCCCTATACATGTACTGTATGTAGAATCCCTTTGAAGCACTTTCTCTTGATGCATGCGAGAAATGACTCAAAGTGACAGATTTACTTTTTCATTAATGCTTTAATATGCACCACATTGTGGAAAACTGTGGAAAAATCCCACTCGCTGCACGCATTTTTTCCATGTGAATTACGCGATTGGTGGTGTTATAAACAAAATAAGGTAAAGGTCCAACTGGACCCAGAAAGTCTCCCCGGGGGCAGTCCAGCAACGGCCGCGGCCTCCGTGAAGATATTACATCAGGAGCAGACACCTACTGGGACTTAGTTCTGAGACTAGACACATTAGTATTCAGGACCAGACTTCATTTCATCACTTTAGGTGTTTTTTCTCTTTTGAGACAGACTTGTGTTTAACCCTTTGTGCCAACAGAGCTCATGCGGTGCTTTTTAAATAAATAAAACCCCACAAAAGTCACGCAAACATTCACATCACACGAGGCACATGAACTTCGCAGATGCCTTTATCCAAAGCAGCCGACCATGGGATCTGAACCAGCAACCTTCCCTCCGCAGGCACAAGCAACGTTTGATGCACAAGGACCGGTTTACAGCGGAAAAACTTTCAAGGGCCCATAAAACCGCCAGGGATTCGGGGGCAGCCGCCGATCGGTTTGCAGTTTTATAAGTTTGCGGTTTTCCTTTTATTTCATATGTGAACAGAATGTACAGATGCGAGACGTCGTGAAAAATTGTAAAATATATAGTTTATTTTTGGAAATCAACTAACCTCTCCGAAACCCCCTAGTGTTCTGTGGCCCGGTGGAATACCGGTACCGGTCTGTGGAACCGGGGTTGGGCACCTAGGTCCTTAAAGCACTGAATCATACACTGTAGTCTTTCATTAATAGGAACACATGCATGTTAACTCTTTCCAGTTTGGGTCATAATTTTTTCCCAGCTAGGCTGTTAACGCCTCTACAGCATTTGGACTGAAACATGGACCAGTGCAAATCCTCCAGGTTTCTACTGTTGGCTTTTCCTGGTGGAAATTCAACAACTTCAGCTTCCAACACCCACCAATGACACCCACCAATAAGCACAGGACTCAGCACGAACTCAGGGACCCCTTGCCTTATTTCTGGGCCAGCAGGGGGCGACCTTAATCTAAGAGACGTGCGTGGGAGGCGGACGGGCGGGTCGTCAGGGACTAATGCCATGGAGACAGGGTGGCAACGGGATCTCAGCGCTGACAGGGAAGAAGCACCGCATGGAAAATGTCACCCTTTTGCCTCCCTGTCGGGACCTGAATCTTACTAACTGTGGTGCCAGAATTTCCTGCTTGGGAGCAATATAAAAAGTATTTCCACCTACGTATCATCAGGTTCCCCCAGAAGGACAATGTAGGTTCTGAAGCCATTAAAACCTGTTGTGTTTAAGTCCCTAAATGACATGGGGCGTTGTCTGGTATAACACGACTGGTGACGTGCCCTGTCTTTCTATACTCTCTTCGTAGCCTCCAAAGCATGCCCGCCTTGTGACAACGAGATGAAAGCTGACGCCATCATGGAACACTTCTGTGCCAGTGATTTTGGTAAGTACAAGAAAAAAATTAAGGTTCACCTCATGCAACTAGCGACAGATGTATAATCTCCTCCGTTCATACTTTTCCCTCCTTATATGAATTTTGCCTGTTTGATCAGGTTGGGTATTTTACTATACCGATTCATGTCAAGCGTTGTACTACAAAACTCAACCCTAAAGCTTCTTGGGGTCACAAACCCATGTCCTGCTGGCTCAGTCTGCTGCTGGTTTTATTCCCCCTCAGTGTCTCTCAGACACAGTGTCCTTTCAGGGGATGGATAACATTAGGTGTTCAGAAAAAGGCTGTTTGTGGTCACGTGACTGCTATTAATAAGACAAAATGAGCTGTCACCTGACGCCCAGAAAGATGCCGTGTTCTGTCACTGGTCCCCCTGCTCCCGGACACAGCTTTACCTTTGAACCGCTGTGCACCTATAGAATTCAGTGTTCTATTCACACTTTTTAAGTCGGTGGATTTTTAAAATAGTTTATTGCTGTACTGGGAGTCAAATTCTCCTGGGAACTAAACTTGCAGTTGTTCCATTTAAAGCACGACTCCTTAACCACTGTGCCCCCTGCTGTCCTCTCTGCATTTTGCACCAATATACAAACCTGTCTAGACCTTCCCTTGTTGAGACCTGAAAGCTTATACATTTAAAACATAACGGTCTTTTCATGGGTAGGGGGGGGGGGGGCGGGACAGTGACTCCCCCCCCCCCATCAGTTACTGATTGCTGAGAGCATTCCTGGCGAATCTTAAGAGCCCTCATTCATTAAAAGGCAGCTTTGAAATGACCCCCCCCCCCACCCATAGGCCCCCAAAAAGAACCCAAATCCAGATGCACATGCACATGTGGCGTTTGAATTTCCACCTTCCCGGTCCTTTTGTGTCGTTATTTTATGACAAATTACTCGACTCGGGGAAGGGGTGCGGGGAGGGGGTCGTGAACTTTATCACGATCCGGGGATGTAATTGCAGGAAAAAGAAGGAATGGAGTTGCAGGGCTGTATGTTTAAAGCTTGCATTGGATGCGAGCGAAAGTTTCCACCACACGATTCCGAAAAAGAAAAAAATGTACTTTGTTGAGTGCAACACAAAGATATGCGATGTTACCCAATCTGCGGGATTTGCCCTCCGCCGGGACCAGAGGACACGAATAGACACAGCACATCAGTTGTTTTACTTGGCAAACGATAAATAATAAGTAAGAGGATATTTAGAGATTTGTTCCAGTTAGCTGCTGTTGCTGTGTTATTATAACGAAACTCGTAATAAGTAACCCTGAAATGGTTAGATGTTTCAGGGCCAGATCAGCCCACAGGGGTCGTTCCTGTGTTACAGTGCAAGAATCAGAATTAATCATGGTTCACGAGGCTCGCAACAGTCGACAGACCATCAAGGCTAAAACCGGGGCATGCCCATGTTTTCTTAAAACTCGTACTTTATTTGGGCCTGTATAGATATAAGAATGACGTCGTCATTTTAAGTATCATGGACTTAAAGTTGCTGTGCAGTTTGCCTGACCTGCGGCGCATTAATGCTCAGGACAGGATTCGACGCTAAACCGCAGCCTTTCAGCACTTGACCCAGCAGCTAGTAGACGCAGATTTGCTAGCAGGAGGGGAATAAGCACAGTGTGGTAGGAAACATTAACAAGTCACCAGTTTCCAAATGTGACGCATTCAGCTCAGAATATATATGTCTGTGTGTATTTTTATATTCTTTTGCACCTTTATATTAATTCCTGAAATGCTTCATCGACATCAGATCAGTGCTGTCATAGACTCGACATGGGATTGAACACATTAGGGACAGCGGTGGAGTGGCAGGAGAGGTAATTAAGCGGGGTGTATTTGAGAGAGGGACCTTCTGAGGCGTGAACGCTGCACTCTTCGGTACTGCAGATATGGCACAGGTAGGCTGGTTTCCTCGAGGTTGCAGGTCACCGTGGAGGAAACGACTAAGCATTTGGACAAAACCGGTATGGCACACAGATGGCCTGCAGCGATTTGGAAGGATGCTCAACTGGAACAAAATTATAAGCACCTTTGTTGCCATACCGACCAAGCTCTGGATTTGCAATTAGCTCTTTGTCTCCCAAGAGGGTAATTAGTATTCTTCTCTTCCTTTAGCAGTGTAGCTGCTGGTGCCCCACCTGAGAATCCAGGGGGATTTTAGGGACTTTTCACCTTAGTCTGAACGGATGCTTTTGAAAGGTATCCTCCGCCACGGGGAAGGGTATTTCCCAAAAGAAATGGTTCTCCAGACACCAGCACAGTGTGGGTTACAGAGTCAGGAATGTGCCAAACAAAATGTGGATTGACATAGATTGCAGACAGGGAATGCGGGCCAGCATCACCAGTCATGATCCCCAGTTCTCGGGTGGCCCTCAAAAAGAGGGTGTTGTTAGCTTTGGGTGTTAGTTTTGGGTGTCATTAGCATTGGGGTTGTTAGCTTTGGGTGTTGTTAGCTTTGTGTGTTAGTTTCGAGTGTTAGAATTAGGTGTTATTTTCGGGTGTTATTAGCTTTGCATGTTTTTCACAGCTCACGTTTGCCACCGATATTTAACTGTCAGCCTGTATAGCCTGTTTCTTACCCACGTAGCCAAGTTTGCCTAAAGTGGCAGGATAAGTTGGTCTGACATAAGGGGGGTGCACAGGACCTTTATTAACAAGAAGGTGAAGTGCTTGGTTCAACAAAAAGCCCATCTAGGAGTTCCTCTCCCTTTCTCTCTCCCTCTCTCCCTTCCTCCCTCTCTTCGCGGCCTCGCCGTTGAGTCCGACCTGAGGTTCTTGAAAGCAGTGGCAGCTGGGTGACTTGAACAGGCACCAGACACGGGCTGCTGGCTTTTGTAATGGCATCACGTGACACCGTTTGAGCTGAAGGTGCGCAGCAAGCACGTGGAGGCAAGGCGGCATTTCTCCGATAACGGACAACCATCCATAGATTCAGAATTATATACGATGGTCACCTGTGTTATTTCTTGTAGAGTATATGTGTGTATGTGTGTGTGTGTGTGTGGGGGGGGGGGAGCCTGAGACATACCAAGACAAACAGCACGACACCCCCTCCCTAACCCCCCATTATTCTGTTGGCCTGAAAGCCTGAAGCTGTCAATGCACAGACATGTTGACTGCTGGGTTGCTGAGGACTGGATTTTTCCCAGGAGGCCGCAGGGACTCAGCCTGCAGATTTGGCTTCTGTTGGGGTCTCTTTTGTTTAATTACTTTCCTCTTGTTCTGTTTGCGTTCTTCTTGCCTGATGTTTGGCGGGGCCTGCTGAAGCGATATCCGCTTTTCCGGAATATTCCAGAGTTAGTGCCGTGTGGGGTAACTGACTCACCTCTCGAGAGACACAAACTGCTCAGTCGGGACTGGGAGAAGCCCCCCCCCCCCACACACTCTGTTTCCATGAGGCCCAGCTGGTGAGGGAACAGGAAGGACTTCTAGATGGGTCTAAAAAAGGACTTACTGATGCACACACAGCACGGGGGCTAGTTGCTCCACATGACGCCAACCTGCCGTTGTACCCTTCAGCAAGGCTGGTAGATTGGAGACATCTCATGGTTGCCAGAATGGATCGTGAAGGCTGAGGGCAACATTAGAATTTAAAGCGCAGATTTCTGAATTGTATATTGACATAGATCTCATTGGTTTTCTGTTGGACCTTTCAGCGAGGTTAGCGACCACAGCTGAACCGTTAAAATATCAGCTTTGTTATTAATGTAGCAGGGGTATGAAATCCAAAATGGTGGTTGACTGATGAACTAATGCAGCGTCCCTCCCCCCCCCCATTAAGCTCTGAAGATGAAGATAAAGGAGGTGAAGCGAGAGAAGGGCGACCGGAAGCTGGTGGCAGCGCAGAAGAAGAAGAAGGTTCTGAAGATGGGGGCCCTGCGCAAGCGGGACCTGAAGCGGCTGGTGCTGCACCTGAAGAACGGCGCCGACTGCCCGTGTGCGCAGCTGGACAGCCTGGCGGGCAGCTTCCTCATCATGGGCCGCCGCGCCGACCAGCAGCTGCTGCTCACCGCCATCCACAAGTGGGACAAGCGCAGCCGCGAGCTGCGCTTCGCCGTCAAGCACATGAAGTCGCACCAGTGCCCCACCTACCACAGCGTCTTCCAGTGACATGCCCCCCTGCAGGACACACAGGCACAGACACGCACACACACACGAATCCCGCTCCCCTTCTTACCGCCGAGAAACCCAGCATCTTTCATTTCAGATACTCGGAAGGTGCTCCCAACAGAGGAGGAATTCACACCAGCATTGTGAGCCCAGTGTGCTCATCCCACCGCCTGGGACTCTCTCTCATATAAACATAAATGTAGGCAATCTCGCATAATCATCAAACTAACATATCGTTGTTTACTCGTGTTTCTCAGTCCAGTCCTCGGGGACCCCCAGACAGTCCACATTTTTGTTCCTTCCGAGCTTCCAACACGCCTCTACCAGGCATTCTGTGTTATTGATTGTTTGGTTCAGGTGTGGGAACAGGGAGGGAGCAAAAATGTGGACCGTCTGTGGTTCCCCGAGGACTGGACTGAGAAACACCGGTTTACTCAATACGTGTGACCTTACAGCAAAATGAGGCTTTAGGATGTGTTGTCGTGGGGACAGACCGGTAAAGTATGGGTTGGTTTAAAGGTGGATTTGGGCAAAGGCTATTAAAACGGTGACAGAGTGACAAGAGAGGTTGCATCTGGGAAGATTGTTTCTAATGACAAAGAGAAATAAGTAACTGTTCTGTCGT